>OZ037739.1:1227500-1827500 GCA_964035505.1 Watsonalla cultraria | reverse complement strand
ATTACAATCAAATAACGAAAAAAAATAATCTCATAAAAGACGCTTGCGAACGCATTCATCTGCAACTAAACGGAGGATTCTGGGGTAGTAGAATTTACTGTTAGCATGAGTACTACCCATGTCGTAAGGGGTATTATGGGGTCTTGTGCAGTAAGTAGTTTACACAAAGATACTAATGTTTCAATGTTCCTATGTGTTTGTAGCCTGCAGTATCTCAATGTTGATGGCTGTTTTAAAGGAAACATGTGAATCTATAAACGTTTAGTTTAGATGTTCTAAACTCATATCTATACCTTTTAAAGAAAGCGATTGTGAATATGTAATAGATGAAAAGACAGTAACAATTGATTTTGTTAAAGAAATCAAAGCTTTGCGTAGTCCTGATGAAGGATCAGCAATTGTTTTTGGAGTTGTAGATATGAGTTTCAAGTCATAAAAGTAGTTATTTGTGTTTTTAAAAAGGACAGATTGTTACTAACTTATTATTTTACTATATATATAAACACAGCTCAAAAAAATCATAAGAATTAATAATAATATTATCAAGCCAGAAAATTCCATTGCGCTAAACTAAGAACTAAACATTTAAAAGTATGTTTATTTGATAAGACGTTTAACTAAGCACTTTAAAATTTTCAGAACTGCATGGTTACATGCTAATTAATGAAACTACCAAATTGACACATAATAATATTTTTTAAGCATAAGACAGGCCATTATTTGACGTCATACAAATATTAACTTCGACCAAAGCTCTAACAGTCTTTAGAAAAAGACAAGACTCAACAGATGAAATGACACTCAAAAAAGGCGTATTGAAATTTAAGCGTGTTATCCTAAAAATAATTATGTCCTCACGCCATTACATAAGGGTCCCCGAAGGACTAAGCAGAGGTGTTGTAATGACAATTGATCTAGGGTTAACAGGACAGATGGTAGGTCCATCGCTGTCACAAGCACTGTACATACGTCTTGTTTTTTATGTCCGAAAAGTAATTCAAAGATTGATGTTTTCCTTCATCGTAAAGTTTTTAGAAAAACCAATCAGGTAGAAACCGCTGGGATTTGAGTTTGCGTCGCTTGCGTAGCGAATATTCAAACCTCACAGCTACTAAGGCTCTTAAAAATAATCTCCCAAAAAAATTCATTCGTCATAGCGATTATCTTATATATCACGTCCCGGGCAAATATTAGTATTCCTCCAAAATTTCCACGCGGATAATTACGCGAAGGCAAAAAATTTACTCGATACGTGTTTCTTTGGCCAAGGACTGCGCTGTATTTACCAATTCCTTGGAGCCTCTTGTTTTTATTTTTTATCAAGAATCGTACTATCCCTCGACTTCTTTGGTCGTTCGTCGTTACAATTTTGTGTTACAAACGGTGTGGTCTTTAAATAAATATTATCACAGTTTCCATTGAACTTGGGAAATAATCTTTTCAATACATGATACTTTGAAACGTGCTTCAAATATATCAGTGAAGCCCAGTCCTCTTTATTTAACCATCTCACGTACGTGTAAGATAAATTATTCCGCACATACTACAAAACTTCTGCAGAATTCTCTTTATTCGGATCAGGTGAACATTTTAACTACCCTCTCAGCTAATTTTGTTGCTAAGTCTTCCAAGTGCTCGGTAAGCAAAATATTGTACTTAAATTGTTTAGCATTTTATGGCGGAATTTGGAAATAAGTATTCTTTTATTATTGTTTCTGTTTCGAGTTTGAATCTACCAATGTTTAATGGTGATGTTTAAGTTAAAATATTAACTCGAGAGGGCCTAGTCAAATTACTAACTTATATAAATTTTGACACTAGATATAAAACTCTGTAAAGTTTTCCTAACGGTAAGCATATTTACAACATATACATTTTTTAATTAAAATATTTAAAAAATCACACATATTTTTTTTATCCTGTTAGTGAACTGAGCGGCAAATAATATTTATTTTGCTTTATCAAAGCTACACAACAATTTAACTTGATAATAAAAGAAAATTGCTCGGCTATTCACAAACTATTAAGTAAAAAGAAAAACCTACCAGTAGTAATAATACAAGATAAGAACATCGCACAGTACCAAAACATCATCCATATAAAAGAGCTCCCAAAAATCGGAAAATATCCTTAACTAAATCAATGCCTTTTTCTTCCCTTTATTACATTTTTCCGATGCCCCATTGGGTTATAAATAATACAAGGCAGTCTGTACACGTATTCATAGGTATTCGGAAACCCGTAAAAAGGTAGGCGTATTTGATAATAACGATTGGGCAAGTCAATTGTTTTCGTACTATGAGATTTTATTGATATTACTAATGATTATTGGGATTGTTGAATCGGGCTTTTGGATTACATCTGTGTTGTATAAAACATATATTGTAAGCCCACACGACACTAGAAGGGTCTCCGAAGGGGTGGGCAGAAATGTTACAGCGACCTCCTTTCACCGAAAATGACTGTCAACTCGTCAATATGATGAATACGTTATATCATATAATCGGATTTTCTCACGATGTTTTCCTTCGGCCTAAAGATCAATTAAGTGCTAAAGTACATGTGGCAAACTAATTTAAACTAAACAGCTCAATCTACAATCACTCGCAATCCAGACTTTCGGGTTGCTACTGGGAAATTTTAAATAGCAAAACCAAATAATACTTTCTCAGATCCAGGAATCAAACCCAGGCCCTAGTGTACCACAGTAGTGTTAACATCCACTAGACCAGCAGATGGAAGACTAGAAGCAGGCAGAATAATTTCATAATGATATTCACTTACTTATTTTTACTTCACGTCAAGTTTAATAACGCAAAATATTAATCAAGCGTCGGAGTAACGCCGCCAGAACAAATTCATCTCACTTATAGCCCAGGTGTTCCAAGAGACACGTTTCATAGTAAATGGGTACAGTACAGTGACTTGACGTGAGCTTTTGCCGAATTTAAATTTTCACATACGTTATATTATGGCGCGTCTAAATAAGTTTGCTATTAGGTAACAGCCACAGCGATAGCGACAAGCGAACGTGATCGATCCGCCTTCTGAGTGCCTAGTGCGAGTTTTTCACTGCCGCCGTTACAAGTCACCGTTACACAGTCGATGTAAACGCAGATTTGTATAGGATTGGAACAGCGCCTCTGTCGGCCTAAAGATGATCCTATTGTGAGCCCATACAAAGCTGTCTCATACAAACTCATAAAAACATAAGTCGCTTCTCGCATCTCGTGATTTACGAAGGAAAATATCTTTGCATACGTATGAGAAGAATATCCAAGTGCCAAGTTGGCACGTCATTGACATCGGTGAAAAACATAAACATTTATAGGGTTATCCGATAAAGTTGAACTAATTCCAGAAGCAAATTAGAGCTAGACACTCGTAAGTATCTGCCTAGAATGGTATTAGGCCTAATATATTGTATTTATTTTATGACGGTGACACTGTTCCCCGGTGCCTATCTAAATAGTTAGGCCTAATGTATGTATTTATCTTATGGCGGCGAACTGTCCCTGGTGCCTGTATGAATATATTTCTACTAGGTGGATCAGAATTATCTTAATATTTTGGACATTTCACACTTTAATTAATTCTTTATTCACTTTAGTTAATTATTCTGATAAGCTATATTATTTTAAAGTTTCATTAAATTCCGTTTCGTAGTTTTTACGTGGAAGAGTAACAATCATCCATAAATCTAGACATCCAAACGTACAAACTATCGTGTTAATAATTTTAGCACGATAATATTTCAATGAAATTTAAGACGAATCAACATATCGCTGTCGTCTGTCGCTTGTCGCTGTTGATGGAGTTGCACCTTAAGGGTTTCTCACAATAGCCTGTTAGAGAGGTGAAAGGGGATATAAATTGTGCGCCTCCCGTCGCCATGTTGAGACAGACTTTTAATTAGATGCAGTAGAATGTTAGGATGTTGCCAGTTTAATTGTGTTGGTTAATATGTGGAATTATACTTAATTGAATACGCCTTTGTAAGGGTATGGGGTATATTTATATATTATATCTTATGAAAATAATAGGCACTTTGTTATAGGGGTATAACAAAACATAACTGGAGAAATGTAGGTTTGCTTTTACATCTCTGCTTACCCAATGCGTGAGCACCATCATCATCCTCTTGCCCTCATCCCATGTTATTTGTGGTCGGCGCAATGTTCTTCTTTTCCATTTCTCTCCCTTACTCCCTTAATCATATTATCATCTTTCACACAATCCATCCATAGCTTCTTAGGTCTTCCTCTCCCCTTGTAACCATCCACATTCCTCTCTATCAGCCCTCATATCTGTATTCACTCCCTTAACCATATAATTTTTCACACAATCCATCCATCGTTTCTTAGGTCTTCCTCTCCCCTTGTAACCATCCACATTCCTCTCTATCAGCCGTCATATCTGTATTCACTCCCTTAGCCATATCATCTTTCACACAATCCATCCATCGTTTATTAGGTCTTCCTCTCCCCTTGTAACCATCCTCATTTCTCTCTATCAGCCGTCATATCTGTATTCACTCCCTTAGCCATATCATCTTTCACACGATCCATCCATCGTTTCTTAGGTCTTCCTCTCCCCTTGTAACCATCCACATTCCTCTCTATCAGCCGTCATATATGTATTCACTCCCTTAGCCATATCATCTTTCACACAATCCATCCATCGTTTCTTAGGTCTTCCTCTCCCTTTACCCAAGGCGTCAGCATATTATGCATTTACGTACTTGCTATTTCCTATCAAGATTATATTTAAATAATAGTTCCTGCGTCTAACAGTTATTTAGAAAAAGAACTTACAGTAAAGCATTGTGGTCAAAACCTAAACAAAAAGTTTTTATTAAGCTCATGAATCCAGCTTTTTTGCTAAGTATGCTCATAATAGAGTCAGGTACACTAATTAGGATTAATTACTCTAAGTTAGTGTGACCTCTGCAACCCAAAATGGGGTTTATTCACCTCTGGTAAACCGCACATACATTTTGTCATTTAGATTTGAGATTTAAGCCTGGTGAAATTGCTGACATATTTTTTGACCGTCAAACTAATTTATTATAATCTTATTACATATTTTCGTCGTTAGGTGGATGTTCTTTTGATTTTTTGACAGCACTTTAAATATAATATGTAAGACTAGTTTTGGTTTGTCGACAATGTCATGAAAGGAAATCTACGTTAGACTGTGCCCCGCGGTTTCATACACGTGAACTCACTAGTATATACATACCGGTGTGATTTGTAGGCGACTACTCAATTAAGTCACTAAGACTATTTAAAAGGATAGAAACGTTTTATAATTTCAACAGCAGTAAAAGATACAAATCAAACTAGCAGTGCCTCGTGGATTGGATTGGAATTGTTTTGTTGTGGCGAACAGTAGTCTCAGACCTCATGGGATACATGCAATATATATATATATATATATATAGCTTACGTTAAATTACATTATTATGAAGACAAACAGGACCCAACAACCCCAATGAAGCAAAACCCTGCAATCCACAGATTATACGCATTACTACGGTTAGTTAACCACCATCTAACATCAGTATCCTTATTCATAACTCGTCCACTGAAACGAGGGCTTTGCGATGAATTATTCAGTGTACACTCAGACGCAAGTGGTCGAGTAATACAGGGTGGATAAAGGCTTGTATTGAATAATGTCCGGTTAAAGGTGCTTTTCACCTGAATTCATTGGCTCTTGACCCTTTGTACGTTATGTTACTAGATATAACACTTTGATAAAGGTGTTAAGTTAATAGCTATTGTTTGAAAAACGATCAAGGTTTTAATACATTCATATATATGCTCAGTCCTGTATACCCCAAAGGGATAGCCAGAGGTGTTGTAATAACAACACCCACTTTTCTTCCTATGGTGAGTCTTATCGCCATCTCAGACTAGTACATACGTCTTCAAATTACTTATCAAACATATGCTGGTTTTCTCACGATGTTTTCCTTCACATCTAAATAAAATTGAACTCAACGAGTACCTAATTGTAATAGACTTAAATGAATATTGTAGTCATTGGGTTTGTAGTTTGCTGAGCAGGATGTAGCTGCTCTATGGCCGTTACTCATAAGTGCTGTATACGTATATAAATATATACGTATTCCTATCTCAATCAATGTTTTTGCGCGATATCGGCTTATTATCCTACACACCTTCAAGTGTCAACGTTACTAAATAAAGCTGTGCAGATGTTAGTGGGCTGCTGTCTTTTTTAGCTTCTTTTCATTAACATCATCGACACAAAACAGGTGTAATACGAGAGATAGAATATAACGTGAATCGATAACATCCGAACACCGTTAATCACGAATGCAAATGTTCAAATCACGGAACCCGGACAAACGTTTTGAGTGTTTAATCCTTAATTAATTACTCACAACCTTAACCAGAGCGGATGTAACTTGCACCACAGCAAAATAAAGAGTAAATTTAACACACCAACATTTTCAGACCAAAGTTATAGTAGAATATTAACGAGCGAGCACCGGCTCACCTTTGCGGTTAATCCTATAATTACTTTGAAACTATCTCTGTGAAGGGTTATTGTACTATCATAACTATAACTAAGAGCCGCAGTGACCGAGTAGTCTTCAACGCAAGCGACGCAAGTTCCAATCCTAATGGGCCGAAAAAAAGCTAAGTATGGTAATTTCACACTATGAGCTTTACGGTAAATGAAACATATATTGTGTGAAAACCTGAATTTTATGTCTGAGAAGAAATTCAGAGACATATTATGTATTATAGTGCCTGGGACGGCGATAGACTTAACGTCTCTCACGTTGGCTGTCACTTAATCATGTTCAGTGCTAAGTAGGTGTTGGAATACCTCTGTTTACCCATGCTGTTACCTCTTCTGAGATGGCTACGGATACATTTTGTTGATTTTTAGACTCGACTAGTGAAAGTATTATACAGTTTTGAAATATGCTCATCAGTTTAAAAATAAAAATGTACCGTGAAGAAAAGCGAGACGCTAGTCGCTTCGAGAATAAGACCATTTGGTTGTTAAACCAATCAGCTTATCGATCGATGAAGTGATTCTAAAGAGGAATAAGGAAAAATACGATCAAGAGGCGGGATTAAGAGATTCTTATCTAACGTAGAGAGAGGCTGCAATCGATCTAGTCAAAGATTATCATCAAATTAAGGTTATAACTAACCTACTGAGAAATATAGGCCTTTGGTCTTTACTTATGTCGGCGTCTGTATTCAAACCTGAAATAGACTTTTCTGAGACCAATCTGAAGATTTTATCCTTTTAATTAAGAACTCTGCAAGAGATAAAAGAAAAATACCCACACATATCTGGATGATTTTGTGGCTATTTAAGAATTTTTGGGTATTTTTGCTGACAATATTAGACTGAAGTGGTGTGTTCATTCATTAAATACATTCGTTAAGTGTCCTAATAAAAGTTTCTTCCTATCAGTAAATTGATAAATCCTCCAGCCCTTATCCTACTTATCCCATGTTATTTGTGGCTAGAGCAACGTATTTATAGTATCTATTAGCGGCCATCTTTATTTCTTGCCACGTCATCTCACATATTGCTTCCATATTTTCTTAGGTCTTCCTCATCCCTTATAACCATCCACATTAGTGTGTACAACATGACGATACTGCACTAAGTTCTCAAAAATCATTGATTCAACAACTGTAGGGATTCGAATTTACATCATTTACTTTTTTTGATTTAAATTTGTATCAATCTGACCTTAGTGACATACGTCAAGCGGTAACCAAACCAATTTCAAAAGAAAACTTTTAACTGTATTAAAAGTTTTTGAGCGTTTGGTCGAAGTTTGGTAATTGTGAATTAAGTGCTTTCAAGATTAACATTTTAAAAGTGTTTTTGTGACGGTTAGCCGTCTTTTTGGTACACAACTATATGAATTAATGATGTAAAATATTCAGTAATAGTAAGTTTTCATCAACTGATTGACAAAACTTAAGAGAAAGGTTAGAAAGTAATACCGTAAAGTGCCCAATAAAGTTTTTCATTAAAGCCAAATTGATTTTAAACACGACTATAAATATAAAATCCTAATAAAGCAGTTGCATCAGTTACACCGACACGAGTCACAACTCTTAAATTCATGATGATGAATGTTGTCATGCTCACTAAAATGCCTTTGCTTGCGGCGGCGTCAGGATGACGGGTCGCTCACTTCCCTCTATAATGGTTGAGGAGGGCGATGGCTAGCATTCTCGTCATACTTGTGAACAGGTGCTGCTTGTGGGGGCTGGTCATCTCAAGCTACACATTTAGATATAAATAGAACTACTAGACTTTTCTTTATGTTAATTTTTATCGACATTTGTACATTGGAACTGTGTCCATGGGCTTACATTTCTCAAATTATTTATTTTGTTTTTTTTTTTAAATTGTATAATATTTTTGAAAAGAGTAATTACTGAGTTTCTTGCCAGGTTCTTCTCAGTAAAAGCAACCTTCCGAACCTGGCGGTAGCATGTATAATCCTGTAAATTGTGTCATTCTGACGATTTGAAAGTGCTTTGTATAAAGTCTAATCGAATAAAGATAATTTTGACTTTTGACTTTGACTTTGAAAGCAGAAAATTCAAAGAATTTGGTAACAAATAAACAAGATTGAATATAAAATTTCCACACACAAAACATGCTGTAACTACACACAATAGTATATAATATAAAATAATCAAACAAGAGCAGTAAGGTTCAAATTAGAAAACCACGATTGTAAACAAACTGACGATAATCCGCGTCAAGTATTAAAATTGCTCTCACACGATTTTAGTCTTAATCTGTCAATCAGTCTGTATCAAAGTGTAAAAGTGACGTAATAAAAATAATATTTTTTGAGATTTTCAATCTGTCCTTTTTGAACTCTGTGTATTGTTTCCGTTTTGGTGTATCATTCTAAACTATGGATTCCTTTTCCATGCTATCTCCTTCAAAAATGGTAGGTAGAAGAGGTTGTATATGAAAAAATAGAGGCCAAAAAATGAAAATATTTTATAGAAAAAAAAACAGCTTTTCTTTACTTCACAGATTTTGCTTTTTGACATTTTTTTGACTAAGGTTTTTTTAAGTAATAAACATGCTTGGGATTTTGAAGTAAGCTTAAAAAGCTTTTAGTTATGTTAATAAATAGAGGCACAAATAAATAAATAATAATAAGCTTTTAAATGATCAATAATTTTTAGAAAAAGATTTGCAATTTTTTGAATTGAATTTTTAACGCCACTATAATACTGGAATTAGATAAAAACTGCAAATAATTCGATTTATATTTCTGACTCAAACACGTCTACACAGTATTTAAAACTTAGTCAATAGAACAATTTAGTCTTAGCTAAAGTAATAGCACATTGGAATTCAAAAAACTAGTTTTTTTAGATTATTGAATTCAATTAAAAATATTTCTTAGATTAATTACTAGTCAAAATATAGTTTATTGAATATTTTTTTTCCAAGCAAATATATTTTTATTATATATATATTTTTATTTAGAAAAATAGTTATAACATAGCCTAGTTTCCATAGTTTTCCAATTAATATTATTCTACTACTTTTTTTTCATAAAAGTACTTTTTTTCAGAATTTAAAATTTGCCATATTATTCGATGCGTCTTAATAAGAATTTCTCATACATCTTGTGTATCTAATTAGTGAAAAAATGAGGTCGTCCCGTCATTTCAATTAAAATATCCTGTGAGTATTACGCCACGTCATTCAGTGAACACACGGATGTTTCTATGAATATTTGATGAGATTTTAATTGCTTAGTTGTTCAATGTCATTGAGCATTTACGAGTTTTTAAATTAAAAACATCTCTCTTCGAGTGTATACAAGGGAAGCGTCGTCACGGTGTCAAAATCAAAGTGATTTAATTAATTAATCTAATTATATTAGCGTACATTCCAAAAAAACCTATACGAAAAACAATAAGGAATTTTAACAAAGATGAAAACAAAAAAAAATCGTTTTTTTTTCTTATTAATGTTGTGCTACTGGAGATATCAATAAAATCTATATTTCGCTTTATTTTTAAACCTGGTTTAAAAAAATACAATAATTGCAAAAAAAAAAGTTTGAAAAAAGTTGACTTATTCTACTTCAGAATTTTTTTGTCACGATTATCGACCCTAAAACAAGTAAAGGGTTATTATATCTTGAATATTATTTGATAATTATATATCTTGAAGCATGCAGCTTGAACTGCTGACGGCAGCATCCCATGTAAACATGTATAACACGAGCGATCACAAAATATCTCGGCGTGATTTTGCACATACTGGAGTCCACAGTTTTAACAAAACCTTGCATGTCGCACGATTATCTATGCTTTACTCTATTGTATCGTATATATTACCTACCTATGTAACGATAAAGCAGAAATCACAAAAAAATACAATTACGAGTTTTTTTTGCCTAAAATCTCCTTTCAACCAAAAAATACTGCATTCAGAATTTTTGCTAAAAAACTTGCAACAGTCGAATTTTTATTAGACATATTTTGCCACTATACAAGCAGTTACGTGTTTTAAGGCGTAAAAACTCTTATCAGCCAAAAAATACGGCTATAGATTTTTTTTCAAAAAAATAGCAAGATCTGTTTTATTGTGATATCTGCTTTGTCATATTTAGCTTCGGTAGTATTTCCCACCTTATTAATAACACTATTATAGTTCAAAATTGATATAGCCTCGTCACTGTCACATTCACACACACCCTTGCAATTAGAGATAGCATTAGTGTGCTTATTTAAATTTTAGCGGTGTTAAAAGCCGAACTTTGGTAAGTGACTATAGTATTTTAAGTACACTTATTTCAAACGGTAAAACCATTATATAATTTAGTGTTTACTTAAACCTAAGAAATAATTATTTTAGTATTAGTCTCCCGATTACATTAATCTCTATCCACATTTCCAGCAATGACCTCTGAGTGTATGGAAAGATTATACAATGCTTGGTCATCTTATACTGGTCTATATAGCATTATATAATTATGTATTTGGAGTGGTTTTTATACGTCTTCAGTAACGTGACATACTTTTATTCTCATATGCGATTTTTTGGTCTAAAAGCGAGTGGTGGGATTTGAAGCTTCACTATTTTACTCTTTTGTCTAATAACATTTGCCCGCGCAGCCATATATAAAACTAATCTAATCCATCTTTTGGTCACAGAGGTTTTATTTCAATAATTGTTTTATTAAATATTTATTTCTGATTTTCCTCGTAAAAGGGTTACGAAAGTCAAATGGTAGTCGCTTCGTATAAAAATCAGGTGATCAGCCACATCGGGTGGAATCAAGTGCCGACCCCAACGATGTATAGGATAAGGCCAGGGAGATGATGAATGAATAAACATTTTACTCAATACTAATTATCATTTGAAAAGCTAGGTTAATTTAACAAAAATACGGCCATGAAGTTATATTAAGCAACCCATGTCCTGTCACACCCTGTCTGTGAAATATCGTATAAAAACCACCCCTTTTCAACCCCTTTAGGGCTATTATAAAACAAAGACCCCTTCCCTTGAGTGTATAAAATTATTTACTACTTAGCACGCGGAATATGCAGGAATTACATTTGTCACACGCAACGTGCGAACACTTTAAATTTAACAGTCGCAAATGACACTTGTGAGGTGTAATTATGACAGAACTGTGACACTTTGATATAAATGATTAGTAGTACTCACGTAATGTACGTTAATTAAACTAGCTGTGCCCCGCGACTTTACCCACGTGAAGTTAATTTCGTGAGCTACCCGAGGAAACTTAATTTAAAAAAAAGGTGGCTAAGTTACTCCTTGTAAAATTAGCTATCAACTAGTGAAACTCCCGTTAAAATCGGTGTATCCGTTTCGGGTTTCGGAGAATAGCCGCAACAAACAGTACCGTATATAATTTCATATGCATTTTGTGAAAAGCTGTTATTTTGTAATGACAAACAGACACTTCAATTTTATTTATCAGTATAGATGTATAGATAATTAGTATACGCGTATATTTTATTTAATGGACGCACTATTCCATGGATCTGGATTGAAGCTGCTATTATACCATACCCTCTTTCAATGTGACATAATTCGGTATCACATGTGATGCTAGTTGCGTGTGGCTAATGTTTTCTTGCCTTATTCGTCTGCTTTATGAAATACACGTTAATTTAATGGCAGACATGAAGTCGGACGAGTGTGACTAATCTATACATCTATACAGATAAATAAAATTGAAGTGTCTGTTTTTAATTCCAAAATTACAGCTTTTCACTAAATGCATATGAAAGTATACACGCTACTAACACTAAAAAACAAAGTATTACAATTTTTCTGTCTGTCTGTCTGTTTGTTCCGGGTAATCTCTGAAACGGCTGGACCGATTTTAACGGGACTTTCACTGGCAGGTAGCTGATGTTTCAAGGAGTAACTTACTTTTCATAAAAAATATTAGGGGTCCGCGAAATTACGCATTAAACTAAATCTACGCGGGTGAAACCGTGTGGCACAGCTAGTAATTTAATAAGTAAACAAGTACGTAGAGTCATATATTGTGGCAATTTTAGAAGTTATGTCTATCTATACATATTCATATTCAGATAAATAAAATTGAAGTGTCTGTTTGTAATTCCAAAATAACAACATTTTACTAAAGTATATACGGTACTGATATTGAAAAACTAATTTATATGGCTGTTTGTTCCGCCTAGTCTCCGAAACGACTGGACTTTTCGAAAATATTGAAAAAACTTAAGGGTCACCCCTGAAATTATCTCTTCGCGGGTAAAACTGTGGGGCACAGCTAGTTACAAATAATATCGATAGACACGGATACAGGGCTGCAGATTTGCAAGCAATTCAGTTCAATCTTCTTGTTCTAGTTCAGCTTCAAATTCGCGATCACACCACTGTCACTCTCTCATTGCCGACTTTATAAAAAACAGCGGACGTCACGCGGTTTCACTCGCGTAGTTCCCGTGCTCGTGGGAGTACGGAGTTAAAATATAGCCTGTATTAATCAGTGATCATTTAATATTCAAATGGTAAAAGCATTTTATCGATCCAGTGCTTTTTGAGCCAATTTGTTACAAACATACTTACATACAAAACTTTTCTCTTCACTATTACAGTAGTATAATATCGATTTGCTATCAAATATTGGTTCCGTAGCATTCATAACCGTAGGAAGTGTATGAAGAGATGCATGAATGTGGATGAAGCGAAATGAGAATGTAAGGATCGTAGCATGTGGAGAACGATGGTCTCTGCCTACGTGAGATTACAATACATAAATAAATAAATAAAAAATAAATAAATAAATAAAAAATACAATATAGGCTATAGATATTTTATCGGTAACTACACAGGCGAAACCAGTATTGTTTGCCACCTCAAAAAAGCTCGCAAAACAACCCTGTATCTGCGCCTTAACACGCTGACTACCATCACGTGTGATGGGTGTGTATCCATCACTCTCAATTGTATATCATGGCTGACAGATGGCGTTCCTCCAGAACCGGTCCATATCGCTGGTGGACATGTACATTGACAACTCGGAGCCGGCTGAGAATGTTGGCCAGATACACTTCTCCCTCGAGTACGACTTCCAGAACACCACCCTTATTTTGAGGATCATACAGGTGAGTTTTGATTGACAGACCTTTTTAGATTCATCATCCTCCTGCCATTATCCCATGTTATTTGTGGTCGGCGCAATGTGTTCTTCTCTTCCATTCCTCTCTATCAGCCGTCATATCTGTATTCACTCCCTTAGCCATATCATCTTTCACACAATCCATCCATCGTTTCTTAGGTCTTCCTCTCCCCTTGTCCCAGGTTCGATTCCCGGGTCGGGTCAAAAATAGATAGATATTGTTGTGGTTTTTCTGTCACGAAATTCACTATAAATGCCCGGAGTTTGTAAGTAGTGTGTGTTTCCACCCCCGTGGGTCGGAGCACGTTGCACCGTTGGTCCTACGCGTGATCTCTCTCCGGTCGTGTGGGATTGCCTCCCATCCCACTATGAGAGTGAGACCATAAACAGAGCACCTGTGTTTGCGCACACGTGTGCACTATAATATCCTCCTTGCTATGTGCAAATGTCCGTTTCGATTTCTCGTGAGCGAGCTGGGGCTTTTCTCGCTCAGAGAATCAGCATTGCTATTCACCGTGTCAATGCTGCCAGCCTTCTTGGCACGATCCCAAGAGACACCGACGTGGGACAAGTTTTCTACTTGTTATTAGTTTTAAGCACTGTTCCTTGTATATAAATAATTCAGTTTCAATTCAATAATTTTATTTTAAGCTTATTATAAAAACACAAGGTTTTTTACCATAAAATAAGTAAACATCTGAAATATGTACCTTTCTGAGCTGTAGAGAACCTGAAATTCATAAGATTGAATGAACAAATATAAAAGACAATGACATACAATGTACTGAAGAGGAAAACAGCATATTATCACGTTGATAACGAACGTTAATTGATAAAACAAACGCGACGCTCTTCTTAGCTCTTCTATACGATACATACATATGCTCACGCCTGTATTCCCCGAAGGTGTAGGCAGAGGTGTTGAAATAACAACACACACTTTTCACAAGATGATTATGTGCCAACGTGATAGATGGTGAGTCTATCACCGTCTCAGACTATACATACATCTTTGAATAACTTCTCAGACATATACAGAGTGTCTAGTGCGAGTTTTCTTAAAATCGCCGTCACAAGTGATCGCGTCGACGTAAACGCAGATTTGTATGGGCTCACAATAGTGTCATGTTTAGGCCGACAGAGGCGCTATTCCGATCCTATACAAATCTGCGTTTACGGCGACGCGGTGACTTGTGACGGCGGTAAAAACTCGCACTAGGCCCTCAGGTTTCCTCACGACGTTTTCCTTGACCGTAAAGCGTGTGTGAAATGACTGCACTTAAGCTTTGAGAACTCATTGGTACAAGCCTCGCTGGGATTCGGCTGAGGCCACCTCGGCTCTTTTGTATGTATAGCGATGACGTATGCATTCCAGGGTAAGGACCTACCAGCGAAGGACCTGAGTGGTACCTCCGACCCCTACGTGCGCGTCACCCTCCTCCCTGACAAGAAGCACAGGCTGGAGACCAAGATCAAGAGGCGTACTCTCAACCCTCGGTGGAACGAGACTTTCTACTTCGAAGGATTCCCCATACAAAAGTTGCAGAGTCGGGTATGTTGCATTTAAAGTTACAACGAAATCTGTCATCGGTCGGAGATGGCTGGGGCCTGTATCGCCAACTTACAAAAGAATTTACAGATGCCTTCACGAGTTTTAAGCGTGTGAAAGTACTGGGGATGTCAAAAGTAATGATAACACGAGGCACTAGGCACTCTCAGTGCCTAGTGAGAGTTTTCTTAAGTTCGCCGTCACAAGTGATCGCGTCGACGTAAACGCAGATTTGTATGGGCTCACAATAGTGTCATCTTTAGGCCGACAGAGGCGCTGTTTCGATCCCATATAAAACTGCGTTAACTTTGACACGGTGACTTGTGACGGCGGCAGTGAAAAACTCGCACTAGGCACTCTGGTGCGAGTTTTCTTAAATTCGCCGTCACTAGTCACTGCGTCGACGTAAACGCAGATTTCTATGGGCTCACAATAGTGTCGTGTTTAGGCCGACAGAGGCGCTGTTCCAATCCTATACAAATCCGCGTTTACGTCGACGCGGTCACTTGAGACGGCGATATTAAGAAAATTTTGACTGGGCAATCTGTTCCTAGAGTGAGGCAATAATTTGTGCACCTGTGTTTGCACACACGCGTGCACCATCATATATCCTGCGCAGATGGCTGATGGCTGATGTCCGTTGAGATTTAGTTAGTTAGTTATAATTTTATCTATTGTTGATTTGTTTGATGATGAGCCTCGAAATATAAAGCTCAACTCTTTAAAACTAATGCTGTTGGTATTTCAGGTGCTTCACCTACACGTGTTTGACTACGATCGCTTCTCGAGAGACGATTCTATTGGGGAGGTGTTCCTGCCACTATGTCAGGTAAAATATATCTATATCTATACAGATAAATACAATTGAAGTGTCTGTTTGCAATCCCAAAGTAATAGCTTTTCACTAAATGTATATGAAAGCATATACGATACAGACATATAAAAAAGTATTTTAATTATTTTTCTGTTTTTCTGTCTGTTTGTTCCGGGTAATCTCTTAAACGGCTAGACCGATATTTACGGGACTTTCATAAGCAGTCTATAGCTAAGTTTACAATGAGTAACTAAGGCTAGGATAAGCGTATGCGGGTGAAACCACGGTACACAGCTAGTTTGGTATAAATTCAAGTTTCCACACAGATAAATGTGTAGACAGCCAAGTATTTCAATGCATCGTAAAATATTAATGTATTATAATTTATTATGATTGCCATTGTTGGGGAAAATTGAATGTCATTTTCAGTGTGACGTACATCGTATTCCGTATTTCTGTCACTGAAGAACTATGTGTGTATATTATGAGTGGTTTGAAAATTTTTAGTATTTAAAAATAAAATCATTCGCTGCAATCTGTCAATCACTCTCAGACATAGTTTTAATCCGAGTTTCATATAGGTAGTTTAAATATATAGTACCTGGTTGACCGAGCTGTGCTCGGATTTTTTTCTCACAAAAAACCAAACTTTTTCCCACAATAGAAAAAAACTACGTTTTCTCAAAAAAGCTAGTAGAAAAAAAAGGAACCAAAAGAAAAAATCGAACCTGTGAACGTCAGTCTCGAACCGGGGTACTCTAGTTTCGTTATCACCTCGTAAACTGACAGCCTCACCTCTGAGTTATCATAACTTGACAGCTGTCGGCGAAATTTACTGTCATATTCAATTGATTTTTTATGAGTTTTTCAGTGCATGAAAACATGGTCAAAACGATGTTTTCTGAAAGTGAAACGTAGCTAGATCAATTTTTTGCCCCCAAAACCTTCAAAACAAAATTTCATGAAAATCGTTGCATCCGTTCCCGAGATCCAGATTATATATATACAAGAATTTAAAGGTATAAGATTGCTCGTTTAAAGGTATAAGATAACTCAAAGGTGACTGACTGACTGACATAGTGATCTATCAACGCACAGCCTAAACCACTGGACGGATCGGGCTGAAATTTGGCATGCAGGTACATGTTATGACGTAGGCATCAACACTGTTATTTGAAAATTAAAATGACAATCGAGGATAAACGTTCTAAGTCAAACTCAAAGTCAAAAATATCTTTTTACAAAGCACTTTCAAATCGTCAGAATGACACAATTTACAGGATTATACATGCTACCGCCAGGTTCGGAAGGTTGCTTTTATTGAGAAGAACCTGGCAAGAAACTCAGTAATTACTCTTTTAAAAAAATATTATACAACTAGCTGTGCCCTGCGGTTTCACCCGCGTAGATTTAGTTTCTTCCATATTGTCGCGGGACCCTAATATTTTTATAAATTATAGTAGACTGAAACATCAGCTACCTATCAGTGAAAGTCCCGCTAAAATCGGTCCAGCCGTTTCAGAGATTACCCGGAACAAACAGACAGACAGACAAAGAAAAATTATAAAAATTGGTTTTTTAGAGCCAGTAGTATACTTTCATAAGCATTTAGTGAAAAGCTGTTATTTTGGAATTACAGACAGACACTTCAATTTTATTTATCTGTATAGATTTCTTATGAATGTGCCAATAGGTCCAATAAACTATTATTTCCAAAAAGGCGGGCAGTTAAATAAATCGTAGCCTTTGATAAACATGTCAAGCTCCACAAAGGATTGACCCAAATAAATAACCCTCGTTTATTTATTAAAAATCTAGGGATTTTCCGTTACACTTTTGTTATTGGAAGAAACGAAATGAATTTCACTTCTCAATAGATTTCGTGATATTACTTCAGTATTTGTACATGTCTACATTCATCGACATACAGGCCTTGGGGTTAGAGCAGTCGCCTGCTATGCAAGCGACGCAAGTTCGAATCCCAGCGGGGCCTGTACCAATGAGTTTCTCTAAAGACTTATCTATACAGATAAATAAAATTGAAGTGTCTGTTTGTAACTGCAAAATAACAGTTTTTCACTCAATGCATATGAAAGTATACACTCTATTGACACAGAAAAACCAATTTATAAAAAAAATCTCTGTCTGTCTGTCTGTCTGTTTGTTCCGGGTAATCTCAGAAACAGCTGGACGGATTTTGACGGCACTTTCACTGACGGATAGGTATTGTTACAAGGAGTAACTTAGGCTACTTAGATTTTTTTTAAACATTAGGGATCCGCAAGCAACCATGAAATTAAAATCTACGCGGGTGAAACCGCGGGGCACAGCTAGTGTTATGTAAATCACTGATTACACACCAAGTGCTTTACGGTGAAGGAAACCTGCATATGTCTGAGAAGTAATTCAAAGACGTATGTATAGTGCCTGAGACGGCGATGGACTCACCCTCTGTCACGTTGGCACTTAATCATATTCGGTGAAATGTTGTTATTACACCTCTGCTTACCCCTTCGGGGACCCTTCTGGGATGGCGTGAGCATATGTTATATTATATCAAATTTGACATATTTATTTATTTACAACAGTTTACATATTACATGATAATCGAATAAAAAAAATAGTACTAACACTAAAAACCATAAAATTTTAATATATGTATATAAAAACTATTGTTCGTAGTTTTTAATAAAGTTTATTTGCACACTAGCTGTGCCCCGCGGTTTCACCCGCGTAGATTTAGTTTCATCCTTATTGTCGCGGAACCCTAATATTTTTGATAAATAAACTCCTTGAAACATCAGCTACCTACCATTGAAAGTCCCGTTAAAATCCATCCAGCCGTTTCAGAGATTACCCGGAACAAAGAGACAGACAGACAGACAGACAGAGAAAAATTTTAAAACTTGGTTTTTTAGTGTCAGTAGCGTGTATACTTTCATATGCATTTAGTGAAAAGCTGTAATTTTGGAATTACAAACAGACACTTCCATTTTATTTATCTGTATAGATTAGGTACACGTGATAACAAATACAAATCAAGCAGAATGGTGTAGAAAAAGTTGTAACAGTTTTGTGAGATCAAAAGTTCGTGTGCTCGCTCCCGTGACGTAGTTCAACCTCTCGGTCTATCGAATTGACATTACTGACGTTTAACGAGTGATGGACGCGGGCACGCGACCAATCAGAGACCGCGAGCGTGGAGGAGTCTATGATGGCTTACGTTCGGAAATCTATCGCGTACATTCTCGTAACATATATTATTGAAGGCAAAATGCTGTAGGCAAGGTTCCGAAGATACTGGCAGCATTCCCCCTTTGAATAGCTAAACTAATTATTTGTCTGAGGTAGCTGCCAGCTCTTCGGTCTCCTGTGATGTCGACTAACCTTTTTGTGATTGCTTTAAAAAGCCTAATAGCGCTAGGACCCCACGGACCAAGGGTCTCGACACCGAATGGGACAAAATCATATTCGGTGCCTAGACCCCTGTATTTGCAGGCTTTCGTTATTTCAGCCGCTTCACATGCCGCACCAACTCTGTTGTTGGTTCCATATCTAATTTGATATTTTTCAGGTGGATCTCAGCGAGAAGCCTTCATTCTGGAAAGCTCTGAAGCCTCCAGCCAAGGACAAGTGCGGGGAGTTGCTGACATCACTGTGCTACCACCCAAGTAACAGCGTGCTTACACTCACACTGCTCAAAGCCAGGAACCTCAAGGCTAAAGACATCAATGGGAAATCAGGTCAGTTGAAGGAATCAGGTTTTATTAGCCCTCGTACACAACAGCGCGGAAGTATCTCATTAAGAGTTCTCATACGCAAACTACCCGAATGTATAATATGATTGTAAAGGCCCTCATTGACGAGCAGGTCGAAAAAACTATCTGGTATTGTTATTTTTTTTCTCTTTGATTTTGTTTTATACTGACCTGCATGCTAATACAATTTGCCACTATTGTGAATATTTATACCTATTATCAAATTTGATTTTGTATGATGATTTCATTTGATTTATATTGTTTCGATGATATGTACATGATGCCTGGCTGAGTTTCTTGCCGGTTCTTCTCAGAAGGCTAGTTTCCGAACCGGTGGTAAATTCCTCGACATTCATAAGTGCCTTACCAGGGCCTAAACTGAATAAATCATTTTCATAGCAGCGCGCGTTAAGATGTTCTTAGCTTTGATGTTAAATTTTATCATACTTAAATTATAAGTTCCTGAGATTAGCGCGTTCAAACAAACATACAAACTATAGCTTATATTCTAATATAGTATCTAATATAATAGAAATAAGTTTCGTAAAATACTTATTATAATTTAGAGGAAGAGCCGACAAAAAATCCCCTCATTCATCAAATGTACTCGTAAATTAAATGAAATTAATTTACCCCAATTCGAGTCGGCAATTCCATTTTTTCCAGAACTTATTTCGTTTCTAAATGGTCTTCGTTTCGAAGGCTTAAGTTAAAAGTAATTACCATAGATTAAAATTATTCAGTGCTTCCCTCGAGAGTCGTTTTACAGAAAAATTCTATAAATCAAGCGTTGAAGACGTTGGTTAAATGAAGAAGCATCTCGAATTACTCGTTAGGCGACTATTTGAAACTGCTATAGTTATTTATGCAGGCGTTTTTGGAAATTTACTTTCGCGTTAATCTATACAGATAGTTAAATTGAAGTGTCTGTTTGTAATTAAAAATTAACAGCTTTTCACTTGGTGCATCTGAAAGTATATACGGTACTTAAATAAAAAAAATGATATTGGTATTTGTACATTATTTAAAATAATCGTGTGACCATTTTAAACATTTGTATCTTCTGTCTGTTTGTTCCGGCTAATCTTTAGAACGGCAGGACTGATTATAACGGGACTTTCACAGGCAAATAGCTTATGTTACAAGGAGCAAATTAGGATATTAAAAAAATGAATTATGTGACATAAAGCCATCCATAAAATTAAATCTACGTGGGGCTCAGCTGGAATAAAATCAATTGTTATAAAAAAAAAAAAAATGTCATACATATGCTCTCGCTTGTATTCCCCGAAGGGGTAGGTAGGCAGAGGTGTTGTAATAACAACACCCACTTTTCACACAAGATGATTCCGTGCCAACGTGACACACGGTGGGTATATCGCCGTCTCAGGCACTATACATACGTCTTTGAACTCAGACATATGCAGGTTTCCACACGATGTTTTCCTTCACCGTAAAATACGTCGTGTGAAATCACTGCACATAAGTTTCTAGCAACCTCATTGGTACATGCCCCGCTGGGATTCAAACCTGTTTTAAATATCAATTTAACAAATTTCAGATCCGTACGTGAAAGTGTGGCTGCAATTTGGTGACAAACGCATCGAGAAGCGTAAGACGGCCATCTTTAAATGCACACTGAACCCGGTGTTCAACGATTCTTTCTCATTCAACGTGCCATGGGAGAAGATAAGGGAGTGCTCTCTTGATGTTCAAGTTATGGATTTTGACAACATCGGCCGCAATGAGCTGATTGGCCGGATACTACTTGCTGGTAATTAAAAGGACTTTTTATTTATCAAATTTCGTCAAATTTTGTGTAGGACGCCCTCCGGCCAGTAGGTCTAAAAAGGCCACTTTGGGAGAATCATAATGTGATCCGAATATGATTCATCACCGACATGCCAAAATGGTCACTTAAGTGCAATTCATATTTATGATTCACGAATGAATACAATAATTGTAGATGTTAGTCCCTATGTAACTTTTTATGGTTCTGCTATTTGTCACAAAAGCAATTCATATTTTGTGGACCATTTTAGGAATCTTCATAGGAAAGTGTCAAACAGGTGAATTGCGAAATATGAATCATTCCTGAATCATATTCGGATCACATTATGATTCTCCCAAAGTGGCCGTTTTAGACCTACAGGGATGACGATCTGCGAAAGACTGCAGCCAGATGCTGGATGCGGCAAGCTGAAGACAGGCCGCTATGGTGCTCATTAGGGGAGGCCTATGGCCAGCAGTGGACTAAGATACATTGATGATTTCATGTATCATAATTACCTTACATGCCTCGCCTGTGTCACAGAATAAGTATAAAGTTAAAGTCGTCGAGTGTCAGTAATGGCCATGTTTCATGATGATAGAAAGAAAAAGCCAATATCATTTAGCCCGCAGTAGTGCAAATGACTAAGGCTTAGGCGGTTTTGGTTTATAGTTAAAGATAAGAGTCTATCTCCTTCTTTCCAGGCAAGAACGGCTCAGGAGCAACAGAGACGAAACACTGGCAGGACATGATCACAAAACCGAGGCAGACCATCGTACAGTGGCACCGTTTGAAGCCCGAATAAATTTATTGTTCAACACAGTCAGAGAATTTTGAACGTCATAAGACTGAACGGTTTAAACAATTAAAAGCACAGTATAAATAATATCTCACTATGGGAATGTCTTCTGTGGCGTTGTGCAAATTTTTATAATTAACAAAAAAAATTTTTTTTTTTTTTTTGTAATTTTTTTTTTGATGAATTTGAATTTGCGTACATTTTTTTAGCATAACGTTAAATGCGATCTTTTATTAATATCTTTAACTTGCGTTATTACATTTAAATGCATAACGCCTTTTCTACACCTGAAAAAAAACATTAAAAACATGAAATTTTAAACCATCTTTCTACCTGCTTTTGTAAAATGTAATAATTACTTATTTTTGCGTTTTTTTGTTGAACAGTCATATTGAAAGATTTATTCAAAATCGCAGTCAGTTCTAAAACATGTTAAAATGCATGTTTCTTTGTAATTAATACATTTTACAAAACAAAAAATACACGTTCTTAAAATATTGACGTTTTATTGTAGAACAAATGAATTGATGTTAAGAATTTTAGTAAAAAAATATATTGTTAGAATTATATTGTATTTAAAATAATAATTGTTACATAACTGTAGTTTATCAGATGTCGAGTTCACATCGCACAAAAATCGTAGATGTTTTTTAATGACCCGGTATTTTTTTTATGAATTGCTCAAAAAGTAAAAAAAAAATTTTGGTTTATTTTTTTTGTAAATCATGGAAATTAAAAACTGCCAAAATGTAAAATTAAATGTGCATTGAAAACATTATTCATTAACATCATAAATCTGGGTTGATTGCATTTACGACCGAAATAAAACCAAAAAAATCGTTTTAAACTAATGGTTATTAATGAATATTAAGAGTTACGAGAATGTAAAAAGTAGATGGTCAATTTTAGGTGAGATTCTAAAGGCGTGATTATAAATGAGTGTTGCATGTTGAAAATATAATTTTACCCTGTTGCAGCATTTGGGGAATATTTTATCTGTTTTTGTACAGAAATAATTTTTTCATGCTTGTTGATATATTACGTAAATGTTAAAAGCTTACATTTTTAGAATAAAGTAACGGTTAGAATTACCAATATTAATCTGTTAACAGACAACATGTATTGAACAGAAATTAATTATATATACAAGAAACAGTACTCGATGTATAAAGAAATATACATTGGACAAATAAATGTTATAAAAATATTTGAATGTTTACGGAAAAACAAAAAATATATCAACATAAAACAAATTTAATACTGAATTAAACGTAATAAAAGAGAAAATATACATAAATAAATACGTACAGATAAATAAATTGCATTGGGTGTGCTAAGAAGGCACTTGCTTGAGACAAAGCAGAGTGGTGATGGAAGATTTTTTTTAGCCTAACCTCAGAAAATAGAAAGTTAAAATAAAACTCATTATAATTCCAAATAAAGTAATGTTGCATACATTTGTAATGAATGTTTTAGATAGAGAAGTAGTGAAAATATAATAGCAATTACTCTTAACGTGTAGATCGTTGTAATACATAGTATAGGATAGCCGTTCAACGTACGCAGTTAAAAAAAATATCAAAAACATAGATAAACGAATTCCATAATAAAAATGTTTAATTCCTTGACAGAGCTTCGAAAACCGATTTTAGAAGGTTATATGCCAACAAAAAGTAATATAGAAATTAATGAGGTAACGTGTAATTAGACTTGTAACATTTGTAATCGATGTGAGCCTTAACTTTTAAAGTGTGTTATGAAAGCAAGCGTTGATTAGGTTTTCAAAAAAAATCATCACTTTTATTTTTTCATTTTGCGTAATATTGCTAGCGGTATATACGTGCGGTGACCATCAGGCATGCTCCATTATAAAAAAATACCACAAATTATTGTTTTCTGGAACGTTGTGTGTTTTTTTCTTATTCATCTATATTTAAAAAAACAAAGTAAGTAAAACAACATTATGAAATCAGAGTGAAGTATCACAGCTTATTTATGCATTTAGATCCTCGCTTGCCTCGGCGTATTGCATCAATCGTAAATGTTTAAAAATACTGGTTTTATGTGTTTTAAATTCAGTTAACATGCGTGTTGAAATGTGTGCGACGCATTTCATTACCCTATTTGAGATTTTCAACAAGCAAAAGATATATTGCTTGTACTACGCATGCGAAAATTATAGTCGTATTTAGACATCTTTATCACCGTTTTTTTTTCAATAATATAGATATCTATGAAAAACTCGTTAAATATTTGTTTTAAAAAGTAAGTTAACAAAAATCAAACAGGAGAAAACCATGACAAACCAAAAAAAAGCTTAATAAAGCAGCAAGTCTCGTCGGGTAATTTCAGATATTTAAACAATTTAAGCTAGTTTCTGAAAAAGTACATACACACTAAATGAAAAATCATTTCGGTATTTTTTTCATATTTTGCTTTTAAACACGTACCGACGTCCGTGCTTTCATACTTACATGACTTTATAAGCTTAGAAGCTGCTTTGATATCTAATACTATATAATATCTGATTATCGTATTTTTTTAGCCTGTACTTCTCTCAAAAATATAAAAAAATACAAATAACATAATAATATGTTTCAAGGCATATCCTGGTAAGGGTAGGAAAGTAAATAAAAACTTATTCTAAGAATAAAATGATGGTCAAATATGAGAGGAATTATACTATAATAGAATGTATATAAAGAGGATTATAATCGCGTTAATATGCGATGTTAGTTGCCATTGCAATCAACCTATTATTTAACTAAATAAAATTAATTAATGTTCTCCTCGGTAACAATATTTTTATCTTCCATAATACTACCTCTTTTCTAAAGTTTTAAATATTTTGTGACTATGTGAATACATTATTAAATAATATCATTACTTAATTTTATTTTATGTTGTGACATAATATTGTGTTTTTTTCTGTAAAATCAACACAGTTGTGTATTTTTCTACTGCAAATATTCTTAAAAAACAATTTCATTGATATTTTTGCATTAATTTTTTTAACTTTTCGCAACGAATACAATACAGAATGTCGCAGAGTTCAAATACCTTTATAATATGAATAAGAATGACCAACAAAAAAACAATTTGACGAGAAAAATAACGTAGATTTCTTTATTGCGTTGAGTCAACGCATTTTAACGAAATTTTATGAACGTTGCCAAATGGTACATTTTAAAATATAATAAACGTTCACGGAACTTTAAACATTTTATTATGTCATTTCGTTAAAGCTTTTTATCAAAACGATATAAATTCACGAAACACATATCAACTGATTTTTTATTTTTTCAAAAAGCGAAACAAAAATATATTTTGATGAATAACTTATTTGAAATGAAATAGCGAAAAAAGTCTATATTTTTTGCATCACACTTAAAAATGCTATTTTATAACTATTTACATTATAATAGTGTTATAAGTATAGGTTTTTGTCTGTAAAATAGTTTTTAAATAATTTTCTTGGGTCAATTATTTTTTCTTTTCTATTAAACGTATCATCCTTTCATTAAAAATATATTTATCATATATTATTACTGTACTATATTATTTAATTACAATTATAATCACTTATAGGTACGTGAAAATTACGAAATTGTTTTATTTTTAAGCTTTACGGTACATGTTGCTTTTGGTGTATTAATTTTAATAGTATTAAGTCTGTAATCGCAGATAAATAATAGTGATAGATTAAAGTAAACAAACGACCGAGAAGATTTTGGTATATTACGTAAAATACTTGTTAACTTAAGATCGATTTCGCGCGCTTCTTCGTGTGGTCGGCCATTTTGAATTGTTTGACAGCTTAACATTCGTTCGAAAATCAGCTCAAAATGGTGTAACGTAAAAATCACATTCGGTGTCTATTTTGTGCAATATTCAAGAAATAATGTATTTAAATGTTATAAAATTAGGAAAATTGTGATTTTAACAATATAGTTGATTATATTTTATTGGAATAGTCATAAAAAAATGTTTTAATATCATATACCGATAAGTAATCAGTGTTTAGTATATAGTAAAAGTTGAAAATGTGTAACGATAGATTGTTATGTTTGAATAAAGAAAAGTTGCTTGTATCAACTATCAAATTATTTGGCAAACTGTTTCAAGTGTCAAAGTCAAGATTAGTTGGATTAAAAAATAATGATCGATTTTCAAATAAAAAAAATAGATGAGTTTTTAATTTACACGAAATATAAAATCAATATTAAATTTTTGCTTCGAATTCAATGTTTAATGTTAAAGTATCATTAATTATTGCATAATAGTTAACAATTTTAATAACGAATTATTTTTAAAATTTTTATTATTTTTTGTGTAATGTTAGAAGTACCATTATTATTAATATACACATACTATAAAGTGTTGACAATCATAACCGTATTTTTTTTTTATTATCTTTAAATACAATATGTTTGTAGCAGCGTTTCTCCACTCGCTCATAGATGGCGCTACTCGCTAACAAATGCGAAGTTTGAGTACAAATACACGAGAACCTAAATCGCGCCAGAAGAGTTTTCAAGCGCATTGCAGTATATATATAAGTTTCCAACTAGAACAGTTGGAGCCGCGGTTCCACTCGCTCTCCCCACATGTTAAACAAACATGAAGTTCCACAGAACATAATTACAAAAAATATATCAAAAAGAAAAAAAAATATTTATAGGTTACCTATACCACAAATACAGCGCTTTATATTAATGGACTTTAGCCCTTTAATAATTCACATTATACTAAAAACTCTTGCTTGTAAAACTTAGACTAAGATAATCCTTGGCTTAAAAATCTCTATCTCTGATACGGATTTAAAAAGAGAATCAGGGAGTTGGGGTTAAAATAAACACACATTTTTAAGTATACTTTTAATTTAATGTTAATAGGAGAGAGGAGCTCGAAGCACAGTTGCTATTGCGCATATCATTCGATCAGCGAAGTTAAGCAACCCTAGCCAGTAATTGGATGGGTGACCGCCTGAGTTCCCTCCGTGCCTCGGAGAGCACGTTAAGCCGTCGGTCCCGGTTGCCAATTTAACATCTTTGGCAATCGTTACAGGTCAGTCAGAGTCCTAAGAAAATCTGACAACTGCTTTAACCCAGATCACAGATTTTCCTCGTTAAAGGGGTTGCGAAGGTCAGATGGCAGTCGCTTCGTATAAAAATCAGGTGATCAGCCACATCGGGTTGAATCAAGTGCCGACCCCAAAAATGTATGGGATAAGGCCAGGGAGATGATGATATGGTACACGAAGTACCAGGCGCACATAACGGACAAGGAGTTAATAAGTTGATTGCGACTAACATGGAGCCACATCGGGTTGAATCAACTGCCGACCCCAACAATGTATGGGATAAGGCCAGGGAGATGATGCTGATGTTAATAGGAGTGGATTAAATTAAAAAACATCGTTTAGAAATTTTATATATTTTTTTTATTGAATAACTTTTCTATTATTATGTATATTGATATCACAAACATTACAATTAGGCAGGTATTCAAGTAAAAAAGCCGATAAACTTCTAAAAATATACAAATAATTATGTACATCGACAATAAACACTTTTGTTAGTTTATTAAATGGCCGATGCCATTAATCGAACAATGAGTGAAGTTATTGAAAGAACAGGAAGGAAACGAGATGTCAATTCATTGTGACATATTTCATTCTAAAAAAAAGTAAATCGAAAGTGACAGTTACGGAAATACGATTCCATTTGGTATAGATCTGAGACCAATTTTTTTAAGTCGATAAATGCTGTTCCGAGAAGCTATCAATATAAAAATAAATCAGGCATTTAACAATTTATAAGAGATAAGTTTAATTGAATATAGCGTTCGGTGAATGTACAGCATGTCGACTTACGTCCCATTAATAGCGCGCTTTTAGTTTTTGAATTTGGAACTGTCAGAGAGCGCGTTGTCTATGGGTTGTGAAACAAAGGCTTTTAGGCTTTGGGCTTCTCTTCCTCTTTCTTCTCTCCTTCTGGGGGAGGAGTGGGCAGTTCAGGGTACTCCAGCTTCACACCATCCTCGCAAGTGAAGATTGGACAGCATCCAGGGAAGGGAGCAGTCTTGTTGGTCTTGTCTGAAATGGAAACGAGTATTTTAATCTAAATACAAAAATAGATTATTTTTTTAACTTAAAACGAAACTTTTTTTCTTGCAGGATTAGTCTGGCCAGCATTAAACGGTTGTGTCATCTAGTCATATAACTTATTTTTTTACTCTGTGACATACAAGGTGTCAAATTAGTCCTCAAATGAAGCACAAACACAGCAGACGTGGGTGTTCTAAATGATTTCTCAATCTTTCTCTATCTCAATCTAAATGAACAAGTGCTTTTTTGGTAAATTCAGTTCAGTAGAGTGACAACTTTCCTAGAAATGCCAGCAATTCCAGCGGGTCGCCAAAGCGCGGTATGTGTTTTTTTCATCCTACCCTCAAAAGTTAATTTTTTATAGTTCAATCGTACTAAGAACCTCGTGTAATGCAGTAGTTATAGCGACCATTAGACCAAAGAGTGCCGTAATTCACGTAAAACAAACGATCGAAACATCGTTGAATAATTAAAAGCATTCGATCGAAATTCTCTCCCACAGTGTTTACGTGTTCCGAAATCGTAGGTCGACAGGACTTCAACTCAATAGGACGCCTTTGTGACGACTGAGCTATTACGTTTTTTCCTTGATAATATTATGAACAGCCGCGTCATTCACTAAGGTTTCTCAGCGTCGAAAGCGACGACGAGCATTGGTCACCGCTTAAGGCGCTGTACAATTTTTGTATGACGTATTTTAGTTCTTCACGTCACCACTTAAGGCGCTGTACAATTCCTCATACAAATATTCGACGGAGACGCTAGCGAGTGTAGATTACGATAACGGTGGCAAACTGTTATTAGGGTTCAGTTAGCTTCAAATACTAACCAGTGTCAAGTTTGCATTTGGGGTTGGCAAGAGGCAGGGGACCGCAGTCTTCGACGAGCTCCAGAAGTCTGGGGGGCTGGTCTTCGCTGACCACGCAGGTGGAGCGGCCACAGAAAGGTGCCAGGTCCCAGGTGTTGCCGGGCTCGACGGTCGCGCAGCGGGTGGATGCGAAGCACATTCCGGGGAAGTCTAGAAAAACGGAAATAACATTAATTAAAAATCTAATCTATCTAATTTGGAATAATCCCTATAGTCTGAAAAGAGGGGATGAAATCTGACCAATCTAATATGACACAATCACCAAAAATGTCAAGCTTTTAACTAAATGCTACTGCAAAGTACAAATGGAAAACCTAAACCTGATTAGGGCCTGTATACATATTAACATTATCCTCACGCTACGCTAGTAGAAACGATACAAAATGTACGGGAATGACATATGTCACGTGACTGATTTATGTCATTGTCATACATTTTGTATCGCTTCTATTAACGCAAGTGAGCAAATGTTACTTTGTGTAAGCCGACAGGGTATCAAACGCGGGCGTTCCGCATAGTGTTTGCAACCACTAGACCAAAGGCAGTGAGTAACAAATATTGAGCAATGAATGTGTCCAACACCGTGAATCATGCTTTGTTAAGTTCAAACCCTGATCTACATCTGAACGTGTGAATTCTGGCGCGTAAGGTCATATACAAAAAATATTTATTACAAGGAAAATTTGTGGGAACGAACGGACACGAAGGTCAGTTTTTTATGTATGTTTTGTTTATTATTTATATTCATATACTAGCTGTGCCCCGCGGTTTCATCCACGTAGATATAGTTTCATGCTGTTTTTTTTAAATAAAATTAGCCTTAAACACTACTTGAAACATCAGATATCTGCCAGTGAAAGCCCCGTTAAAATCCATCCAGCCGTTTACGCATGATGCCGTGACCAAGGGAAATGGGGATTCATTTTTATATATAAGACTAGCTGTGCCGCGCGGTTTTACCCGTATAGATTTAGTTTCTAATTAAAATTAGCTTAAAACACTCCTTGAAACATCAGCTATCTGTTTCATCAAATCCATTCAGTAGTTCATTCATCCATCCATCCATACTAACAACCGTTTGCGTTTATAATATTAGTACGATATCTATAAGTTTTCCATACAGCTAAATAAAATTGAATAGTCTGTTTGTCATTCCAAAATTAACAGATGTTAAAGTAATGCATAAAATTCACAGAAAAAAAATATACTTTATTTTTTTTCTATTTTTAGTGTGGTACAAGTGGTAACAGATCTTCTTTTATTTAAAAAATATATGTTTCTGAGTAATACGGCCATTGAATTTAAGTCAACACGGGTGAAACCGCAGGGCAAACATACATGAGACCTGAGATGGCTATAGACTCGACATCTGTCACGTTGGCACTTAATCATCTTCGGTGAAATGTGGGTGTTGTAATTACAACACCTCTGCCCACTCCGTCAGGGGATGAAAATATTTATGTATTTTTGACGATTTGAAAGTACTTTGTTAAAAGTCTAATCAAATAAAATAACTTTTGAATTTGAAGAAACGCATATAAATATGTGAAAGGACAAACCAAGATACAGTCTTCAACATAATATGGCTATAAGTAGTTTAAACTTTAATAAGCTTAACATTCAAGGCTACATAATCTAGAGTTGCATTAACCCAGATTAATTTAGAATGTGTAGGCTGCAGATATTTACATTGTTAGTATTATACTTAGATATAATAGTCAGTAGTCGGTAAAGTTATCTTGGATACACGGGTCGAAAACCGGTTAATTTTTAACCGATTTGGTTACCGGATTTCATTGTCAAAAATCAGTGTTAAAGCAAATCAGGAATTTACATTCGGCAAAAATAAATTTTCGTTTAAAAATTATTAACCGACTTTTTTTGGTTGTTAAAACCGCTACTTAAGTTAACCTGTTTAAAGTACAGAAAATATATCGGTTAACGGTTTTAATAAAAACATCGGTTATTTGCCCATATTTAGGATTCACGAATCTTTTCAGTTATAATTGCTTTCTTGGCAAGAAACTAAAAATTTGGTTTTATATAATGATTTCATATGATTTATATTGTTTCGATGATACATAATGCCTGGCTGAGTTTCTTGCCGGTTCTTCTCAGAAGGCTAGTTTGCGAACCGGTGGTAAATTCTCGACTTTCATAAGTGCCTAACCAGGGCCTAAACTAAAAAAATATTATTCATTTTCTTTATCACTAATTAATTACTGTTTTCAAAAATATTATACATTTTTAATGTAAGCCCACGGACACAGTTCCAATGCACAAATGTCGATAAAGTTGAATCAAAATAAAGTCTAATAGTACTACAATATATAAATGTGTAACGTGAGATGACCAACATAAAAACCGTATTTAAATAGTTTCGGTTTTAAATAAAAACTTATAGTTAATGAACGAAGTCAGGAAGCGATTGCTTGATAGAATAATTACACTACATTTCTTTCAAAGATGTCTTAGTTAGAATAGTCGAGGGTGTGACAGTTACGCAAAATGTTTGCGAAATTGAGTCGGATTACCGCGCGGGCGCAGCTGACATAATCCACTTTCTACCAGCCGGCAGCCTTCCGTGATCGACTGCACTTTATTAGGATCATTTAATTTGTACACACGATGTTGCCAGTTTCAAAATTACGACGAGAGAACGAGTGTAGTTACGTATATTATTATCTAGATAAAAAAACTGAATTGACATTTTTTTTTTTAAATTAAATTACGATACCATAAATTTTGTTTATTTTTTTATGGTGGTTGATTTTGTATTTTGATTAAAAAGATGTAAATATACGCAGGTTCTGAAAATGCTGCCAGTTATAAAATTCAACAGCGGTTACATAATGAAAAAAAGGTAATTATTTAGTATTTTGGAAACATTATTTTTTATAGGACAAATCGGATCTTGATGTACCATTAAATTTAAGAATTTTTAAACATAGAACTGTCAAAAAAAAACATTTGTGGGTAGTCATCATCATCAGCCGGAAGACGTCCACTGCTGAACATAGGCCTCCCCCTTCTGTGTCTTTGTGGGTAGTATGGTAAAAATATTCTTTAGTGATTGCGAAAATGTTAGACTGCTATACGGGCTAGTGCTATTATATTGTTTATTTCTGTAAATTAAGTTATTTGGTAAGTACTGACTACTTCTCAGTAAAAGCAACCTTCCGAACTTGGCAGTAGCATGTATAATCTTGTATAATTACTTATATTAATAAATTATTTAATTATATTAATATTAGAAAGAGGAAAGGTTTGTATGTAATTATGAATTGGCTCATAAATTACTAGACTGATTTGAAAAATTCTTTCACCATTTCAATGCTACATTATCACTGATTAAAATAGGCTATATTTTATCTCCGTACTCTCACGGGAATGGGAACTACGCAGGTGAAACCGCCTGACGTCCGCTAGTATGGTATAAATAATTCGCGGTTGGTGAACAGTACACCTCTAGTTCCTCTGCTCTTTCAGGTCCTTTGGAAGGAGCTGAGGAGGTACCAGGTGTTCAAGGTGGACCAGTGATCTTGGTAAGTGACCTTTTAAAAATTAACTTACTAATTTAGGTCGCGGCTACCAACAACTTGAAAATAATTATGATTATTCGATAAAGTCCGTGAAATTGAAAACTGTAAATATTTTTTGCTAATCAATTTGATGATTCATTATAAAAATCCTTCTAAACCAAAAACCTATTTTATTCAATTGATTGGTTAAAGCGATGACTGAATAAATTAAAAAAAAATGGCTTCAATAAACATGTTTCAAATGTCAATTATGCGTCAATATATGGAACTGGATCTTTTGACATTTCATTAAGACTGCCACAGATTAAAATAATTGGTCAAGAGCGTGTCGAATCAAGTATATTATGCTTCCTTAGCAGCCGGTAATTTATTTAAAAACGTTTCCCTAGCGTATGCTGATGAAACAAATTTTCTATGAAGGATTTTGTTCTCGACATACCCCAAATACTGTAAATACAAATGAATTTGATACGCATAATCCTTTTGTCAATCCTTCACCTACTTTTAGAAAGAGAAACGAAAAAAACAATAGCGGACTCCTTCCACGGTACATGACATCATCATTTCACGTTCCACTTTCAATTTCAAATGATTCCAGAACAACGTTCCATCCGACCAAGGCGACCGGCAACCCATTCACTTTTGCTCGCTGCGATTTATGACTCATTTGTGTTTTTTTTTAATCTTGTTATTTGTCGCCAAGTCTTTTAAGGTCAACAGGAAATTGATCTAAATTGATCAGAGAAAAAAAATGTAATCTGGAGTTGGAAAATTTATAAGATACGTTTCTTGGTAAACAGAAGTTGTACCTACTCGTAAATTGAATAGCCTTTTGTATTGAGTTACAATTGTAAAGTTAGGCGAGTGATTTTATATTACGTGAACGGAAAAGTATTTACTTAAATTATTTGTGCCTTGTATAGACTGCATTTGTATTGCCAGTAGCTTATACCCAGGAATTCGTCTCCATGGGCTTCTTGATTGTCTTTCCTTGGGGTCTCATCACAGGGCCCGTAGACAAAGTAACACTATCCTCACGCTTCGCTAGTAGAAACATTACAAAATGTATGGGAATGACATATGTCACGTAGACATATGTCATTCTCATACATTTTGAGCGCAAGCGCGCCAGAATGATACTTTGTCTAGGTCTACAGATATCTCCATTCTAAATTTCAGCAAAATTCAGAGGTTCGTGAGGAGGTTACAGACAGACCGATTACAGACGTGACTATTACATCGCATTATGATAAAGTTTTTACTCTGTAATTTAATGATCGAAATCTGACAACTGGAAATGACAAGATACATTTTGTAATTCATATCATTTCTTTAGTTTACTATGTTTTGGCATAGAAAAACGCTACGCACTTAGCGATTTTTTATCTATAGAAATAAAAATAAAAAATGTAAATGTATTCTTGGTGGTGTACATGATGCCTGGCTGAATTTCTGGCCATTCCTTCTTAGAAGGCAACTTTCCAAACCAGTGGTAGTTTTTCGACGTTTCGATGCCCCAACTGAATAAATCATTTTCATTTTCAGTCGTAGGTAACGGTTTCTTTGTTCTATTTATCCGTTAAGGTCTACTTTTTGTATGTTATTCGACAAGTGGTTTGTTAACTTCTTGTTAAGGCTAACTGTTAAACTTGTTTAACCATGATATCATACAATCTTATATGTAAGTGGCCAGGTTTTACGTAATTACTGTAATCAAGTTTTGGTAATGATTCGTTTTTTTTTTTCATTTTTACTTACTGTGCCTTGCTGATTCAGCCGCGTATATATTTCTTATTCTTTTTAATATATTAAAGTTTATCGACTACATTAAAAAACACAATATTTAATTTTTTGCGTTTAGACAGACATTATACTATTTTTTTAATTCAAACGCTAGTCTGCTATATTTAAAAAATAAATAAATAAAGAAAATAAAATGGCTAAACTTCCCGCGCAAATAACAACTTAGCGTTGCGAGCATGCGTCATTTAGTTTTTTTATTAATTCCAAGCATTTTCTTTAAACTTTAAAAAGACAAAGTAAGTGTCAAAATTTCCCGCCCAAATGGCAATTAGGTCTTGCACGTACGCGTCATTTATTTCTTTTCATAATTCCAAATAAAATCACTGGCCAGTATTTTTTTAACCTAAAAAGAAAATAAAATGTCAAAACTTTCCGCGCAAATGACAACTACTGTTGCGAGCACGCGTCATTTAGTCGATTTAATCGATTGCAAACTACGGTATTGCAGGCTTAATAAGCAGAATACCGGTTTCGACATTTCCGTAATGTAGTGTTTGCGACAGCCATTGGCATATTATAAAACGTAATCGCTACAACACTGAGTCCTCCGGCTTTCGAAACCACTTCCTTTTATTGTTCAAACTAGGTTTTAAGCACGACATTAGTTCACAGGGTTGTTAGAGTTACTCTCTGCATTCATATTTTAAACAATGTGTATTGTTTTGATTATGATTTTATTGAAAATTATACTGATAATGTCTAATCAATTATGTAAAGTTATAAACTTTAATTAATGTATTTGCGTAATTGCGTGAACCAAAGGATGTAATAATCGTATTGTATTTTGTATTAAATATAATTGTATTGTTTATTTTCTTTAATTAAAAAAATATGCATATTTAAGAAGGTAAGGATATACATTTAAGAATGTTGTAATAAACAATTATTACTGTGCTACATGCAGTGAAAAAGTCATTAATATCCTAGAAAAAGTATTAGCATTAAAAATATATAACAAATATTAAGAAAAAAAATTAAAAATCACGACCATTTTAGTATTATAAGAACAAAATAAAGTAAATTTATTTAAATATAAATAAATGAATCATCAGGTAGGGTAGAGTCCTTATGTGACAACACTAAAATTTTGTTAAAAAAATAATACAAAATGTTCAAAATTAGAACAATAAATGGCGCGAGAAAGTCAATTCCAACCAATTGTGTGAAAGATTAAACAACGTTACGATTTCCTTCCGTGAAGTGAAAGATGGCATATTCCATGCAATTTATGTAATTGCAGTAGATTTCCACTGCTCTGCATATGCTAATGCCATTTTTGTTGCAATAATGTTACGTTGTATGTTACTGGGCAGTTTTTATTAGCAGATTTAATTAGCATAGCCATTAGTCGGGCATCTTTGAATCTATTTTTAAATGTCGAGCGATAAGACTGCGAATTATATAATTCGACTCTTCCGCGATACTGTTACATATCTCTGTTATATGAAAACCCTCGTGGCCCATCGATTTTTATTCTTTGTTAATCTGTAGAAAATATGCTCAATACCATAGATAAAGAAAAAAATCGCTTCTCAATCCCCTTAACATCATCTGTGCTAATCTGTGCACAGAAACTGCAATAGATTAATATGCAATAGATTTTTTTTTTTAACGTTTTTTTTGATGTGTATGTATCGGATTATTCTGCCATCATTGAAGCTGTTATTTTGACATTTGCAAACAACACGCTTAGCAAATTTTATATTTATCTATATAGGTTTAAAGAAATATAATTAGGCAAAGCAAAAACAAAAAATCAGAAGTCAATTTATCCTTCACAGACTATTATTAGCGCTACGTTTACGTGGAAAATTTGGTTGCAAATTTTTACATAACAAAAAGAAGGCTGTATTGTAAACAATTTTCAAATCATTAGGTAGTTGAAATAATCTAAATACCGAATAACGTAAGTCTAGTAAAAACTTGTTTCATTTGAAACTTTTAAGCCTGGTTTTTATGATATTTTGAAATATTTTTGAACAGTTTTAAACGAAGTTTATGATAATTTGTAACTCAAAGTTATGGTCTTTTCCGTTGAAAATGAAAATGAAAATGAAAATGATTTATTCAGTCCAGGCCCCGGCAAGGCACTTATGAATGTCGAGGAATTTACCACCGGTTCGGAAACTAGCCTTCTGAGAAGAACCGGCAAGAAACTCAGCTGGCATCATGTACATTTCATTACACAGTAAAATAATAATAATTACAAAAAAAAACTACATAAATTATTCACAATAGTGAAAATTGTATCAGCATGCATGTGTAAAAAATAATAATTAAACGTAAAAACAATACCAAATGATTTACATATCATGTCATTGCCAGGAGCTACTTGTGCAGAGTTTTAATTCCATATGTCTTTATCATTTATGTGATCCGAAATTGTATAATAAGCTTTCTTCATCAGTACAGTTTTAATGTGTGTCTTATTGTTTTTTTCTTTCTTTTTTTTCTTTCGTTCTTAGTGTTTTCTTGTTATTTTCCTATTTATTTATACAGTTTAAGAAGAAATAGATAAATGAGAAAATTCTCGCACTCATCGATCTTTATGGCTCTACATAAAATATTCTTAATATTTTATATTAATAATGTAATGTACATGGCTGAGTTTCTTGCCGGTTCTTCTCAGAAAGCTAATTTCTGAACCGGTGATACATTTTCGACGTTTGTATGTGCCTTACTAGGGTCCAAACTAAATAAGTAATTTTATTTGCTTAAAATTATATTTTTTTAGAAAATAAAATGATGAAAAGAAATGATTTAACGATGTTTACAGTATATATTTTGCTCCTAAAAATACATACTCACGCCTCGAAGGGGTAGGCAGGCAGAGGTGTATGAACTAATAGAATGTCCTAAAAAAAACGCTTCGTAACCTCAAATTATTTGGCAGTAAAACTTATTATCATAATATTTTTTTCTTTTTTTTTGATGTTCAATATTAATAAATGTCTTTGGAAAGGCTGGTGAAGGGTAACTTAATTATGTATGATTGAAGAAGTAGCTTAATCATATGATATTACGCAACGACACTGTTCTATTATCTGTGTCAAGGCTGCAAGCTTGTGGAATATAAAGCACAGTCTCATAAATGCATTATATATTTGTTAAAATGTTCTTTTTTTTTTACAAAATACTTTAAGATCAGAGCTTGATCTTGTTCTGAATTCAAATCGAATTTCAATCAAATTAATGACGGACCATAAATAATTTATTACTTTTTATTCGATCATTTGTATAGCACCAGTTACTTAATTATTAAAATGGTATGTATATTTATTTAACTAGCTTCTGCGAGCGACTTCGTCCGCGTGGAATAGTTACTTTGGGATAATGCTAGCTTTAACTCGCGATTGGTCTTAGCGTGATAATTTATAAAGCCTGCAGCCTTCCTCGATAAATGGGCTAAGTATCTTACACTGAAATAATTTTTCAAATAGGACCAGTAGTTTTTGGGTTCAAGCGTCCAAGCAAACAAACAAACTCTTCAGCTTTATATATTAACTAGCTGTGCCCCGCGGTTTCGCCCGCGTAAATTTAGTTTCATCATTATTGTCGCGAAACCCTAATATTTTTGATAAATAAAAGTAGCCTAAGTTACTCCTTGAAACATCAGCTACCTACCAGTGAAAGTCCCGTTAAACAGACAGACAGACAGACAGAGAAAAAATTTATAACTTGGTTTTTTGGTGTCAGTAGCGTGTATAATTTCATATGCATTTAGTGAAAAGCTGTTTTTTTGGAATTACAAACAGACACTTCAATTTTATTTATCTGTATAGATATAAACTATCATTAGAAGTGTGTCGATTTTTTTAATAATTGGCAAGTGATCATGGTTATAGCTTGTTTAAATTGTGACTTAGGTTATAACTGGTTTGACCGGTTTACTAAAACAAATGTAATATATATATATACTAGCTGTGCCCTGCGGTTTCACCCGCGTAGAGTTAATTGCATTGTCCCGCGGAACACTAATGTTTTTTAAAAATAAAAGTAGCCTAAGTTACTCCTTGAAACAGGAGCTATTTGGCAGTGAAAGCCCCGTTAAAACCGGTCCAGCCGTTTCGGAGATTACCCGGAACAAACAGACAGACAGACAGACGGAGAAAAAAATTAAAACTTGGTTTTTCATTGTTGGTAGCGTGTATACTTTCATATGCATTTAGTGAAAAGCTGTTATTTTGGAATTACAAACAGACACTTCAATTTTATTTATCTGTATAGATTTATAGAATATTTAGAACACCTGGCAACTATGATTGAAATCATGACCTTTTCAAAAAAATTTATGATTATAGCGTAGATTCAATTACATGGGTGGGCCGCGGAACCCTAATTTTTGAATAAAAGTAGCTTTCGGCCATTAAAAGTCCCGTTATATCGGTCGAGCCGTTTCGGAGATTGGCCGGAACAAATAGCCAGAACAGACAGATAAAATATGGTATTTTTATGAGAATACTGTACATACTTTCATATGCATTTAGTGAAAAGCTGGTATTTTGGAATTACGAACATACACTTATATTAAGTTTTTTTAAAACTCAAACTCAAACTCAAATATATCTTTATTCGATTAGACTTTATACAAAGTTCTTTCAAATCGTCAGAATGACACAATTACACAGGATTATACATGCTACCGCCAGGTTCGGAAGGTTGCTGTTACTGAGAATAACATTTTCAAAATCAAATCAAAATCAAATATATCTTTATTCGATTAGACTTCATACAAAGTACTTTCAAATCGTCAGAATGACACAATTACACAGGATTATACATGCTACCGCCAGGTTCGGAAGGTTGATTTTACTGAGAAGAACCTGGCAAGAAACTCAGTAATTACTCTTTTAAAGAATATTATACAGTTTTAAAAATACAAAATAAATTGTTCAAGCAACTATAAGCCCATGGACACAGCTCTAATGCTCAATTGTCAAAAATAAAAACTAAAAACTAAAAATATAGTACAAATATATGTGAGCATGGCAAATTCCAGCCAGTCAAAGCAAAATTAAGATTAATTAATTGTAGCAAAAGTACAGTGCCAATGGGATTATTTACAAACATTATCAGGTACATCCCAGGCTCCCTTATCACAAATATAATCACTTACAGTATAATATCCTTTTTCAAGCAAAACTGATTTAATTGTTTCTTTAAATTTGTTGAAGGGCAAGTTTACAATTTTTGTTGGTAATTTATTATAGAAGCGTGTGCTCTGTCCTAAAAATGAGCCATGCACTTTTTGTAGGCGATGCGCAGGCACTACAATTTTATGTTTGTGTCTTGTGTTTACGTTATGCACATCACATTTCCTTTGAAACGATCCAATGTTTTGATGCACAAATAATAAGTTAGCTAAAATATACTGTGAGGCCACTGTCAAAATTCCAATTGATTTAAATTTTTCCCTTAACGATTCTCGCGGTCCCAAATTATATATAGATCGTATAGCCCTTTTCTGTAGTGTAAATATAGAGTCTATATCAGCAGCTTTGCCCCAAATTAAAATAGCATAGGACATAACGCTATGAAAATAAGAAAAATATACAAGTCGAGCTGTTTCTATGTCGGTGAACTGTCTAATTTTTCTAATTGCATAAGCTGCGGAGCTGAGTTTTCCTGATAACTTGGATATATGTGGGCCCCACTGAAGTTTATTATCAAGGGTTACACCTAGAAATACTACAGAATCTACTATTTCCAAAGTTTCACCATTTACCATGACCTTTGTATCAACAGGTTTGACGTTTGGTAAAGTGAATTTAATACATTTAGTTTTTTTGGCATTTAAAACTAAGTTATTTACATTAAACCATTTCAATACCTGATCAAGTGCACTGTTTACATCTTCATAATTCGTTTTGGCTCTGTCGACTTCAAACAAAAGAGATGTGTCATCAGCGAACAGTACAATATCACACGTATTCTTTACTAAATTTGGTAAATCATTAATATATACTAAGAATAGAAATGGTCCTAGGATTGAACCCTGTGGGACGCCCATTAGTACTGGAGAACCGGAAGATCTGACCCCATTTACTTCGACTTTTTGGTCATTTAACATTGATCAAGATTATAAAAATAACTGTTTACCATTTTATTCTTTGTTGAACATTATATATTGCCAGCATAAAATATGGCAGAATGATACCAGTAAAAGCTTTCACGTCATATCTGTTCCTTGACCGAATAAACTTTAACGATCAGTTAAAAAATGTATTCCTTTAGCAGAATGGCGGATGACTTCATTGTAAACTATGTAGAGATAAGTCAAAGGATAACGTTGTATACACAGACATTTTTAATCATTGTTCGGTCCTTTTTAACCGACTTCAAAAAAGGGGGAGGTTAATTCTACTGTATGATTTTTGTAATATTATTTGATTAAGAATTTAGTTGTTTTTCAAAACTTAATAATACCATTATTATAATATAATTAACTGACTAACAGACTTATGTGTATCGACGCACAGCCAAAATTTCAGAATCTGGGTTAAACGAGATTTCACCCCTTTGGGGGTTAAAAAGGGGATGAAAGTTCGTAAGTGAAATCTTGCTACCACGTAGGCGAAACAGCTCTTATATATAAAAATCAATCCCCATTTCCCTTAGTCACGGCATCACGCCTAAACGGCTGGATGGATTTTAACGGGACTTTCACTGGCAGATAGCTGATGTTTCAAGGAGTGTTTTAGGCAAATTTTATTGTAAAACAGCATGAAACTAAATCTACGCGGGTGAAACCGCGCAGCACAGCTAGTACAATATAAAAATCAATGTAATGACCCAGTAAATCATAAACAATAATGTAAGTTATACCATAAAATTGCATCGACATCAGAAAATATGATAAAAAAATACAATTCATTTAGTAAAAGTAAGTGGAAAGTAAATATACGGTGAAAAAATTAAACGATTTTATAAACCGGTCATGCTACAATTTCACTGTTAAATAATACTTAATAGTCCGTAACTGTCAGTTAAGTTTTTTGTACGTCTATGAAAAGACAGACACGCAAGTGTTATTATGTAGTAAGATTATTATACCGTTTCGGTGCAAAAATTAACATAACGGCTTTTTCTGTTAATTAATACTTATGTAATGTTTTCAGTGATTGCTATTACTAAAAAACACGTATTTTTTTAAATATAATCTGTTAATAAAAATGTTTTTTTTTAATTTTTGACTTAAACTTCTTTGAAATCATCTCTTTTAAAAAGGTTTTTTACTTTTAAATCCATATTAAAGGCACTGACCTCTTAACACGTCAGCTGGGATGAGCCTTCTGAAGGTTTTGGGCCTCTCCTCTTCTTTAGTTTCTTCAGCGGCGAACGCCAAAGCGAAAACAGCGAGAACAACCAAATATTTCATTTTGTAAGAGTTTAAAAAAGTAAAATAAAAAAAATATATATTAAAATGGCGCGGTTGTTTTGACAGTTCCGCTCACGTTCGCGCGACACGACTGAGTTCCACGTTCGATTTTCGCGGGCTTTTATTCCCACTGTCGGCGGGGAGTGAACGTTCAAAATGGCGGATAGTGTACAGGGTAAAATAAACTTTTTTATAATGTTCTACTCAGGGTTGCCTTTGTTATGAAATTAATTTGATTTATTATCAAGATTATATCAGGATTAATGGCGCATTGTGTCAATGAATCCTTTTTCTAGAGACTTGTTATATTAAGTAATATTTTGACATTATAAATCAGTTGGCAACTGCATTCATTATCTCGTGCTCTTTGTCCAAGAAGTAGGTTTTTGCCGCGTCTTTTGCATAATTATACAACTCATTCTTTTAAACATTAAAATAACAAAATGTCTCATCCGATTTCACTTCTATGTATTTATTATTTCACATACATATGCTCACGCCTGTATTCCCCTGAAGGGGTAGGCAGAGGTGTTGTAATAACAACACCCACTTTTCACACAAGATGATTAAGTTCTAACGTGACAGATGATGACTCCATCGTCTCAGCCACTATACATGCGTGCTTGAATTACTTCTCAGACATATGCAGGTTTCCTCACGATGTTTTCTTTCACCGTAAAGCACGTGGTGTGAAATCACTGCCAATAATTTTTTTAGTAAAAAATTTTTTTAGTAAAAACTCATTAGTTGCCCTGCTGGGATTCGAACTTGCGTCGCTTGCGCGCCAGGCCACCACGGCTCTATTTCACTTGATAAGTGATTACCGTATATTCCAAGAAAATCATGAAGTTTATGCCTAAATAACAGATTTTTACATCTATACAGATACATAAAATTGAAGAGTCTATTTGTAACTGCAAAATAACAGTTTTTCACTCAATGCATATGAAAGTATACACGCTACTGACACAGAAAAACCAAGTTTTAAATTTTTTCTCTGTCTGTCTGTCTGTTTGTTCCAGGTAATCTCCGAAACGGCTGGACTTTCACTGGCAGGTAGCTGATGTTTCAAGGAGTAACTTAGACTACTTTGATTTATTAAAAATCTTCGGGTTCCGCGACATGAAGCATAAAACTAAATCTACGCGGGTGAAACCGCGGGGCACAACTAGTAAATAATTAAAAAATTATAAAAAACTTAAATATTTTGAGGTACTAAATAACTGGCAGATAGCCCTTTTTTTAAAAAGCGTTACAATAAAAAAAACTTTTTGAATCTATAAAAAAATCCTCGCATAAACCTTGAAACTTTGTCTACGCCTCGCGACACAGATATTATCTAATAAAACATGGTATAATTTACACAGACATCATTAAATTAATATTCTACTATGAAAGTGCAGAAGCATAAATAATGAGAAACACTAAATAAAACCCGAAAGAAATCTGTATCTATACAGATAAACAAAATTGAAGTGTCTGTTTGTAATTCCAAATTAACAGATTTGCACTAAATGCATATGAAAGTATATTCGGGACATACATTTTAATAAATTAAAAGTATCCTAAGTTACTCCTTGAAACATCAGCTACATGCCAGTGAAAGTCCCGTTAAAATCGGTCCAGCCGTTTCAGAGATTACCCGGAACAAACAGACATACAGACAGACAGAAAGAGAAATTTTTTTTAAATTGTTAAGTCAGTACCGTATATACTTTGATATGCATTTAGTGAAAAGCTGTAATTTTGTTATTACAAACAGACACTTCAATTTTATTTATCAGTCTTGTATATACTTAGGTCTTGAATGTGTTACAGTAGGTATATTATTAATTCGTCTATAAATGTATCTATCACGTTTCAAAATGTCAACAAGAATAGCTTAAAACATTTCCATAATAATATACCAATATGGTCAATAGTAACTTTATATATAGACATCCGATTACACATATATGCATAATCGAATTATTATTAACATTATAACGATTACAGATTATAAGTTTCTCGTATTTTTATTAGATAAAACACTGGTAACTCAGGGGACCCGTTTTATGCCCCATATGTAAATTCCGACAGACAGAGATTTTTTTTAAAACTTGGTTTTTTAGTGTCAGTATCGTGTATACTTCCGTATGCATTTAGTGAAAGGTTTTTAATTCGGAATTGCAAACACACACTACAATTTTATTTATCTGTATAGATTAAGAAGTCGCCTGTTTCACTAATTGAAATGTCAGGCTGTCGAAATATCTATACATCTGTACATTACTAGATACAGATAAATAAAATTGAAGTGTCTGTTTGTAATTCCAAAATAACAGTTTTTTACTAAATTCATAAAGTCAAAGTCAAAGTCAAAGTCAAAAATATCTTTATTCGATTAGACTTTATACAAAGCACTTTCAAATCGTCAGAATGACACAATTTACAGGATTATACATGCTACCGCCAGGTTCGGAAGGTTGCTTTTACTGAGAAGAACTTGGCAAGAAACTCAGTAATTACTCTTTTCAAAAATATTATACAATTTAAACAAAATAAATCATTTGAGAAATGTAAGCCCATGGACACAGTTCCAATGTACAAATGTCGATAAAAATTAACATAAAGAAAAGTCTAGTAGTTCTATTTATATCTAAATGCGTAGCTTGAGATGACCAGCCCCCACAAGCAGCACCTGTTCACAAGTATGACGAGAATGCCAGCCATCGCCCTCCTCAACCATTATAGAGGGAAGTGAGCGACCCGTCACCCTGACGCCGCCGCAAGCAAAGGTATTTTAGTGAGCATGACAACTCAAGCCAGTCAAAACAAAGATCAAAAGAAATATTAAAAAGAATTGTAGCATAAGTACAGTGTCCATGAGACTACTTACAATATTTGTCTGGTAATACATTATTCCAAGTTTCCTTATCACACATATAATCACTAACTGTATAATAACCCTTTTTAAGTAATACAGATTTTACAGTTTCTTTAAATTTATCAAAGGGCAAATTTACAATACATGTAGGTAATTTATTATAAAAGCGTATACTTTGCCCTAAAAATGATCCCTGGACTTTCTGTAAGCGGTGTGTAGGTACTACTAATTTATTTTTATGTCTTGTGTTGATATTATGTACATCACTCTTCTTTTGAAAAGAATTTATATTTTTATGTACAAGTAGTAAGTTTGCAAAAATATACTGCGAAGCCACTGTTAAAATTCCTATTTCTTTAAATTTTTCCTTCAAAGATGCCCTAGATCCTAAGTTATAGATTGATTTTACAGCCCTTTTCTGTAATATAAATATGGCTTCTATATCGGCAGCTTTGCCCCAAAGCAAGATAGCATACGACATAACACTATGAAAGTAACTAAAATAAACTAATCGTGCCGTGTCTACGTCAGTGAACTGCTTTACTTTCCTGACGGCATATGCTGCCGAGCTGAGTTTCCCCGATAGACTAGATATATGTGAGCCCCATTGAAGTTTGTTATCAAGTGTTACACCTAGAAAAACTACTGACTCAACAATATCCAGTTTTTCACCATTGATCATAATTTTGGTCGGAACAGGTTTAACGTTAGGTAAAGTAAATTTTAAGCATTTTGTTTTTTTCGCGTTTAAAACTAAGTTATTCACAGTGAACCATTTAAATACTTTGTCAAGGGCACTGTTTACATCGTCATAATCCGTTTTACCTCTGCTAACTTCGAACAAGAGTGATGTATCATCAGCGAAAAGTACACATATGAAACGTATATATGGTTCTGACATAAAAAAAAAACAATTAAAAAAAATCTGTTTTGTTCCGGGTCCCTGAAACGGCTGGATCGATTTTAACGGAACTTTTACTGGCAGCTTATGTTACAAGGAGTAACTTAGGCTACTTTTATTTTTAAAGAATCCGTGCGGCAGCTAGTTAACTAATATAATAATAATTTTGCAATATCACTATCATATATTAGCTTGTCAATATTACAATCACTCGCAGTTCACAGTTGAGTGACCGAATGACGTCGATTGTGATTTAATGAATGAATGAATGACGCGTGTCGTTCACGCTACAGTACACATACGGGACGTGTGTGCAGTTTATTTTCTTTTTTATTTTATCTATGGTTGTCTATAGCCATATGTCACGTTGATACTTATCAGTTTCGGTGAAGTGTTGTAACACCTCTGCCTACTCCTTCGAGGACCATTCTGGGAAGACGTAAGTATATGCTTAGGTCACCTATGGAATTGCTCTAAAATCTATATCTATACATCTATACATGTATACAGATAAATAAAATTGAAGTGCCTGTTTGTAATTCCAAAATAACAGCTTTTCACTACATGCATATGAAAGTATACACGCTACTGACGCTCTTTTTTTATTTTTTATTTACGGGACTTTCACTGGTAGGTAGCTGATGTCTCAAGGAGTAACTTAGGCTACTTTTATTTATCAAAAATATTAGGGTTCCGCGACATGAAGCATGAATCCAAAATCTACGCGGGTGAAACCGCGGGGCACAGCTAGTATATACATATAATAGAGTGTTGTGTTTCTGTTGTCTGTGAATAAATGCCTCAGTTAATAGTTGAACGAATTTCTACATTTCACGCCCTTCATAGCAGTGTTATAGCAACCATTGCTTATTAGAGCAGACTTGAAATTAAGGTAACATTGCATCATTCTATTTGTTATGGCGTCTTGAAGATCTTGATTGATGATTACTTACACGAAAATGGCTGGCATTCTCGTCATACTTGTGAACAGGTGCTGCTTGTAGGGGCTGGTCATCTCAAGCTACGCATTTAGATATAAGTACAACTACTAGACTATTACATTAATTACTCTTATATTAATTTTTATCGACATTTGTGCATTGCAACTGTGTCCATGAGCTTACATTTCTTAAGTGATTTATTTTGTATTTTTAAAGTTGTATAATTCTTTAATAAGACTAATTAATGTGTTTTATGCCAGGTTTTTTTCATTAAAAGCATTCCTTTCGAACCCAGCGGTCTTCTTCTTCTCTTATATATAAAAATGAATCCCCATTTCCCTTTATCACGGCATCACGCGTGAACGGCTGGACCGATTCTACCGGGACTTTTACTGGCAGATAGCTGAAGTTTCAAGGAGTGTTTTAGACTAATTTTATAAAAAAACAGCATGAAACTAAATCTACGCGAGTGAAACCGCGGGGCACAGCTAGTCCTACATAATTATGTTATTCTGACGAAAAAGTACTTTGCAAAAAGTCTAATCGAAGGGATGGGAGGAGGGGAGCCGCTGTGCTAGCGTATAGTGGGACTCTTTAACTAGTAAAATGTTGGCACGGCGATTCCATTCTTTGTAAGGTGGTTAAGACGTGACTGACACTCTGGTGTTGGTAATGATCATAGGCTGCAGTAGCTTACCATGAAGCGGACTGTAGGCCTATTTGCCAGCGCTGTTTAAATCATGTATGTGAGGAAATGTTGGAAAGTTTCAATGATAATAACCAAACACAGATTATCTGGTTTTTCCATCGAGAGGGCATTTGTAGTGATGTCAGTAACCCTATTGTTCAACTAACTATATTGTCATGCTAATTCGTTTCATAGGAAACGAATGAAAGTCGATGAAGTCATTAAATCATGTTAGTTTTCGAAGGACAAAAACACAACGAACCAAATTTTAATCACGCGTTTGGGGAGAGCGAGATCTTCCATTGAGGCGGGTGTCATGTCTGGGGAACACCGGCTCCAACTGTTCTAGTTGGACACTTGTATATATACTGTGTGGAGAGCGAGTGATCAGTGTCATCCCCAGCAAAGACAAGATCTTCCATTGAGGCGGGTGTCATGTCTGGGGAACACCGACTCCAACTGTTCTAGTTGGACACTTGTATATATACTGTGGGGAGAGCGAGTGATCAGTGTCATCCCCAGCAAAGACAAGATCTTCCATTGAGGAGGGTGTCATGTCTGGGGAACACCGGCTCCAACTGTTCTAGTTGGACACTTTTATATATACTGTGTGGAGAGCGAGTGATCAGTGTCATCCCCAGCAAAGACAAGATCTTCCATTGAAGCGGGTGTCATGTCTGGGGAACACCGGCTCCAACTGTTCTAGTTGGACACTTGTATATATAATGTGGGGAGAGCGAGTGATCAGTGTCATCCCCAGCAAAGACAAGATCTTCCATTGAGGAGGGTGTCATGTCTGGGGAACACCGGCTCCAACTGTTCTAGTTGGACACTTTTATATATACTGTGTGGAGAGCGAGTGATCAGTGTCATCCCCAGCAAAGACAAGATCTTCCATTGAAGCGGGTGTCATGTCTGGGGAACACCGGCTCCAACTATTCTATTTGAAAATTTGTATATATACTGCAATGACCATAAAACTCTAATTGCGTGATTTAGGTTCTCGCGTATTTGTACTCAAACGTCGCATTTGTTAGCGAGTAGCGCCATCTAGTTAAGAGATAGCGAGAAAAGTCAAAGATGCATTGAACCCAGACCAAAGTGTCCACCACCGAATTACATAAAAACTTACAGCATAATATTAATTACAATAGTTGTTTCGTTAATTTATTAAACAAAAGGACTGTATCATACCTAGTTCGCGGAACAGGCAGAATTAAATAATGACCTTTATTCTAGGGTCGTATGTATTACAATGCAATCACGAGGCGTGAACAAGCATGTAGATTATTTGTTGGGAGTTGAAAACACACGAGAATGATATAGCACAGAAACGCAGCGGCAACAAAAAAACGCATGTAAAATACGTGCGTTTTTAACACGCTTTATATTAGATTCAGTTGTATGTTTGTAACCGACTTCTTTTGGAAAAATCCCATCCTATCTGGTATCCAAAATCCTTCTCCTGGTTCTAAGTTACCTTACCACAAATTTTCAGTCAAATCAGTTCAGCCGTTCTGGTGTTATAAATAGTGTAACTAACAAGTCTCTTTTATACTAGCAGTGCCCCGCAGTTTCACCCACATCATCTCCCTGGCCTTATCCCATGTATTTGGGGTCAGCACTTGATTCAACCCGATGTGGCTGATCACCTGATTTTTATACGAAGCGACTGCCATCTGACCTTCGTAACCCTTTTTTCGAGGAAAATCGGCAATCTGGGTTAAACCAATTGTCAGACTTTCTTAGGCCTCTGACTGACCTGTAACGATTGCCGCAGTTTCACCCACGTAGACTTAATTTCATGGGTGGCCCGCGGAACTCTAATGTTTTCTTTAAATAAAAGTAGCCTAAGTTACTCCTTGTATCACCTGTCTGTCAGTGAAAGTCCCGTTTAAATCGGTCCAGCCATTTCAGAGATTACCCCGAACAAACAGAAAGACAGAGAAAAACTTTACAGAGTGTATTTTTATGTCAGTACCGAATATACTTTCATGTGCATTTAGTGAAAAGCTGTTATTTTGAAATCACAAACATACACTTCAATTTTATTTTCTGTATAGATGTATAGATATAGATTCTGAATTTTCCCTTACGCTTGCGTTTTTTCAAGACTTTTAGTGTGTCATTAACTATATTTTCTTGTAACGATTGCCGAAGTTATTCAATTGGTAACCAAGACCGATGTGGGTGATCAGCTGGTACATAGCGATTGCTTTCTAACCTTCGCAACCCTTTATAAAAGGAAAATCGAGGGTCTGGATTGAGAGTCAGACTTATTAAGGCTTCCGACTGACCTGTAATAATTGTATTCTAGACTGCCACCATAAAAAGTCAATGAAACGTAAGCAATACTGCGTCGTATGTTTTCAATATAATTGTTAGAGCAGTATTTTGGACATGATGAAAAAACTCAGCTCATTATTTCTTTCAACTGTTTCGTTTCCTTTATAATGTTATCAATTATATTTTAGGTTCTTATTCTAATATGAAACTTAAAAAAAAGGTATATCCCTACTAATCCCTACTATATCCCTACTAATATTATAAATGCGAAAGTAAATCTGTCTGTCTATCATTCTGTTACGCTTTCCCGCTTAAACCTCTCAACCGATTTTGATGAAATTTGGCACAGAAAATCTTTAGACCCTGAGAAAGGACATAGGCTACCTTTTATTTATTAAAAATATTAGGTTTCCGCGACCATAAGGATGAAACTAAATCTACGCGGGTGAAACCGCGGGGCACAGCTAGTAAGATTTATAAAACAGTTATACATTCACCCGCTATTGACTAAGGTTTCTCAGTGTCGAACTCTACGAGCGTTCGTTTCAATCATGGGAAATTGATACATAATACATAGAGGATAAGGTTCAATTACGTATCTTTAAAACCGACAATCGACGACGAGTGCGACGCTGAGAAACCTTAGGGAATTACGCGGTGGGCGGTGGGTCCTTTAGAAGATGCTTAACATTGACGGATCTCCCTTTTGAATCGTGTTATTAAATATCTAGATTAGTGGCCGGTTAATGGCAATAGGCTCGCCCTCTATTACATGGGACTTAAACATAACTGGTGAAATGTGGATGTACTATAAGTACATCTCTGCCTACTTCCTAGTAACGGTTCTAGAAAGGCTAGTTTCCGAACCGGTGGTAAATTGCTCGACATTCATAAGTGTCTTACCAGGGCCTAAACTGAATAAATCATTTTCATTTTCAAACCTAACCCAGGACTTCGAGTTCACTTGCGACTATTAGACCATCGAGTAATTCTTCAGTACCTATAAGTAGTATATATGGGCGCGCTCAACCGAGCTGCCATCTAGTTTCAATTGTAGGAAACAAGTCTCAATTTAAAATTGAGACAGGAAACAACACTAGCTACTTTTCGTAATAATGTAATTCTTAAATTTAGGATAATAAATTGTAATTCAGATTCTAGAATTAATTAAAAGTACTAACGAAGTAGAATTTCCTATTTATATAATTTTGTATTGTAATATGAATTAAGTGGGTCACTAATGTTTTTGTTGTGTTTACACTACTGTATGATTTCCGTATGTATTATTTTAAGAAACGAGTTAAGTTAATTATGTAAAATTAGAAGTTTAATTAATGTTTCATTATTATCTAATATTGTTGTAATTATTGAATAATTTATTTTAAAATACAATTATGATTTACTTTTGTAACAAAACTGTAAACTTTATAGGGTGTTTCCGGTTCATTTTATATTGTTATTTAAAATACCTAATTAAGCTAATTAAGATGTATTTCGACTTTAGTTAACATAAAAATAATGTTTTATTGTTTTTAGAATTATAAAACCTTAATATTAAATAGTTTTGTAATAATGTGAAACACGTGGTCTTGTAATTAATAATTAAATAACTTGGTTAGTCGAGGTTGCAGTATGTGGCATTCTTTCGCTGATCGTTGAAGAGTAAGGTTGTTAAAGAAATATAATTATTTATCCTGCTGTGTTCCTTATTTTTCTTGACGATTATAATGGATCCTGGGGCGAACTCCGGTGAGGCGCCGACAGCAGCGGTGGGATCGCAGCCCGGTGATCCCGGACCACCACGTCAACTGGAGCCAACTTTCACCATGGAACAGGTCATGAGTCTTGTTAATTCTATTACGAAACAATCGGCAGCTAGTGCTGTGACCGCTGCCCTCTCATCTGGTTCATTGCCATCGCGTCACCATCACGATTTTTACTTGCCGCCTTTCGACCCCGATGAAAGATCTCATGATATTAGGGATTGGTGTGCTCACGTGGACGAAACGATATCAAAATTCAACATACCTTCATACGAGGCCCGCATGAAAGCTATTTTACAACTAAGAGGAAGAGCAAAAACATGGGCTGACACGTGGTCGCTGAGTTCTACCACGTGGGACCAAGTTAAATGTGAACTAATCCAAACGTTTGGCAGGGAATTCCGGTACGCGGACGACGTTCAGAAGTGGAGAGCCTTCACTTCTGATCACGCGTCGAGTTACGCTGAATACGCTACAAAGGCCTGGACGCTGTTCAAGCGAGTCCGACCTGAGGCTTCGGATGCGGAGGTGGTTGATGCTGTGGTGACAGGTATTTTTCCAGAATTTATTCGCTCAGATTTATTACGTATTACGCCAGAATCATTGCCCAAATTAATTTCTGTTTTGAAAACTTATCGCAAACGCAAGCTAGAACCGTCCATAAAACCAAGTATCGATCATCATGACTGCAAAAAACCACGTTTCGCTGAATACAGTGTTTCTAAAAGGGATCATGTTGTTAAATGCTATAACTGTAATAAGGTGGGTCATGTGTCTCGTGATTGTAAGGAAATAAGGGTGGTCCCTAAGGCCAACCCAGTGCCGATGCAAAATAATAATAATCAACCCAATAAACCAGGTCCTTCTAGTAACTCGAATATGGCTAAAAATATTGAGTGCAGGTATTGTCATCGTCCAGGTCACGTTGAAAGGAATTGTTTTCGTCGGCAGAATGATGAGCGCCTCAAATCAATAAACAAGTCTGTAAACTATTGTCAATCCTTAGAACGCAGTCTGATTACTGTAGAAATAGGTGATAAGGGTTATTCGTGTCTTTTTGATACTGGTGCCGACTGTTCATTAATTAAAGAAAGCGTTTCTCTTTCTGTACCCGGCAAACGTAAATGTGTAGACGTTACCTTTTCGGGCATTGGTGGTTCACCAATAAAGTCAAATAGAAGCATCACCTCTGTAGTGAAAGTAGACGGTATTTATGTAGAGCTAGAATTTTATGTAGTTGGTGATACTCGCATGAAATTTGATATCCTTATCGGATTCGACCTTTTGAATGTGCCAGGTCTTAGCGTGACACTGAAGAAAGACAGTATTTCTCTAAAGCGTGAGCTTTTTATTAACAACGTTTTGCTTGATGTTGACCCGACTTTGAGTCTTGATACTGATATAAGCGATCCCCAACAACTTAAAATATTACGGGAAATACTTACTAAATATAAAGATAATTTTACAAGTGGGAATCGCGTTTCACAAGTGAAAACTGGATCTTTACAAATTAGATTAAAGAATCCGGACAAAATAGTACAGCGACGACCATATAGAATGTCACCTGTGGAACGTGAAAAAGTTAAAGAAATAGTTCAGGATTTGAAGAGTAATGGCATTATACGAGATAGTTCATCTCCTTACAGTAGCCCTATTTTACTAGTCAAAAAAAAGGATGGTACTGACAGGCCATGTGTCGATTTTCGCGAGCTTAATGCCAATACTCTCAGAGATCACTTTCCTTTACCGCTTATAGCAGATCAGATCGATAAGTTAGGAAAAGCACGCTATTTTACCTGTTTAGATATGGCTGCAGGTTTTCATGGTATTCCAATTTCACCCGATTCGATCGAAAAGACCGCTTTTGTGACCCCCGATGGTCAATTTGAATACTTGCGTATGCCTTTTGGTCTCTGTAACGCGCCGTCGGTTTATCAACGTGCTATCAATTCGGCATTAGGAGAACTTAAAGATAGTATCGCGTTAGTTTATGTTGATGACATTCTGGTAATATCCGAAACAATTGACGAAGGTTTGCATAATCTAAAATTAGTACTAGATCGACTAACGCAAGCTGGTTTTTCCTTGAACGTTGCCAAATGCTCTTTTCTTAAAACGCAAGTAGAATATTTAGGAAACCTTATAGAAAACGGAACCGTTAAACCTAGCCCACGGAAGATCCAAGCCTTGGTCAATTCACCCATTCCTAAGAGTCCCAAAGAAGTCCGTCAGTTTAATGGATTAGCTGGATATTTCCGGAAATTTGTGCCTAACTTCTCCTCGATAATGGCTCCCCTGTACGAGTTAACAAAGGCGAACGTTCCTTGGCGTTGGACAGATCGTCATGAACTTGCAAGACGCGAGGTCATTAATCGGCTTATATCTTCTCCCCTTCTGACTATTTTCGATCCCTGTTTACCCACAGAGCTTCACACCGATGCCAGCTCTCTGGGGTATGGCGCCGTGTTAATTCAAAGACAGGATAAAAATCCATTGGTAATTGCTTATTTTAGTATGCGGACGACTGATTGCGAGAGTAAATATCATTCGTATGAATTGGAAACCCTCGCAGTTGTAAAAGCAATTAAACATTTTCGCCATTTTCTACACGGGAGGGCTTTTAAAGTCGTGACGGACTGCAACTCTTTAAAAGCTTCCAGTCATAAGAAAGAGTTGACTCCCAGGGTACATCGATGGTGGGCTTATTTACAGAATTTTGATTTTCAAATTGAATACCGTAAGGGAGACCGCCTTGCTCATGCAGACTATTTCAGTCGCAACCACGTAGATACTGAAAAATCCGTTCGAACTGTCAGTGTCGCTCTACCACCAAAATCGCCTACTCAGGCCTTAAAATTCCTAGTCAACTCGCTTGACCACAATTGGCTGCTCATTGAGCAGAAACGCGATCCTATCTTAAGTAAAATTGTTGATCAATTAAAAGGAGACTCTATTCCCAAATCTATTGCCGATACTTACATCATTACCCAAGATAAATTATTGAGGCGTAAAGTCCAAATTGATAATAAAACTCATAAGCTCATTATTGTCCCTGCTAGATACAGATGGAATCTTATCAGTCACTATCATAATTCTCTTCAACATTTTAGTTGGGAGAAAGTTCTTGCTAAATTACGTGAACAATACTGGTTCCCAAATATGTCGCGGCTGGTCAGAAAATTTGTAGAGAACTGTGTTAGTTGTAGAGTTCGGAAAGGTGTTTCGGGTGCTCGACAGGTTACGCTACATCCAATCGACAAAGTCCCAATTCCTTTCCACACTGTCCACGGCGATATTACTGGACGAATGAATGGCCAGCGAAACGTAGCGGAATATGCTTTTGTTTATATAGATGGTTACAGCAAATACGTTCACATGATCTATACAAATGACCGCACTACGGAAACCGCAATTAAGTGCTTTCAAAATTTTATATCTATTTTTGGCACCCCTACGTTATTTATTACTGATCAAGATAAAAGCATGACATCCACAGAGTTCAAAAGTTTTTGCGAACGTTATGGTATTCAGCATCATGTGGTGGCAAAAGGCGCTAGTAGGGCGAATGGACAGGTAGAGCGCCTTATGAAAGTAATTAAAGACAATATGTCGGTTGTAGAACTTGATATGCCTTGGCACTCGGCTATTCAGGATTTACAATTAGCTATAAATTGTAGTGTATCCAAAAGTACCGGCAAAAGTCCACTGGAAATTTTACTGGGAAAGAAATGTTCACCACCGAGTATTAAGTTATTACAAGTTGATGACGATGTACTAACTGATGATCTAGAATCAATGCGAGCGGCTTGCAAGGATAGGATGGACGAGCGATCCCTTCAGGATAAGTCTCGTTTCGATAAAGGTAAAGCTAAAGTCAAACCTTATAAAGTTGGCGACTTTGTTCTACTTCGGCGCCATGAACGCCACACCACTAAACTCGGTCCCAAATTTGAAGGGCCTATGGAAGTTTTAGAAATCTTGCCCAATGACAGATACAGACTAAAACATGTCAATCTCCGCGGTTGTTCAGAAAAAATTGCTAGTCATGATTCCTTGCGAGCTGCTCCCCTTGCACAATATGACCCTTTTGAAAGTGACTCTGACTCTGAGCAGTCGGCCGTATGGGCGAATAACGATAATTCTGGAGTACCTGTTGAATCACTATCTTCCGCCACTGCATCCGCTAATAACTGTGGGAACATACCAGTTAATTTGGGGGCATCCACTTCCAATAATTAGCCCCTGCTTTATTTTATTGTTGGTTCCTATCCAAAATCCTTCCTTTCGCGCTGGCTGGCCACCATGCGCATCCTTTATACCGGTCTTAGAGGCTATAGCCCAAGAAGGGTGATTGCCTATTTTGATGATGGCTAGACCCCAGGATGGGTGATTGCCTGTTTTGATGATGGCTAGATCCCGGGAAGGGTGATTGCCTGTTTTGTTGATGGCTAGATCCCAGGATGGGTGATTGCCTGTTTTGGTGTGGGTAGATCCTAGAATGAGATTGCTAGTCTCAAGAATGATTTATGTTTATGAGTGTCAAAGTATTGTTTTTGACGAAATGTTTACTAATTAATCAAGGCTGTAAAGTTACCATATTATTTGTTAAGTTATAATTTACAAGTTAAGTGTTTATCCTTAAAACAAAAGAGAACCTTGTTATAAGGAAATATGAGATTGGTTTGATTTGATTATGTAATTGTGTGTACGTGCAATCTTATATGATTTTCAATTCTGTCAATGATTTTCTAAATTTGTAAGCGCAGAGAACGCGCTTGAGTCAGTATGGCCGTATGGGCGCGCTCAACCGAGCTGCCATCTAGTTTCAATTGTAGGAAACAAGTCTCAATTTAAAATTGAGACAGGAAACAACACTAGCTACTTTTCGTAATAATGTAATTCTTAAATTTAGGATAATAAATTGTAATTCAGATTCTAGAATTAATTAAAAGTACTAACGAAGTAGAATTTCCTATTTATATAATTTTGTATTGTAATATGAATTAAGTGGGTCACTAATGTTTTTGTTGTGTTTACACTACTGTATGATTTCCGTATGTATTATTTTAAGAAACGAGTTAAGTTAATTATGTAAAATTAGAAGTTTAATTAATGTTTCATTATTATCTAATATTGTTGTAATTATTGAATAATTTATTTTAAAATACAATTATGATTTACTTTTGTAACAAAACTGTAAACTTTATAGGGTGTTTCCGGTTCATTTTATATTGTTATTTAAAATACCTAATTAAGCTAATTAAGATGTATTTCGACTTTAGTTAACATAAAAATAATGTTTTATTGTTTTTAGAATTATAAAACCTTAATATTAAATAGTTTTGTAATAATGTGAAACACGTGGTCTTGTAATTAATAATTAAATAACTTGGTTAGTCGAGGTTGCAGTATGTGGCATTCTTTCGCTGATCGTTGAAGAGTAAGGTTGTTAAAGAAATATAATTATTTATCCTGCTGTGTTCCTTATTTTTCTTGACGATTATAATGGATCCTGGGGCGAACTCCGGTGAGGCGCCGACATATACGTATATCCATACGAATGCTCACGCCTGTATTCCCCGAAGGGGTAGGCAGAGGTGTTGTAATAACAACATCCACTTTTCACACAAGATGATTTGCCCACGTGATAGATGGTGAGTCTATCGCCGTCTCAGCCATTATACGTCTTTGAATGACTTCTCAGACATATGCAGGTTTCCTCACGATGTTTTCCTTCACCGTAAAGCACGTGGTGTGAAGTCACTGCACATAAGATTTTTAGAAAAACTCTTTGGCATTTGAACTTGCCTCGCTTGCATAGCAGGCGACAGCTCAAAACCCACGGCCACCACGGCTTTATCTATACTCTATACAGATAAATAAAATTTAAATGTCTGTTTGTAATTCCAAAATAACAGTTTTTCACTAAATGCGTATGAAAGTATACACGATACTGACACTAAAAAACCAAGTTTTAAATTTTTTCTTTCTTAGTCTGTCTGTCTGTTTGTTCCGGGTAATCTCTGAAACGACTGGATGGATCTTAACGGGACTTTCACTGGAAGGTAGTTGATGTTTCAAAGAGTAACTTAGGCTTTATAAAAAATATTAGGGTTCCGCGAAATTAAGTACGAAACTAAATCTACGCGGGTGAAACCGCAGGGCACAGCTAATAAGTAAATAAATATGTAGGTAGGTATATTAAAATGTATTGTACAAACATACAAACAGATTCTTTCTATATTAGTGTTACTAATTAAGTCCATTAATTTTAATTCAAAGATGGCAACTTCAGACAAAAATTTAAGTTCCGTTATGAGTAGAGTTATGTTAATTAAAAGCTAATTGTGCCTTGAAATTAACGAATTACTGTGGGAACTGCGTATGCATGATTTATTGTAATCCATTTTGTAGATCTATGTTATACTGGACTGACTGCGCCCTGTGGTTTTACTTGCAAATATTTATTTCTTCTTATAACTATATAGGGTCTAGACTTCTTAAGCAAACAGTTTTGGCACGGACTGTCATTTGGTGATACTTATCAAGTTAAAAGTATCTATCTATATATAGATACATACATGTACATACATATATACAGATAAATAAAATTGAACAGTCTGTTTGTAATTCCAAAATAACAGCTTTTCACTTAATGCATATGAAAGTATACACGCTACTGATATAGAAAAACCAATTTTTATTTTTTTTCTGTCTGTCTGTTCCGGCTAATCTCCGAGACGGCTGGACCGATTTTAACGGGACTTTCACTGGCAGATTGCTAATGTTTCAAGGACTAATTTAGGGCGTTGGCACTTAATCATCTTGTGAGAAACGTGGGTGTTGTTATTACAACACCTCTGCCTACCCCTTCGGGGAATACAGGCGTGAGCATATGTTTACTTATAATCTCAATATTTTTTTCATCCCACCATCTCGGAAAGAGTATTTTTAATCTTTAATATCTGAGTGGAATAGCCGTTTTTATTCTCTAGAGGATAAAGTAAATTGAATTTAGAACATCGTGTGCACTAAGTTTGTGAATTAAAAAAAACATTAAACCTATTTACTGCTACCTCTATGGTGCCGAATATATCATACAACTTTTTTGTTAAAAACTCAGAACCTTCTTGGTGTTCTTTTTTCAATTTGCTTTTTTTTGCATTTAGTCATTTCCTCGCTGAGGTGGAATGAAAAGTTACGTGTTGCACTCGAGTGCAAAGATTTTTCACCTCGTGCTCTTTTGATTCCCTCGCTAACGCTCAGGATTCTAATTTTGAATCACTCGCTGCGCTCGTGATTCAATTTTAGAATCCTTCGCTTGCTCGGTCATCAAAATTGAACACGCGGTTAAAAAGCAACTTTGCACTCTTGTATAACAAATAACTATTATTGAAGTTTCGTAAAAACTAGGTATTTCATAGATTAGGAAGTTTTATGTTTTTGGGTCAGCGTCAAAGTTCAAAAGACTTCAAATTTCTTCACACACAGACAATGCATGCATTTGCAACTTTTTTCATAATTGCAATAATATGCTGCTGCTAAAGTTACAATACAGGAATTTTGTATAAGTTCTACTTCCCTGGCGTTGGTTGGGAAATTGTACTTCCCATGGGAACTGTTGATTGGAATGAGATATATGTGTGAATACGACTACGATACGTTAGCTTACGAGCTAAGTTTTATCCGTGACGTTGTCCGTAGTAATTCTAAAACAATCTCTATTCTAAAGTTGTGTCAAATCGGTTCAATAGCTTAGCCGTAAGAAGGTGACTTACAGACAAGGTCACTATCACATTGATATTGATTTCCCCATCCAAATCCGATATATATATAATATATATTTATGGCATAAAGAATGGAATAAATAATTTTCCACCAAAATATGACTTAATATCAACGTAACAGACGGTGAGTCCATCGCCGTCTGAAGAACTATGCGTCTTTCAAAGTCTAAAATATCTTTATTTGATCAAACTTTTAACAAAGTGCTTTCAAATCGTCAGAACGACACAATTACACAGGATTATACATTCTATCGCCAGGTTCGGAAGGTTGCTTTTACTGAGAAGAACCTGGCAAGAAACTCAGTAATTACCTACTTCTCAGACATAATATAGGTTTCCTTACATTATGCTCTTCACCAAACAGCTAGTAGTATGAAAAAACACTGTAGTATATAAAAGGCTGGAATGCACATCTTTTACCTACGAATTTACCTCACAGATGCATTAGCACAAATTAGACCCTTCACAAATAGTCTGAGTTCACACTTTCACCGCAACCAGTACAGACAATCACTTTCATTGTTTTCGCGCAAAAAGTCTGAATCGATTGATTGTGCGTGCGAATTAACAATCGAGAAGTGATTACTAAATATTATAATTGCGCGCTAAACGTCTAGACTTGGGGTCAACGCCTAGAATTCATAAAAGCTTGTATGTCAAACTAGTTTGTGTTGTCGTGATTCATAGGCTGCAGTAGCTTACCATCAACCTATCCACACTAATATTATGAAGAGGAAAGATTTGATTAATTTTTTGTTTGTTTGTTTGTATTGAATAGGCTCCGAAACTACTTGACCGATCTTGAAAATTCTTTCAGCAATGGATAGCTACATCATCAGCGAGTAACATAGGCTATATTTAAGCCCCGTACTCCCACGAGACCGGAAACTACGCGGGTGAAACCGCGTGACGTCCGATAGTTATTTGTAAGGTAGTCAATGCGTGAGTGCTACTCTGGTGTTGGTCACGTTCATAGGCTGCAGTAGCTTACCATCAGGTATCATTTATAAGGTAGTCAACGAGTGCCACCCTTGGTGTTGGTCACGTTCATAGGCTGCAGTAGCTTACCATCAGGTATTATTTATAAGGTAGTCAACGAGTGCCACCCTTGGTGTTGGTCACGTTCATAGGCTGCAGTAGCTTACCATCAGGTATTATTTATAAGGTAGTCAACGATTACCACCCTTGGTGTTGGTCACGTTCATGGGCTGCAGTAGCTTACCATCAGGTTTTCAGGTACCACGCTTGACTTCTCAATAGCGTAAAATCGTGTTAATTACAGATCCCGCGACCTCGCGTTTCGCCCACAACTAAGCTATCGATAAATTGATCTTACGGCGACTAATGGTTACCTCTTTAATGACTAATAAATCGATGACTAATCTAATGCGAGTCTATTATAAAGCCGTGACATTAAGACAGCTAGCTAGCGAAGCAGTAGGTATATATATTTAATCTAGACCAAATATACAGCTAAATAAAATTAAAGTGTCTGTTTGTAATTCCAAAATAACAGCTTTTCACTAAATGCATATGAAAGTATACACGCTAATGACACTAAAAACCAAGCTCTAAATTTCTTCTCTGTCTGCCTGCCTGTCTGTCTGTCTAGCTGTTTGTTCCTCTGTAATCGGTAATCTCTAGGCTACATTTGTTTATTAAAAATATTAGGGATCCGCGACAATAAGGATGAAACTACGCGGGTGATTAATCGGGGCACAGCTAGTTCGTAAATACAAATGTTTAGGTGTTACATAAGTGTCATGTAATTGTGCAACTAGTAATAACTAGTTATTACTAGTTACAAGTAGAAAGTAAGAACTAACAAAGTGATTAATGAGATCATGATGTTATGAAGAGTATTGCATGTGCCGAATTACGAAATAAAATGTATTTGATACAATACCATTCCCCATTCTAGTTTGTTTTGTTCAAATTCTTTGATAGCAATCAATTAAAAAGCCGGCCAAGTGCGAGTCGGACTCGAACGCGAAGGAATCTATATGAAGGAATTTTAAAACTTGGTTTTTCTCTGTCAGTAGCGTTCATACTACTGTAGCAGCGTTTCTCCACTCGCTCATAGATGGCGCTACTCGCTAACAAATGCGAAGTTTGAGTACAAATACACGAGAACCTAAATCGCGCAATAAGAGTTTTCCAGCGCATTGCAGTATATATACAAGCTTCCAACTAGAACAGTTGAAGCCGGTGTTCCCCAGGCATGACACCCGCTTCAATGGAAGATCTTCCCTTTGCTGGGGATGAGCATGGTCACTCGCTCTCCCCACAGTGGTGACCCCGACGTGATACTACACTACCATATGCATTTAGTGAAAAGCTGTTATTTTGGAATTACAAACAGACACTTCTATTTTATTTATCTGTATAGATATAGATATAGATGTATAGATTGTGAAATGTGCAAATTCACTATCATCCCATTATCGCGAACCTTTTCTCTGCGCTATGAATCAGTTAATGGCATGCGGCCACTAAAAAGTCTTAAGTGGGATGTATGGGAATGACATATGTCACGTGACGCTTAAACTCATAACCGTACCTATGTCGAAAAGTAGGTATATCTATGTATATCTCATCATCATCTCCCTGGCCTTATCCCATACATTGTTGGGGTCGGCACTTGATTCAACCCGATGTGGCTGATCACCTGATTTTTATACGAAGCGACTGCCATCTGACCTTCGCAACCCCATTTAGGAGGAAAATCTGTGATCTGGGTTAAACCAGTTGTCAGATTATTTTTAGGCCTCCGACTGACCTGTAACGATTGCCAAAGATGTTAAATTTTCAACCGGGACCGACGGCTTAACGTGCTCTCCGAGGCACGGAGGGAACTCCCGCGGTCACCCATCCAACTACTGGCTATGGTTGCTTAACTTCGCTGATCGAATGATATGCGCAATAGCAACTGTGCCACGAGCTCCTCCTATCTATGTATATCTATCCATACTTATATCTTTCTTGCCGGTTCTTCTCAGAAGGCTAGTTTCCGAACCGGTGGTAAATTCTCGACTTTCATAAGTGCCTTACCAGGGCCTAAACTCAATAAATATTTTTCATTTTCATTTTCATACCTATTAATATTATAAAGAAGAAAGATTTGTATATAAGTATGTTTGTAACGAATTGGCTCAAAAAGTACTGGGGCCTTACCATGAGCTCTTATTGCCATGATAGTTTCACTCATTTATGAGACAGATGTATGTGACGTGCATACATCTGTCACTGTCGCACAACTGAATTAACATTGCAATAAGAGCTCATGGTTGGGCCACTGGGCCGATTTAAAAAAACTCTGTAACCATTTGAATGGTAGGTACATTATCACTGATTAACATAGGCTATATTTTATCCCCGTACTCCCACGGGAACGGGAACTACGCGGGTGAAACCGCGTGGCGTCCGCTAGTCAGCTTGTAAATCCGCAGTTTTCATGGCCGGATATTTTATGAGTCACGTTTGTTGGCAGAGAAAGCGGTACAACCATACACGGGTATTATATTGCCGTTGTATGGATTTGTTTGTGGGAGTATTATGTAGATACATCTTTGACAATCGCGTGACGTCATCGGTCACCGGATCTCCTTTTTTTTTTAATTCTGAACTTTATGGTGACGTTACATAATCTATATCTATACACACAGATAAATAAATTTGAAGTGTCTGTTTGTAATACTGTATAACAGCTTTTACTAAATGCATATGAAAGTATACACGCTACTGACACAAAAAAATCAAGTTTTAAATTTTTTCTCTGTCTGTCTGTTTGTTCCGGGTAATCTTCGAAACGGCTGGACCGATTTTAACGGGACTTTCACTGGCAGGTAGCTGATGTTTCAAGGAGTAACTTAGACTACTTTTAATTAAAAAACACCCAAGTGTTCTGCGAGACACCCATTAAATTAAGCCTACGCGGGTGAAACCGCGGGGTACAGCTAGTTGAGGAATAAAAATAAAAGAGGATTGAATAAATTACTTTTACTTTTTTTATTTATGGAATGGAAGCCATTTTTATTTCAAAACAAGAAACTTTATGGTCCTATAGCACATAAATAGTTGCATAGATAATGTTAGGTTGAAAAATAATAATGGTTTAATTACCTACAACTTTTTTGGCGTGAATTCTAATATGCTTGACTGGGCGATGGCTGGCATTCTCGTCATACTTGTCAACAGGGGGAGGCCTATGTTCAGCAGTGGACGTCTTCCGGCTGATGATGAAGTTACTTCTTGATATATCAGCTACCTGCCAGTGAAAGTCCCGCTAAAATCGGTCCAGCAGTTTCCTAGACTAGACCTAGACGGACAAACAGACTTGGTTTTTTGGTGTCAGTAGCGTGTATACTTTCATATGCATTTAGTGAAAAGTTGTTATTTTGGTATTACAAACAGACACTTCTGTATGTATGTATAGATAAGGGACACTTTGAACGCTTATTGAACGTCATTTCTCTTACGCAAAAATTGTAAAAATACGGGGCAAGTTCTCATCAGATTATCTATACTTAAATAACTACATAATGTTTTTATTTTGTCATAGTACCTTCACGGTTCTTGAACGAAGACAAAACCTTGGCTTCGATGATTATGAACTGTGCCAGAATGCTGTATTACAAATATACAAATTGTTAATGACATAATTCCTAGATAATCACCCGGAATGTGATTTGTTTGCGGATGAATGGAAGAACATTTTGTCTGTATGTTTGGAGTTTTGAGAGGTGACTGCGTGAAAGTGTTCCCGTTTTCCCTTTAGTTTAAGTGGCTTCAAGCCGTTCTATGAGGTTACAAAAATTAGACCAATTATCCTGTCTTTGAAGCAGCATTTTGATTTAATCACCGCTGAAGGCTTTTGGTGTTACGATCATGAAGTAATGAAGATGGGCTTACATTTCGTATGTGATTTATTTTGTATTTTTAAAATTGTATAATATTCTTGAAAAGAGTAATTACTGAGTTTCTTGCCAGGTTCTTCTCAGTAAAGCAACCTTCCGAACCTGGCGGTAGCATGTATAATACTGTGTAATTATGACATTCTGACGATTTAAAAGTACTTTGTTATAAGTCTTATCGAATATAGATAGGTATTTTTAGTTTAAAGTTATTATAAAAAAAAAGAATGAACAAAGGCTGAATCGCGCGCCTACTTTGGTGCAAAGTCAAAGTCAAAAATATCTTTATTCGATTAGACTTTTACAAAGTACTTTCAAATCGTCAGAATGACATTAATTTACAGGATTATACATGCTACCGCCAGGTGCTGAGCGCCTTCTCAAAATAATTAGCAAAGATGTCCATGTATGAAGCAATCTCTATTATCAGGCTGTATTTATCTGAGTATTGTGGACGTTTTGAAATCAGATTAGCATCAACTACGTAAAAACAAACAATCTCAAAATATTATGTAGTTACGAACAATATCTCGGAATAATTGTGGGAATAATGATAAATTTTCACTAGGTATAAAGTATCTTAATTCATTTTAAAGTTATCTTATTAAACTAATCTACTGTAAGAATGTTGTAATTTAAAGAATAGCTTAACCGTTTTTTCTGTTTCTGAACAAAATTTGGACTTTCATAATGTTGGCAGTAAACGTCAAATGACATTGACGTTTGACATTACTGTAATTCTTGCCACTTTCGCGTATTTGTGCTAAATGGGGTACTTTTGGAATACGTAATCAAAACGTGAATTTAATTGGGAAAACACATGAATATATGGTTTAGTTTATTCCCGCTCTATATTTAATCTAGTAAATACATAATTGTATAAATACCTACCCCACAACTTACCTGTTCAGCTTCTATTTTAATATAATACAACAAAACCTATGTGGCGTCTCACAAATGTCAACTCATCTGTCAGAAAAATAGAATGACAGGAGGATTGTAAAAAGCCAACTAGATTTAAGCATTTAATGGTAGAGCGGGAAAATATAAAATTGAAACTAAAATATTCATTATAATGTTTTAATTGTATCCCAAATATATCATATCCTAAACCTACTTACATAAAAAATACGTCTTTAGCTTTCATACATTCAGGTATAATTTCATATAAAGATCATTGCGACTGTAACAATGGGTCGGCACAATGAGTATTTCTCATTTCGTTCTATCAGCCACAATTACTGCATAACTTTTTTTAAATAAATAATGTGGGCATATTTTTACAATTTGACATGGCAGCACACATACGATTGCTCAACTCAAAGTGCAATGCAACGCGAAAACTCGTAAGACGCGAACTGATTAAGCGATTAGTCAGACACCCGCGTTATATTTTATTACTACAAAAAGTAATCAGCTTTTAGCGATAGTGATTGTGAGAGTATTTTGTGTGAACAATAAATCCAATTGGATAGTGTTCAGTGTGAATACTGTTTTGTGGGTAAAATTTGAATGCCATTATCTCGAAAGATAACTGTATCAAAATGAGTAATTTCACCAAAATTATTAAAACAACACCCATCACGGATGACTACGAGATCTCAAACACAGTCCTTGGCCTTGGTATAAATGGAAAGGTACGTTTAATACGCGGAAACTATCAAAATAATTATGATTTTGGAAATGTTATACTGAGAGTGCCTTGTTTACCTATGACGTAAAGGCGTAAATTTAGCATTAGCCGTTATGTATTTTATCATAATCACGCTATAACAATGTGACTTGCCGTCTAAACTTACGAAAATGTTTGAATACATATGTATTCATATTCAAATGCATGTATACGCTTATATTTTATATTTCAGTTAGTTACATGAGAGATACGAGATAAACTGAATTTTATGCCAATAATAATAAAGTTGTGAAATATATAAGTAATATGTGAATACTAGTTTCCACACACTGCTTCGCCTGCTTGGAAGTAAGATTTCACATACAAATCATCCCCTTTTTCATCCCCTAAGGAATGACATTTCGAAAAACCCTTTCTAAGTGTACACCTCACCAAGAACACTTTCAACACACCTCTCTCACACCCTCCAAATGTCATATCTCTAGGACCAGTGGTTTAGGTTGTGCGTAGGTTTTAGACAAAAGGTCAATTCTAAATTTCATCCAATTCAACCAGCCTTTTTACCATACATAAGTACCTAACTTACTAACAACATAGTCATAAAAATAATAATATTATATGTAGGTATGTTTATAACTAATATGTCCAAATAAGACAATGAACTCACATATTTATCCTGTTACACATTATACAATAACTAGCTGTGCCCCGCAGTTTCACCCGCGTAGATTTAGTTTCATCCTTAGCCTAAGTTACTCCTTGAAACATTAGCTACCTGCCAGTGAAATTCCCGTTAAAATTGGTTCAGCCGTTTCGGAGATTACCCGGAACAAACAGACAGACATAAAAATTGTTTTTTTTGTGTCTGTATCGTATATATTTTTATATGCATTTAGTGAAAAGCTGTTATTTTGGCATTACAAACAGATACTTCAATTTTATTTATCTGTATAGATTAAATTATCTTGAAGGCTAGTTTCCAAACCGGTGGTCAATTCCTCGACATTCAGTGCCTTACCAGGGCCTCAACTGATTATATCATTATTTTCATTATACTTTTGCCTCTGCTTGGATAACAAATGTAATATCTTCGGTTACTTTGCGATTAAGATGACATTAAAATCAAAAAGTTTGAGACACTTGGAACACTTATTGAACGTCATTTCTCTTACTCTAACATTAGGTTAATTTACTACCGTTTCCAAATGTAAGCCTGTCAGGAGAAGAATCTCAGTACTTCATTCAGAGTGCCAAGTGCGAGTTTTCCACTGCCGCCGTCACAGGTCACCGCGTCAAAGTTAACGCAGATTTGTATGGGATCGAAGCAGCACCTCTGTCGGCTTAAAGATTACACTATTGTGAGCCCATACAAATCTGCGTTTACGTCGACGCGGTGACTTGTGACGGCGATTTTATGAAAACTCGCATTGGGCACTCAGTACTCCCATCACGCGTTTGCCACCGTTTTCCTAATCTACAGTCGCTAGCGTCTCCGCCGAATATTTGTATGAGACATTGTACAGCGCCTCCAAGCGGTGACGTGAAGAACTAAAATATGTCATACAAATATTGTCGGAGACGCTAGCGAGTGTAGTAAAACCATCATCTCCCTGGCCTTATCCCATGTATTTGGGGTCAGCACTTGATTAACCCCGATGTGGCTGATCACCTGATTTTTATACGAAGCGACTGCCATCTGACCTTCGTAACCCCTTTTTCGAGGAAAATCGGCAATCTGGGTTAAACCAGTTGTCAGACTTTCTTAAGCCTCTGACTGACCTGTAACGATTGCCAAAACGAGTGTAGTAAAACCATAATTGCATTAAAAAACTTTATTCTTGTCTTTGGCTTCAAAACAGGAAACTAATTAAAAGTTCTCGTGTTTAGAGGAAGTTAACCAAAAATTAATTTAAGTTTTTTCCTTTGCCTTAATAGGACTTTATATTGTTCTCACATATCAATACATCCATACAGATAAATAAAATTGAAGTGTCTGTTTGTAATTCCAAAATAATAGCTTTTCACTAAATGCATATGAAAGTATACACGCTACTGACACTGAAAAACCAAGTTTTAAAAGTTTTCTGTGTCTGTCTGTCTGTCTGTTTGTTCCGCGTAATCTCTGAAACGGCTGGACCGATTATAACGGGACTTTCACTGGTAGGTAGCTGATGTTTCAAGGAATAACTTAGGTTACTTTTATTTATTAAAAATATTAGGGTTCCGCGACAATAAGGAAGAAACTAAATCTACGCGGGTGAAACCGCGTTATAAATAAAATTTAAGTGTTGGTTTGTAATGTCGAAATAACAGGTTCTTAACTTCTTACTACAAAGATGACTTAACCCCATAGTGGCCATGTGGTTAAGTAGTCGACTACTACCCAAGCAATGCAAGCTCGAATCCCAGCAGCCAGTACCAATGACTTTTTCCAAAAACGTATGTGCAGTGATTTCACGCCACATGCTTTACGGTGAAGGAAAACATCGTGAGGAAACCTGCATATGTCTGAGAAGTAATTCAAAGACGTATGTATAGTGCCTGAGATGGTGATAGACTCGTCTGTCACGCTGGTGCGTATTCTTTGTTGGTGAAAAGTGGGTGTTTTTATTACAACACCTCTGCCTACCCCTTCGGGGAATACAGGCGTGAGCATATGTATATACTAACTAGCTGTGCCCCGCGGTTTCACCCGCGTAGATTTAGTTTCATCCTTATTGTCGCGGAACCCTAATATTTTTGATAAATAAAAGTAGCCTAAGTTACTCTTTGAAACATCAGCTACCTACCAGTGAAAGTCCCGTTAAAATCCGTCCAGCAGTTTCAGAGATTACCCGGAACAAACAGACAGACAGACAGAGAAAAAATATAAAACTTGGTTTTTTAGTGTCAGTAGCGTGTATACTTTCATATGCATTTAGCGAAAAGCTGTTATTTTTTAATTACAAACAGACACTTCAATTTTATTTATCTGTATAGATTGGTAGCTACAAGTAGGTACATTTAAAACACAATGTTTTTGCCGAATCATGATTAGTTTTAAACTTCCCAAGGTAAGAAACACATTGAAAAACCGTAGAATAGGTAAATTTGCTTTGTTTAATATTGTATAGGGTTATACACACAGTATAAATATAAGGTTTTGCAAGCAGTAAGGAATTAATTCTATCAATATCTACACAGATAAATAAAATTGAAGTGTCTGGTTGTAATTCCAAAATTACAGCTTTTCACTAAATGCATATGAAAGTATACACGCTACAGACACTAAAAACCAACTTTTAAATTTTTTCTCTGTCTGTCTGTCCGTCCGTCTGTCCGTCTGTCTGTCTGTCTGTCTGTTTGTTCCGGGTAATCTCTGAAACGGCTGGACCGATTTTAACGGAACTTTCACTGGTAGGTAGCTGATATATCAAGGAGTAACTTAGGTTTACTTTTATTTATCAAAAATATTAGGGTCCCGCAACAATAAGGATGAAACTAAATCTACGCGGGTGAAACCGCGGGGCACAGCTAGTCTTTAATATTCGTTAGTACCAACCCGTGAGTGCTACCAACATCTAAAAGATGAGTCACGTTCTGATAGTGAAATAGCGTATACTCTCGACGGGTTTCCCGTACATACAAACAATTCTAAGTATTTTATCTCGCTAATGAACTGATTGATAATGAAATGGCTACATCATTTGTTTTTACACTGCAGAAGTCTACAAACAGACGTGGTGGCCGAGTGGCTTGAACATTCGCCTGCTACGTAATGGACGCAAGTTCGAATCCCAGCGGGGCCTGTACCAATGAGTGTTTCTAAAAACTTATGCACAGTGATTTCACTACACGGCTTTACGGTAAAATAAAACTTCTTGAGGAAACCTGCATATGTCTAAGAAGTAATTCAAAGACGTATGTATAGTGGCTGAGACGGCGATAGACTCACTATCTGTCACGTTGGCACTTAATCATGCTTGAAAAGTGGGAGTTGTTATTACAACACCTCTGCCTACCCCTTCGGGGAATACATGCGTGAGTATGTATGTAAAAATTGTGATTAAACCTGTGTATGGCCCGGATTCCAATTCGTATCCAGAAGTAAACAAAAACTCCAGTAAGATGAATTTCTTGCAATTCCTCTAAAAACAGAACATTACTCATAAACTCATTATGTATTTACAACTTCAAAGAAATATTTGCGTTACTCGTGCGTACGTATGTTTTAGCGTACACGTGTTTACGTACGTACAATAACCTAGCTCAGCAGAGAGGAGCTCGTGGCACAGTTGCTATTATAATAATAATAATAAAAATGTTTATTGGTTCACAAATTTTCAAATGGCATTGTACACAATATAATGGTAAAAAAAAACTAAAAAAACACGCTTTCATAAAAAATCCAACTAAAAATCAGAAAATAAAATTTTATAAATTTGGTTAAAGAATTTTTTAAACTATATATTATTTAGTTCGATTGGCTAACTATCAACCGCCCTCAATACCACAAACCGCCCGCACTAGCTCTATCTCTCTTACTCGCATGCAAAGGATGCGGAAATAAATAAATTTATCCTGGCGAATCTAATTAGGATAATCGGATGCTTCGATCGGATTATTGCATTGTCATCGACTTTTGACAGGTGTGCAAAGTTTGAATTAAATCTGATCGTACAAAGTAGGACAAAATCGAGCTCAAAGGGGTCGGTTATTTTATTTAGATTAGAAATTGTGTTTCGATTTAAGTTGTTTGATTTAAATTGTGTTAAATTTATTGCGCATATGATGTGATTAGCGAAGTTAAGCAACCATACACCTAGTCAGTAGTTGGATGAGTGACCGGCCGTGTTCCCTCCGTGCCTCGGAGAGCACGTTACGCCGTCGGTCCCGGTTGCCAATTTAATATCTTTGGCAATCGTTACAGGTCAGTCAGAGATCTAAGAAAGTCTGATAACTGGTTTAACCCAGATTGCCGATTTTCCTCGAAAAAAGGGGTTACGAAGGTCAGATGGCAGTCGCTTCGTATAAATATCAAGGTGATCAGCCACATCGGGTTGAATCAAGTGCTGACCCCAAATACATGGGATAAGGCCAGGGAGATGAATCACCCACACAGCGTGTATATCTATTGTATATATATATAAAAATGAATCCCCATTTCCCTTGGTCACGGCATCACGCGTAAACGGCTGGATGGATTTTAACGGGACTTTCACTGGCAGATAGCTGATGTTTCAAGGAGTAACTTAAAAAAAAAACACCGATGAAATTAACTCTACGCGGGTGAAACCGCGGGGCACAGCTAGTATATACATACATATGCTCACGCCTGTATCCCCCGAAGGGGTAAGCTGAGGTGTTGTAATAACAACACACACTTTTCACACAAGATGATTAAGTGCCAACGTGACAGATGGTGAATCTATCGCCGCTTCAGGCACTATACATACGTGTTTGAATAACTTCTCAGACATACGCAGGTTTCTTCACGATGTTTGCCTTACAATAAAGTAAATGATAGCGATTTTGTTTTTTTTTTAGTTACTTCCTAGAGGTTTTTCACCAATCTGATGTAACCAAAATTGAAAATAGCAGCTTGATAAAATTACGTAGTTCCACAAACTTTTCATCAAGCTTTTTTCTAAATTCGAGTTGGTAAAACTGACTTGGGCTATGTAAGACATCGAACCCGCATTGCAGGGCATTCAAACCACACGACCTAAATACCAAAGCGTGTATACATACACACATTGTAACGTATGATGCACACATTGGTACCCATTCATTAGCTGTCGAGACTGCATTAAATAGAACAGTCGCGTGCTCTGCTATTTATTTTTATACCAGCTATAGTTACATAGTAGTGATGTAACGAATATTCGCATTCGCATTCGCAAAATTTCTGCGAATATGAATATCAGAAAAAAAACAATTTTAATAATATAATGGTAGGTCAATAAAATCAACACACATACGCTCACGCCTGTATTCTCCCAAGGGGTAGGCAGAGGTGTTGTAATTTTCAACACCCACACATTACACCGAATATGATTAAGTGCCAACGTGACAGAGGGTGAGTCCATCGCCGTCTCAGGCACTATACATACGTCTTTGAATTATTTCTCAGACATATGCAGGTTTCCTCACGATGTTTTCCTTCACCGTAAAGCACGTGCTGTGAAATCACTGTACAGTTTTTTTTTAGAAAAGCTCATAGATACCGGCCCCGCTGGGATTCGAACTTGCGTCGCTTACGTAGCAGGCGATTGCTCTAACCCCGAGGCCACCACGGCTCTCAATAAAATCATTCATTTCTTATGTTTTAAATACAAGTAAAAGTAACTTAACCTCATAAACACATTAACAGTCTTCACTTTATCATTTGGTATTATTTATTCATTATTTTACAATGGACAATGAAGATTAATAATTAAATTTTCATTAAAACTTATTCATTCTCATTCGCATTATTGCATGGACAGATGGACCATGCAATAATAATTTACCTGTAAGACTATACATTAATATTTTCCTGTTTTTTACCCTTTACGGACGGACCCTATACTAGGTACTTCGCCGTCCGTTTGTCTGTCTGTCTGTATGTCTGTCTGTATGTATGTCTGTCTGTCTGTCTGTATGTCTGTCTGCCTGTCTGTTTGTTAACGGGACTTTCACTGGCGAGTAACTTATGTTACTTTTACTTATAAAACACTAGCTGTGCCCCGCGGTTTCACTCGCGTAGATTTAGTTCCATGCTGTTTTTTTTAAATAAAATTAGCCTAAAACACTCCTTGAAACTTCAGCTATCTGCCAGTAAAAGTCCCGGTAAAATCGGTCCAGCCGTTCACGCGTGATGCCGTGACCAAGGGGATTCATTTTTATATATGAGGATTCCGCGCATGGAGCTAAATCTACGCGGGTGAAACCGAGAGGCAAAGCTAGTAAACACATAAATGCCTGTCCAAAGTAATGTTGAAACCACGATAATTTCACGTTTATGCTATAGATTACATATCGATAACGAGCTCTGAGGGCCTAGTGCGAGTTTTTCACTGCCGTCGTCACAAGTCACCGTGTCAAAGTTAACGCAGATTTGTATGGGATTGGAGCAGCGCCTCTGTCGGCCTAAAATTGACACTATTATGAGTCCATACAAATCTCCGTTTATGTCGACGCGGTGACTTGTGACGGCCATTTTAAGAAAACTCGCACTAGGCCCTCTGTATCTCTGTTCAAACATGAACGTGGAACTTTGTGACGTCGATCGCGAATTACATGTAGGTACTTAAACGCTCGTAAGCCGTGAAATATAATTGCATCTGATTACCTAGTGCGAGTTTTCTTAAAATCGCCGTCACAAGTGATCGCGTCGACGTAAACGCAGATTTGTATGGGCTCACAATAGTGTCATCTTTAGGCCGACAGAGGCTGTTCCGATCCTATACAAATCTGCGTTTACGTCGACGCGGTGACTTGTGACGGCGGCAGTGAAAAACTCTCACTAGGCACTCAGACCAAAATTGTGTCCGTACCCTATATTTTTTTAAATTAATTTAATAAAAAGCTGTTTATTTCAAATTACAAACAGGCACTTCAATTTTATTTGTCTGTATAGATTATTTATTAGTATTATGTAGTATCAAATTATTTTTAATCTATATATATGTAAAATAATCCCCATTTACCTTGGTCACGACATCACAGGTGAACGGCGGGACCGATTTCGATAGTATTTTTTGTTGTTGTGTTCGTTATTGTCAGGAGATAGTTATTATGAAAGAAAAAACTAAGAAAATTGCTTCGATATAATTGCAAATTTAATAATTTAAGAATACTTAGCGTCCATTTAAAAAAAAAAATTTCTTCTTAAATCTAACCTTAGCGCTTTGGACAATAAAAACTTTATGATGTAACCTTATGACGTTTGACATAGAATTGACAGAATACGTGCTGCATTCTCATAATTAAGACAGGGCAACGTCTGTCAGGTCAGCTAGTGTAAAATAAATATTCACATGATTTTTTTTCTTTAAATTATCACCTGCCATGTCTGTCTGTGCATCACCCAAAGGTTGACTGGTAGAGAATGCCTATGGCATTAAGTCCGCCTATGCATTTAATGTAATGCATTGATTTTGTCCCATTCGGCGTCGAGACCCTTGGTCCGTGGGGTCCAAGCGCTATTAGGCTTTTTAAAGAAATCACAAAAAGGTTAGTCGACATTACTAGAGACCGAAGAGCTGGCAGCTGCCTCGGACAAAGAATTAGTGTAGCCATCCAAAGGGGGAATGCTGCCAGTATCTTCGGAACCTTGCCTACAGGGGCCTTACCATGAGCTCTTCATGATCATCTTACCATGAGCATGATAGTTTCACTCATTTAGGAGACAGATGTATGTGACGTGCATACATCTGTCACTGTCGCACAACTGAATTAACATTACAATAAGAGCTCATGGTTGGGCCCCAGGGACTCCCTTTAATAATATATTTGAATTTTATGGTTTTTAGTGTTAGTACTATTTTCAATCAATTATCATGTAATATGTAAACTGTTGTAAATTAATAAATAGCTATATATATATATATTGTACTGATAACGAACACATACGTAGATGACTAGAGAGTAATTTCCAAACGTCTACGTCATACGTGATTACAATACCATGACGTCATGTTTGTTTACGTGTCCGCGTGACTGATTGTATGCTATTTACACTTCATCATGCATGAGACGTAGATGCAAATGCGATACTAAGAAACATTCAATAAAACTACAATTTCCAGGTTCATGACCGTGCTGGGGAATCTCCGTCGGGTTATAGTATAACTCTAGCTGTGCCCTGAGATTTCACCCGCGTAGATTTAATTTATTCCCGCGGAACCTTTAATGTTTTTTTAAATAAAAGCAGCCTAAGTTACTCCGTGTAACATCCGTCAGTGAAAGTCCCAATACAAATATTCGGCGGAGACGCTAACGAGTGTAGATTACTAAAAATGTGGCAAACTCGTGATAGGGGCCTGCTGGCGGTGGTCGGGGTGGGAGCTTTGACCACCGAGCCGCGGGCCGGGAAGGTGGCAGCGCGATGTGGCTCGCGCTATAAGAAATCCCACCTATTTAAAAAAGAACTTTCCCCATGTAATGAACGGCCGCAAACGCTACTGCAAAATTCGTGTTATTAGGTTCATTCCGTCCAATAACAGTTCTGTAATTTCCCAGTCCGGAGTCTGGAAGTTAAGCCTAGCCTGTAGTTGGATGGGTGACCGCCCGAGATGCCTCCGTGCCTCGGAGAGCACGTTAAGCTATCGGTCCCGGTTGACAATATAACATCTTTGGCAATCGTTACAGGTCAGTCAAGGGACTAATAAAGTCTAATAACTGGTTTAACCCAGATTGCCGATTTTCCTCGAAAAAGGGGTTATGAATGTCAGATGGCAGTCACTTCGTATAAAAATCAGGTGATCAGCCACATCTGGTTGAATCAAGTGCTGACCCCAAATACCCCATGTATTATAAGGCCAGGGAGATGAGATGATAATATGGCACACGAAGTACCAGGCGCACATAACGGACAAGGAGTTAATAAGTTGATTGCGACTAACATGGAGCCACATCGGGTTGAGTCAAGTGCCGACCCCAACAATGTATGGGATAAGGCCAGAGAGATGATCAATTTTGGCTGAATATGAAATCTTATCGTCACGTAGCCGCAGTTGGAAGGTGGAAGCCTATTAATATTTTGTTGTCAATCATTGATCCATTCCATTGTTCGTTTCGAAAGGTCAAGACAGGTTCATTGATTTGAATTTTGAATAATTTACTTGGAAAACAGACAGCCGATGGTAATCTATTGTTGAACGTTTGCGATTCGGAATATTGACTAGTTCCCGGCCGCAGTTATACCCGCGTTTTATTAGGAACTAGCTGTGTAAATTTCGTTTCATACAAACTTTCATCCCCTATTTTATCCCCTTGGAGGTAGAATTAATCAAAATCCTTTCTTAGCGGATGCCTACGTCATAACATCTACCTGTATGCCTCAGCCCGATCCGTCCAGTGGTTTGGGCTGTGCGTTGATAGATCACTATGTCAGTCAATCAGTCAGTCAGTCACCTTTGGAATATAAATATTTATATAAGTATGTTTATTTCCAGGTCTTAGAATGCAAACAGAAGAAGACAGGTGCAAAGCGTGCTCTGAAGGTTCTCCACGACAGCATGAAGGCCAGGAGGGAGGTGGAGCTGCATTGGAGAGCTCGTGGGTGCTTGCACATCGTCGAGGTTAGTACATTCAAAGATTCCTGTCTCAGGTAGTTAGTATCACAGGAGACCAGAGGGCCTAGTGCGAGTTTTTCACTGCCGCCGTCACAAGTCACCGCGTCGACGTAAACGCAGATTTGTATAGGATCGGAACAGCGCCTCTGTCGGCCTAAACATGACACTATTGTGAGCCCATACAAATACTCGCTGAGCCCTATTATGTACGGGTTACAATAAAAGAAAAATTATTTTGTTCAGCTAGGACCCTAGTAAGGCACTTATGAAGTTAGCAAAATTACCACTTGATTTCCACATTGAAATCAAGTGGTGTGGTATTATGGTCTACACTGAGTCGGAGCTAGTTTGCGACAAAATAATTCGTAAAATTGTTTAACAAAATGTTTGTTGCATTATTTTGAGTATTTGTCATCATCATCTCCCTGGCCTTAATCCCAAGTATTTCAACCCGATGTGGCTGATCACCTGATTTTTATACGAAGCGACTGCCATCTGACCTTCACAACCCCTTTTTCGAGGAAAATCGGCAATCAGAATTAAATCAGTTGTCAGACTATATTAGGCTGCCGACTGACCTGTAACGATTGCCAAAGATGTAAAATTGGCAACCGGGACCGACGGCTTAACGTGCTCTCGAGGCACGGAGGAAACTCGGGCGGTCACCCATTCAACTACTGGCTAGGCTTATGGTTGCTTAACTTCGCTGATCGAATGATATGCGCAATAGCAACTGTGCCACGAGCTCCTATTTTAAGTATTTGTATGCAATTGTTTTCTTTGTTTCTTTCTATCTAAAAAAATAATAGGTAAATGATTTCTTTCTAAAAAACTGTTTTAACAATGATTGATTTTCTATCTATACATCTATACAGATAAATAAAATTGAAGTGTCTGTTTGTTATTCCAAAATTACAGCTTTTGACTAAATTAATATGAAAGTATACACGCTACTGACACTAAAAAACCAAGTTTTAAGATTTTTCTCTGTCTGTCTGTCTGTTTGTTCCGGGTAATCTCTGAAACGGCTGGACGGATTTTAACGGGACTTTCACTGGTAGGTAGCTGATGTTTCAAGGAGTAACTTAGGTTACTTTTATCTATTAAAAATATTAGGGTTCCGCGACAATAAGGAAGAAACTAAATCTACGCGGGTGAAACCGCGGGGCACAGCTAGTTCAAAATAAAGATGTGAAGTATTTATGATTATAAAAAAAATACTTAAGTGAAATGTAGGTGTTGTAACAGCACCCACATTTCACCGAATATGATTAAGTGCCAACGTGACGGATGGTGAGTCCATCGCCGTCTCAGCCACTATACATACGTCTTTGACTTACTTCTCAGACATATGCAGGTTTCCTCACGAAGTTTTCCTTCACCGTAAAGCACGTGGTGTGAAATGATTGCACAAGTTTTTAGAAAAACTAATTTGGTCGCCTGCGTGACCCCAAACCCGAGACTGAAATCATGTTAATGACATCAATAAACGTATAATAATGTTTTAACGTCTATATAACATTCACGGATGGTTACCTACAGCTGATGTAATAGGCTATTGTTTATATTTGACATTGCTTCCACGACATTTATTGTGTTCTATTGAAAAAAACATCTAAATATGTGTTGAGTAAGCAGCCAGTGATGTCACCCCACGAACTTTGCGGTGAAGGAAAACATCGTGAGGAAACCTGCATATGTCTGAGAAGTTATTCAAAGACGAATTTAACGCCCGCTTTTCACCGAATATAATTAAGTGCCAACGTGACAGATATACATACGTCTGAATTACTTCTCAACGCTAATATTATAAAGAATAAAGATTTGTTTGTTTGTATTGAATAGGCTCAGAAACTACTTGACCGATCTTGAAAATTCTTTCAGCATTCGATAGATACATCATCAGCGAGTAACATAGGCTATATTTTATCCCCGTACTCCCACGGGAACGAGAACTACGCGGGTGAAACCGCATGACGTCCGATGGTCAGACATTTGCAGGTTTTCTCACGATGTTTTCCTTCACTGTAAAGCACGTGGTGTGAAATCACTGCACATAAGTTTTTAGGAAAACTGCTGGGATTCGACCCCAAGGCTGACGGCTATATTTTGATTCGAATACACTTTGTTCCAGGTGATAGATATATACGAGAACGCGTACGGCGGTCGCGGCTGCCTCCTGGTGGTGATGGAGTGCATGGACGGCGGGGAGCTGTTCCAGCGCATCCAGGACAACAGGGAGGGGGCCTTCACCGAGCGGCAGGCTGCTGAGGTGACACATTCACATTTCACAGACTATACATGTGTGGGGAGAGCGAGTGATCATGCTAATCTCCAGCAAAGACTAGATCTTAAGAACTCAAGACCCAGGGGGGGCAGGGCTAGGGAACACCGGCGAATATTGTTCTAGTTTTAAACTTGTACATATGCTCACGCCTGTATTCCCCGAAGGGGTAGGCAGAGGTGTTGTAATAACAACACACACTTTTCACACAAGATGATTAAGGGCTAACGTGTCAGATGGTGAGTCCATCGCCGTCTCAGCCACTATAGATACGTCTTTGAATTACTTGCCAGACGTATGTAGGTTTCCTCACGATGTTTTCCTTCACCTTAAAGCACGTGGTGTGAAATCACTGCACTTTTTAGAACAACTCATTGGTACAAGCCCGACTGAGATTCAAACTTGCATGCGGTTCTTTTTCACTTCAATTTTATTTATCTGTATGAACAATCTATACATCTATGCAGATAAATAAAATTGAAGTGTCTGTTTGTAATTCCAAAATAACAGCTTTTCACTAAATGCCTATGAAAGTATACACTCTACTGACACTAAAAACCAAGTTTTAAATTTTTTCTCTGTCTGTCTGTCCTTGTCTGTTTGTTCCGGGTAATCTCTGAAATGGCTGGACCGATTTTAACGGGACTTTCACTAACAGGCAGCCGATATTTCAAGCCGTAACTAAAAAAAATAAAAAAAAATGTATTTATTAGAAATATGAGAGTTCCGCGACAATAAGGATGAAAATAGATCTACGCGGGTGAAACCGCGGGGCACAGCTAGTCATTATATAAAACCATCTTTTATCCATATTCCCTTTCAGATAATGCACTCAATTTGTGTAGCTGTACGTCATCTCCACGACTCTAATATAGCACACAGAGACATCAAACCTGAAAACCTCTTATACACGACCATGGAGCCGAATTCAGTGCTCAAACTTACGGACTTCGGATTCGCCAAGGAGACATTGACGCCAGCTGACACCTTGCAAACTCCATGCTACACCCCGTATTATGTGGCGCCTGAGGTAATATATATACGATATAGACTATTTATATGAACATTTTGTGGTACCTACATATCAATAAAAAAGAAGCCTTTGATTTTTTTTTAGGATTTTTGTAGGCTACGATCACAGAACACGAAATGAAGCAACTCTTTGGTTGGATAATCATAGTGCATCCTTCGACAGTCTTACCAACCTGCCCTAACTAACGTTCGTTCGGAAAAAATTGCATTCATAATTCATACATTCAGAGCCTTTTGTTACCTCTAACAACTACACTTTACAATACAAATAAATAGTACAGAATAATAACGAGAAAAATGAAAACAGTCACGGGATTTGTACCAGCAGCCGATGCACTGTGACAAATAATTCAATGATTATTCCAACTGTGCTATTATCTATACAGATAAATAAACTTGAAGTGTCTGTTCGTAATTCCAAAATAAAAACTTAGGTAAATTACAAACACGAGGCGGGACTCGAAGCCACTACCTCTTCAAACCATGCACAGTTGCTCTGCCTGCTAACTACTCGTGAGAATTTTTCCGGGCAGGTTTTAGGAGCTGCCAAAGTTTTGATAATAAATGTTATGTTGGTACCCAGGTGCTGGGCCCGGAGAAGTATGACAAGTCGTGTGACATCTGGTCCTTGGGTGTAGTGATGTACATCCTCCTGTGCGGGTTCCCTCCGTTCTACTCCAACCATGGCCTCGCCATATCACCAGGCATGAAGAAGGTACCTTCACATTCATATACAGGGCTCTTCTGGAACTTAGAAGAGCTTTTCTCTCAATAAATGCTCGGAGTTTGTAAGTTGTGTTTCCACCCCCGTGGGTCGGAGCACGTTGCACCGTTGGTCCTTCACATGATCTCTCTCCGGTCGTGTGGGATTGCCTCCAATCCCACTATAAGAGTGAGACCATAAACAGAGCACCTGTGTTTGTAAGTAGTGTCGGTTTCCACCCCCGTGAGTCGGAGGGCACGTTGCATCGTTGGTCCTTCACGTGATCTCTCTCCGGTCGTGTGGGATTGCCTCCCATGCCACTATGAGAGTGAAACAGTAAAATACACTATAATATATCGCCTGCGCACATGTCTAATGAGATTAGCCGCCATGACCGAAATCCGTTAGGAAATCATCATTGCAAGCGACCATAGGGTGCGGTGACCGGTTACCACGAGTGCCGCATGCTTGTTTGAAACTTTTCATCATGAATTTAAAAGTAATAACTCTTGTCGGTGTAACCGATGCAACTCTTTCCATGAGTCTCTGTCCAGTGCCTCTTTGACCTCCTTATACGTCATGACAGACACCTTTTCTGTAACTTGTCTCATGTATAACCTTGGTCTTCCTCTCTTGCCTTCTCGCTTTCCTTCTATTATGTTTTGTCTCTGTCCAGTGCCTCTTTGACCTCCTTATACGTCATGACTGACACCTTGTCTGTAACTTGTCTCATGTATAACCTTGGTCTTCCTCTTCCTCTCTTGCCTTCTCCCTTTCCTTCTATTATGTTTTGTCTCTGTCCAGTGCCTCTTTGACCTCCTTATACGTCATCACAGCCACCTTTTCTGTAACTTGTCTCATGTATAACCTTGGTCTTCCTCTTGAAAGCTTTGTACTACAAAAAAAGTTTATGTCCCAGCGTATACGATTGGGGCAGTACGACTTCCCCGAGCCGGAGTGGTCCAATGTCTCCACGGAAGCCAAGAACCTCATCCGAGGAATGCTCTCCGTCGATCCAGCTAAGAGGCTGACCATCCACCAGGTAAGAGCAAAGATATCAGCAGTCTACACTTATATTAGACGAAAAATTTGCTTGTTTTTTGTTTGTTTGCATTGAATAAGCTCCGTAACTACTTGACCAATCTTGAAAATTCTTTCACCATTGGAAAGCTGTTTTATCCCTGTGCTCCCACAGGAACCTAGTGACGTCCGTTTCAAATAAAAAGTAGCCTAAGTTACTCCTTGAAACATCAGCTACCGGCCAGTGAAAGTCCCGTTAAAATCGGACCAGCCATTTCAGAGATTAGCCGGAACAAACAGACAGACAGAAAAAATATTAAAATTGTTTTTCATGACAGTAACGTATATACTTTCATTACGTATTTAGTGAAAAGCTGTTATTTTGTATTTACAAACAGACACTTCAATTTTATTTATCTGTATAGATGTATATATAATGTTGTTTGTCAGGTGATGTCGAGCCCGTGGGTTCGTCAGTTCACGCAAGTGCCAGCGACGCCGCTGTACACGCACTGTGTACTGCGCGAGAGTGGCGAGGCCTGGGCCGATGTACAGGATGAGATGACACGCTCGCTCGCCACCATGCGGGTCGACTATGACCAGGTATGTACAGGATGAGATGACGCGTTCGCTCGCCACCATGCGGGTCGACTATGACCAGGTATGTACAGGATGAGATGACGCGCTCGCTCGCCACCATGCGGGTCGACTATGACCAGGTATGTACAGGATGAGATGACGCGCTCGCTCGCCACCATGCGGGTCGACTATGACCAGGTATGTACAGGATGAGATGACACGCTCGCTCGCCACCATGCGGGTCGACTATGACCAGGTATGTACAGGATGAGATGACACGCTCGCTCGCCACCATGCGGGTCGACTATGACCAGGTATGTACAGGATGAGATGACGCGCTCGCTCGCCACCATGCGGGTCGACTATGACCAGGTATGTACAGGATGAGATGACACGCTCGCTCGCCACCATGCGGGTCGACTATGACCAGGTATGTACAGGATGAGATGACGCGCTCGCTCGCCACCATGCGGGTCGACTATGACCAGGTATGTACAGGATGAGATGACGCGCTCGCTCGCCACCATGCGGGTCGACTATGACCAGGTATGTACAGGATGAGATGACGCGCTCGCTCGCCACCATGCGGGTCGACTATGACCAGGTATGTACAGGATGAGATGACGCGCTCGCTCGCCACCATGCGGGTCGACTATGACCAGGTATGTACAGGATGAGATGACGCGCTCGCTCGCCACCATGCGGGTCGACTATGACCAGGTATGTACAGGATGAGATGACGCGCTCGCTCGCCACCAGGCTGGTCGACTATGACCAGGTATGTACAGGATGAGATGACGCGCTCGCTCGCCACCAAGCGGGTCGACTATGACCAGGTATGTACAGGATGAGATGACGCGCTCGCCCGCCACCATGCGGGTCGACTATGACCAGGTATGTACAGGATGAGATGACGCGCTCGCTCGCCACCATGCGGGTCGACTATGACCAGGTATGTACAGGATGAGATGACGCGCTCGCTCGCCACCATGCGGGTCGACTATGACCAGGTATGTACAGGATGAGATGACGCGCTCGCTCGCCACCATGCGGGTCGACTATGACCAGGTATGTACAGGATGAGCGAGACTCGCACTAGAGTGTTAAGAGATGGGAAACTCGGAATCCTGTCACTTTTAAGGGAAAACTGGCACTTAGAAGAAAGAAAAGTATTCAGAGTGTCACTAAGCGCACATAGAAATGTATATAGCACAACTTGGTACAGACCGCTGGGTTTGGAATCACGATGCACTAACCCTATTCCCAAAGTGGACGATACGGCCCCCTTGTGAGCGCTGGAGGCCTAAAGGGGGGAGTTAAGGGGCCAGAAAAAATTGGGAGGGGCTTAGAATTTTATATCGTCCTACTACTCAACATCCATTTGTAGAAGCAAAAAAATAACGGGTTTTAAAGTTGGCATAAGTTTGGGAACCGCTGCACTAATATGTTATTTTGATTGCAGGTTCAAATAAAAGCCTTGGAGCAGAGCAATAACTCGTTATTAAACAAACGGAGGAACAAAGTCGGCGCTTGAACTTAATATTACTTAATTAGTACTTAACTTCATAACACAAAATAACTTTACCGAAAATATTCTAATCTTTAAATGTTGTAAAATGAGTCTTATACATTTATTGTAAGGTTCATTTTTAAACGTTCCACATGCGTAGTGGTTTAAGATTTGGTACTTAGATTTTTCTATGTATAGAAAAATATTTCTATATAGAAGTAGTTTCGTTTTGATTTCTCTAAGAACTTCTATACATTTGTAAAAACATTTTTCTGTTACGTTCGTAATATTTCTATACATAGAAAAAACTAATATTTTCCTAGACATCTTCAGCCAAGCGGCAAATATAATAGAAATAAAATTATAATACATTTTGACAATTCATCCAAAAATTATACTGGAATTATTTCCAGTGCTTCAATATTGAAATGGTTGAAAAAATCATAAGTAAGACACTAAATAAATAAACTGTAATTAACTAGCGGACGTCACGTGGTTTCACCCGCGTAGTTCCCGTTCCCGTGGCAGTACGGGGATTAAATATTGCCTATATTAATCAGTGATAATGTAGCATTCAAATGATGATAGGATTTTTAAAATCGGTCCAGTACTTTTTGAGCCAATTCGTTACTAACATACAAATCTTTATTCTTTATAATATTAGTAAAAATACGCCCATAGAGTTGTGAATACTTTAATAATACTTTAGATATTTGCTGTTTCTCGGAAGTTACGTTAAGACAAGCAAAGTCAGCGCTCCAAGTATACAAGGTGTCGGAGAAAAAGGAACAGTTGTCTTCTAGAAGTTGTACGGTTTTATGAATATATCACTATGTTGAAGTCGTAAAATATCTAGCTCCAACGATAACGTAGTTATAGGCTCTGGTTGCTAAGGGCCGAAGAGCTCGCGGCCTTAAGCGATTGAATGAACGCGCGGCCGCGTTTACCTACATTACGTACGCGGTAATTAAACTTTTTAAATTAAGGGGAAGGTTAATGGTTTCGAAAAAATATTTTATGAGATTATTTCAGGATTTATTAGAGGGAGAAAAAAATAAAAACGTAGTTAGATTTCACGTGAATAACTCTACGTTACAGCAGATTTTTAAGCGAAAATAAGGTCTTGATATGGTCAACTTTGAACGTCAATTACTCGAAAACGGAAAAAGATATTTTTGTCACAATAATTTTAATTGCTTCCTAAAATTATACCCTATCACATATTTTAACAGCTGTTCCAGTTTCCCCGACACCCTGTATGTACTGATACGTTCGAACGTTGTCGCTTGACCTTGCGTTGTAATGTAAATACGGTATATAATTTCATCTGCATTTAGTGAAAAGCTGTTCATTTGGAATTACAAACAGACACTTCAATTTCATATATCTTTATAGATATAATAATTCATACTCCATTTCAATATTTTGTTTAGAAAATATATAATTGTATTACATATAAGAAAAGATTGAGGAGCTCGTGGCACAGTTGCTATTGCGCATATCATTCGATCAGCGAAGTTAAGCAACCATATGGCTAGCCAGTAGTTGGATGGGTGACCGCCCGAGTTCCCTCCGTGCCTCGGAGAGCACGTTAAGCCGTCGGTCCCGGTTGCCAATTTATCATCTTTGGCAATCTTTACAGGTCAGTCAAAGGCCTAAGAATGTCTGACAACTGGTTTAACCCAGATTGCCGATTTTCCTTGAAAAAGGGGTTACGAAGGTCAGATGGTAGTCGCTTCGTATAAAAATCAGGTGATCAGCCACATCGGGTTGAATCAAGTGCCGAACCCAAATACATGGGGTAAGGCCAGGGAGATGATGACATATAGGAAAAGATTTATTTTCGCAAAATTATATTGAAAAAGAAAAGAATTTTATTTTAAGCCGTCCATATCGAGAGATAGTATTTTTATATGAAACATATAATACAACGCCACTCGCTGTAAAATTATGTAATTAATTGTGTGTAGAATTATCGTGAAATGAACATTCTAGCGCAAACTGTGCCCTGTGGTTTCACTCGCATTCAAATACCAATAACCAATAAATCTAGCTATGTGAAGGCAATTTTTCTTACAGATAAAATCTATTGTTTTCTAGACTCAAGTCTAGTGTCATGTTTGGGGAACACCGGTGACTACTGTTCTAGTTGGACACTTTTATAGTGCCTGAGACGGCGATGGACTCACGATCTGTCACGTTGGCACTTACTCATCTTGTGTGAAAAATCATCATCATCATCATCAGCCGGAAGACGTCCATTGTGAACATAGGCCTCCCCCTTGGACCGCCACGCCGAACGACAATGCGCTATTAGCATCCATCGGTTGCCCGCGACTCTCACGATGTCGTCGGTCCACCTAGTGGGAGGCCTGCCTACGCTGCGTCTTCCCCTCCGTGGTCGCCACTCGACAACTTTTCTTCCCCATCGGTTATCAGTTCTACGAGCGATGTGGCCTGCCCATTGCCACTTCAACTTGCAAATCTTAAGAGCTATGTCGGTTACTGGTTCTCTGGCCTTGTTCCGGATTTTGTCCCGTGTGAATAGTGGTTGTTGTTATTACAACACCTCTGCCTACCCTTCTGGGTTGACGTGAGTAAATCGTCGTTGCGCGTTCAAAAGTAGCTGTGTTTTTACACACTTTAGAAGACGCAGAAAATTATTTTCTCGCTATTCTCGCTTCTATACAAAATTTTACGCCTAGCCAGTAGTTGGATGGGTGACCGCGGGAGTTCCCTCCGTGCCTCGGAGAGCACGTTAAGCCATCGGTCCCTGTTGACAATTTAACATCTTTGGCAATCGTTTCAAGTCAGTCAGAGGCCTAAAAATAATCGGACAACTGGCTTAACCCAGATCACAGATTTTTCTCCTAAATGGGGTTGCGAAGGTCAGATGGCAGTCGCTTCGTATAAAAATCAGGTGATCAGCCACCTCGGGTTGAATCAAGTGCCGACCCCAACAATGTATGGGATAAGGCCAGGGAGATGATGAATGACAAAATCTTGACATATCGTCGTTGCGCGTGCAAAAGTCGCTATGTGTATTTCGTGAACTCTGTGTCAAAATTTCCAGTAATGTTTTATTTTGTCATTATTAATAATAATACCTATCCAACATTAATCTAAAAAAAACTATGTAAATTTGTTATATGTATCAATAGTAAGAAAAATTGTATTTAATACTCGGGCCGTATTTCGAAAAAATCATTTTCTGCGTCTTCTAAACTGTGTAAAAACACGCTACTTTTGAACGCGCAACGACGATATGTCACCTTTCTAGCATAAACATTGATTTCACTTCACGAGAATTCTAAAAAGTAAGTGTTAAGTGTAACTTCTAAGTTAATTAAGTCAATAGTCACAAATAAATAGTTGTAAGTTAATATTTCTTTATTTGACATCACAATGCTCTTGACTTGCGAATACCTTATGCATTTTTTTGTCATCTGCCAAATGCTTTAAGCTAATTTTTGTATAATACGTTTATTGTTATAAACTTGCTGTGCCCCGCGGTTTCACCCGCGTAGACATAATTTCATGTTAGTATAATAGTGGTCTTTAACATCAGTTATTTATCAGTGAAAGTCCCGTTAATAATGGCTTAACCGTTTTGAAGATCTTTTGGAACGAACAGACAGACGGATGGATAGACAGAGAAAAAATTACTTTTGCGCAAAATAAGTTATTACTTTCCTATCTTTATTTTGATTACAAGACTAGCTGTGCCCCGCGGTTTCACCCGCGTAGATTTAGTATCATGCTGTTTTTTTTTTAATCAGCTATCTGCCAGTGAAAGTCCCGTTATCCAGCCGTTTATGCGTGACTAGCGCATTGATTGCCAAATTTTTTCCTTCCTGACACTTCGTTATATATTTTTGATAAATCACACAATATCATTATAAATTATAGCCTGTGTGTTATTCTAATGTATAAGCTATATAATTGCAAAGTTTTATTAAAATCCATTCAGGAGTTTTTGCGTGAAAGATTAACAAATATACATACATAATATTAGTAGGATCATATTTTTCCGTCTTGTCTGTCCACAATAAATAGAATTGAAACATCATAATCCAGAAGCAAGCTTATACCATTTTATGAAATCGCTGTGCTAACATAATTCTCTTCTAGAATTACTATCATAGCTATATTATGTCAATTAAGAGTATTTTAGTAAAAGATGGACTACGGGTCGCTTATTTTGTTGGTGTGTTATTACAAATGTATTTTTTGACGTTTGTTATGTCAGCGTGACAAGTGACAGATGTCAAATTGTTATGTATCTGTCAGTTTCACTCGAGAAATGGTTTTGTTTTAAGACTATTAGTATTTGGATGTTAATTAAATTGTCTATTCGAAGAAACGATTTATGTCTAAGTGTCAATATTAAAATTAAAACTATATTAATATTTGTATAAGTATTAAAAGAGCTAAATATATTTGGAGTGCAAAATTATTCGGAATAAATTTAACAAACCAATATTTTTGTATTTTTATTGTTCTGAATTTGATCCCAAAATGTCATTGAAAAATTACGGTAAGGATTATATTGAGTTTTAAATTCCTTCTGCCTTCATATTTGTCTTATATATAATCTGTGGTAAATCTGTTATCTATTCTTTGATATCGGTTTCAATCCAATTTAATTTAAACGTGTTTTAATACTTCCTTTTGTTTTAATGTTGGCGAACGTGGCAATTTCAGGTGCAGTGACTGGCTAATAAGCACCGCCATATTGAAAACTACAACAAAAATAAAAGCCGAAGAAATTATTATTAAAATCGAATATGGATTGCTCAATTGTCTCAAAAAACCACATAAATTGTGTTGCTAATTTGACTCCTATACTATATAACCTGTGATTGGCTGAGACGCACCGCCATCTTGATAATTTCAACCAATCAGAGTCAAGTTACATTTCATTGATCGAATAGATCACGATTGTATACCTATCTCTTTCTCCCTTATCCCTAACTCCTCTAACATTCTGCGCTCCTGGTACTTTTCAACAACATTCGGCCAATTTCTCTTCTATTAAAAAACCTAAATTAATAGGTTCAAACAATTCAAAAGTCTCCTCTGCCATTATGCCTCCCTAGTTAGTAGCTTAAACTTGCTGTCTTTTGACTTGACTTATTGGATTAACCTCCTGTATCGTTCTGCGACCCTAGTACTTTCAATGGTTGCTATATTCAACCATGCAATAATGATTGCTAAATGACTGATCGTGTTAGGTTGCTAACTCGACTCAAATCATATCCCTTGTCGTACATTCAATGGTTGCTGTATTGACTCTGTATTAGATTAATGGTTCCTACATTGACTCAAACCATATGCACTTATGGTTGATGCAATAAATACATGGTTGTTCAATTGACTTCAATCTATGAAACCAACTCCTCCGTTATTCTGCGATCCTAGTACTTTTGCTGCTGACTAAGATAAAATAGTAGCTACATTGAACTCAAACTATGCAATAAGGGTTGCTAAATTGACTCAAATAGTGTGGCCTTATTGACTTGAACAACGTCCTCTATCATTCTGCGACCTTAGTACTTTTAATGGTCGCTATATTGACTAAACCGTGTAGGTTGTTAAAATGACTCAAATAGTAGCCATATTGACTTGAATCTATAGAACAACCTCCTCTGTTGTTCTGCAATCCTAGTACTTTGCTAAATTGAAATATGCACTCACATGCTTTCCTGGTACATTCAAAGATAAGGTTTTTTGTTAAATAAAACAAAAATCACAATAGTAAAACAAAATAATATATTGATTGTAAAAAATGCCAAATACCAAGGAATGTACATATTATAACATTGTAAACACGACGAGATTCTTGTGTTAGGAGATAAAATTATTTGTAAAAAATTGACAACATTTCAGTTAAATTATAATCTCATTACAATAAAATCTTGTTTTTTACATATTCACGATAGTCTAAAAGGGGTGTAAATCACAGGTTGATAAACACCCTAAAATCACCTAAGGTGTCAATGAATATGCTTTTCTGAACAGAAACTTAAATACATGTAATTTTTTAATCATATCCATCCAAAGAAAAGCCCTGGGAGTCGAACCAAGGTATGTGACATGATTAATCAGGAAAACTCAACATTAATCATCTTAATACTACAACGCACCATTCTTAACGGCTAAAAGAAGGGTCTATGAAGGGGTAAACTCTTAGGCAATGTAATTCTCGGGACCCCTTTAACCTTTTTTTACTTTTTTAAATATAATTATACATTATTCTCGGGCTAGGTAGTTGCATTATCCGGCCCTGGTATTCAGAGTAACACCCACTTTTCACCGATGATTAAGTGCCAACGTGACCGATGGTGAGTCCAGCGCCGTCTCAGGCACTATACATACGTCTGTGAATTACTTCTCAGACATAGGCAGGTTTGAATTTATGTCGCTCGCGTAGCATTCAACTACTCAAATTGCTCGGTTATCACGATGTTTTGTATAAAAGCGAGTACAAGGTGCCTTCACAGGTTATGAGCGCTCACCGAAAATAGTTCCTCTTGTATTTTATTCGCCTCATGCCATACAGACAGACAGACTCATAATATGACTACTGCTAATAGAAACGATACAAAATCTATGTAAATGACATAAATCAGTCACGTGACATATGTCATTCCCGTACATTTTGTATCGTTTCTGCTAGAGAAGCGTGAGGATAATGTTACTTTGTCTACGGACCCTGGTCAGCGCTCATACTTCGTGAAGGGATATGTTATGTAAGTAAGTATTATAAAATAGGTCAATACTATAATAATAGAGATATTGAAAACAGCTTGATTTAAACTTAAAAAACACATGTTAAGTAAGGCCATAAATCTCGTTCTATATTGGGAGCTACCCGACTGTACTGTAGGTACAGTTATTGTGAATTTCTTGACAGAAAAATCCAAATATATTTTTGACCCAACCTGGGACCTTTGATCGATAGGCGAATCTAATAACCACTAGACCAACGAGGCAGTTGATACCACTATAATATATGGATTTCAGTGAAGTTATAGCGACCTTACTCACCTTGTGAACAGGGGCCCAACCATCATCTCCCTGGCCTTATCCCATGTATTTGGGGTCGGCACTTGATTCAACTCGATGTGACTGATCACCTGATTTTTATACGAAGCGACTGCCATCTGACCTTCGTAACCCCTTTTTCGAGGAAAATCGGCAATCTGGGTTAAACCAGTTGTCAGACTTTCTTAGGCTTCTGACTGACCTGTAACGATTGCCAAAGATGATAAATTGGCAACAGGGGCCCAACCATGAGCTCTTATTGCAATGTTAATTCAGTTGTGCGACAGTGACAGATGTATGCACGTCACATACATCTGTCTCATAAATGAGTGAAACTATCATGGCAATAAGAGCTCATGGTAAGGCCCCAGAAAACTACTAAGGTAGTATTATTTGTGTGGTATCTTCTGTAACGTGGACGGTACAGTCACCAGTCGGACGATAGCCAATATCGAACGGGATATCCCATTATACCCTACTTCTTTAAATATATTTACTAAAACAGTATACATATAAGATAACTAAGCAGTATGGAATATAGACAAAATCGTTGAAATTTGAACGTGATTTAATTTACTGTGAATGTTATGATATATAGATTTTAAGTATAGACTAGCTGTGCCCCGCGGTTTCACTTGCGTAGATTTAGTTTTATCCTTATTGTCCCGGAACCCTAATATTTTTAATAAATAAAAGTAGCCTAAGTTACTCCTTGAAACATCAGCTACCCGTCAGTGAAAGTCCCGTTAAAATCGGTCCAGCCGTTTCAGAGATTACCCGGAACGAACAGACAGACAGACAGACAGAGAAAAAATTTAAAACTTGGTTTTTTAGTGTCAGTAGCGTGTATACTTTCATATGCATTTAGTGAAAATCTGTTATTTTGGAATTACAAACAGACACTTAAATTTTATTTATCTGTATGTATATGTATGTATGTATAGATAAATGTCTGTAAATGCAATAATTTTTAAATTTATCTAGCGATGGAACAAAACTTGTCAACATGTCCCATTCGGTGTCGAGACCCTTGGTCCGTGGGGTCCTAGCGCTATTAGGCTTTTTAAAGAAATCACAAAAAGGTTAGTCGACATCACCGGAGACCGAAGAGCTGGCAGCTACCTCGGACAAAGAATTAGTGTAGCCATCCAAAGGGGGAATGCTGCCAGTATCTTCGGAACCTTGCCTACAGGGACTCCTTTAGTAATATATTTTAATTTTATGGTTTTTAGTGTTAGTACTATATTTTTTAATCAATAATTACAGACAAAATTCATCTAAAACCTGGTTGACTTGAAAACTTGGTCAAAACGGTGTTTTCTGTTGATTGCCCCCGAAACCTCCTAAGTACATACATCATCTCATAGATGTGCGTCTGTGTGTAATCGAACGATTTGTTTCAAGATTCCATACTGCTTATTTTCACACAAACAATGTTATTTATTACAATAGAGTGAATAGTATGTATATAACAGGTGCTATGAAGGCACTGTGCGCCATAGACAAGCCGGTGGTCAAAGAGAATGCGAACCAGAGTAGCCAAATAGTTGCCAGTTGCCAGAATACATGAAGTACTAGAAGGCTGCAACAAAAAAAAATGTACATACATGTTTTAATAAATGAAAGTAGCCTAAGTTACTCCTTGAAACATCAGCTACCTGCCAGTGAAAGTCCCGTTAAAATCCGTCTAGCCGTTTCAGAGATTACCCGGAACAAACAGACAGACAGACAAGATAATTTTTTTAAAACTTAAACGTTTTTAGTGTCAGTAGCGTGTATACTTTCATATGCATTTAGTAAAAAGCTGTAATTTTGGAAATACAAAAAGACACTTCAATGTTATTATCTGTATAGATATAGATGTATAGACGAACGATACGAATCCCAGCGGGGCCTGTACCAATGAGTTTTTCTAAAAACTTATGTGCAGTGATTTCACACCACGTGCTTTACGGTGAAGGAAAACATAGTGAGGAAACCTACATATGTCTGAGAAGTACATATGCTCACGCCTGTATTCCCCGAAGGGGTAGGCAGAGGTGTTGTAATAACAACACACACTTTTCACCGAATATGATTAAGTGCCAACGTGACAGATGGTGAGTCTATCGCTGTCTCAGGCACTATAATCTGTGTTTGAATTACTTCTGAGCTGACATGTAAACTAAATGTTTAAGTAATTGTAATCTATACATACAGATAAATAAAATTGAAGTGTCTGTTTGTAATTCCAAAATAACAGTTTTTCACTAAACGCATATGAAAGTATACACGCTACTGACACTAAAAAACCAAATTTAAAAATTTTTCTCTGTCTTTCTGTTTGTTCCGGGTAATCTCTGAAACGGCTGGACGGATTTTAACGGGACTTTCACTGGTAGGTAGCTGATGTTTCAAGGAGTAACATGATCATGAAACTAAATCTACGCGGGTGAAACCGCGGGGCACAGCTAGTAAGTATTAATAACGTAAATTCAATAAATAAATAAATAAAGAATCCCTATTCTATATATCCCTAGCAAATTCCCTAATTTGCTTCATAAACCACCCCATAAACCAGGGGCGGATTTCCCTTGGTGGTGTGTCTTTTTTTTTGGTAGTTTCTCCGCGTGGTAAGAATCATTATCTGAAATACTGATTGAGATAATTAAATCATTTACTGACTATCGTTAGTTGATTTAATTTTGCATGCTTTACAGCACATAGGGGGGGGGGGAGGGAATCTTTCATAGGCCTAGGGCAGCCAACGTATCAAATCCGCTCGTGCACACACCACCCTTATAAATAAACCACCCTTTAAAGTATGTATATACTCACATGGAGTCCTTGTTCCTGGCGGCGGGTAGAGTGGTCTCTTTCTCATGGTTGAGGTATCTCCTCACTCCAAGGTGGAGATTTTTGAAATACTCTTCCCACTGGAATTATAAACATACAGCCATATAAATATTATAAACTAGCGGACGTCACGCGGTTTCACCCGCGTAGTTCCCGTTCCCATGGGAGCACGGGGATAATATATAGCCTATGTTACTCGCTGATGATGTAGCTGTCCATTGCTGAAAGAATTTCAAGATCGGTCAAGTAGTTTCGGAGCCTATTCAATGCAAACAAACAATCAAATCTTAATATCTAGCTGTTTCACCGCGTAAATTTAGTTTCATACAAACTTTCATCCCCTATTTCATCCCCTTGGGGGTAGAATTAATCAAAATCCTTTCTTAGCGGATGCCTACGTCATAACATCTACCTGCATGCCAAATTTCAGCCCGATCCGTCCAGTGGTTTGGGCTGTGCGTTGATAGATCACTATGTCAGTCAGTCAGTCACCTTTGAGTTATATATATTTAGATATTAGTCTAGATTATAAATAACTTACGTAAATAGTAGATATATCAATGAAGAACAGTTCACTATCAGTTCTGTTGAGTTGTTTGAACAATTTTATTGTCTGAAGATTGTGGAACCGCCATTCGGTGAAGATGAACTTCTCCAAGCGGCTCAATGAGTTCCACACGTTCTTATGAAGACGGAATAAACTGGAAAATATTGAATATATATATATATAAATAAAATAAATAAATATACTCACGCCATCCCAGAAGGGTCTCGCCCCAATGGAAGATCTTGTCTTTACTGGGGATGACACTGATCACTCGCTCTCCACACAGTATATATACAAGTGTCCAACTAGAACAGTTGGAGCCGGTGTTACCCAGACATGACACCCGCCTCAATGGAAGATCTTGTCTTTGCTGGGGATGACACTGATCACTCGCTCTCCACACAGTATATATACAAGTGTCCAACTAGAACAGTTGGAGCCGGTGTTCCCCAGACATGACACCCGCCTCAATGGAAGATCTTGTCTTTGCTGGGGATGACACTGATCACTCGCTCTCCACACAGTATATATACAAGTGTCCAACTAGAACAGTTGGAGCCGGTGTTCCCCAGACATGACACCCGCCCCAATGGAAGATCTTGTCTTTACTGGGGATGACACTGATCACTCGCTCTCCACACAGTATATATACAAGTGTCCAACTAGAACAGTTGGAGCCGGTGTTCCCCAGACATGACACCCGCCCCAATGGAAGATCTTGTCTTTACTGGGGATGACACTGATCACTCGCTCTCCACACAGTATATATACAAGTGTCCAACTAGAACAGTTGGAGCCGGTGTTCCCCAGACATGACACCCGCCTCAATGGAAGATCTTGTCTTTGCTGGGGATGACACTGATCACCACTGGTTAGAACCTGTTAGTATACTTACATAGCTCTTCCCCCGGTCACCCTTAGGACATTATCCAACAAGACAGCTGGAAGGAAGTGGACGAAGATGGCTGATAGCCGGAACAGCCATAATGACGACACGAATTTAAGGTGCGGGTACCTGAATAACAAACATTATACATTATATATAAAAGACACACACCATATTAGCATAAATAAATTAATATATATTGCCATAATTATATAAAGATAAATAAAATTGCAGTGTCTGTTTGTAATTCCAAAATAACAGCTTTTCACTAAATGCATATGAAAGTATACACGCTACTGACACTAAAAAACCAAGTTTTTAAAAAAAAACTCTGTCTGTCTGTTTGTTCCGGGTAATCTCTGAAACGGCTGGACTGATTTTAACGGGACTTTCACTGGCAGGTAGTAACTTAGGCTGCGACAATAAGGATGAAACTAATATATAATAGTCTGTGTATCTGTCTGTTTGTTCGTTCCGGTTTAGTTCCGCGGGCTACAAACGTGCTTTTTTGCAATTTTTATAGATTCACGCGGGCAAGACGTGTCGGTCGGAGGAAAAAATCTTGGTTGCGTAACATCCGGGAGTGGACAGGGATAGCGAGTGCAGCCGAACTCTTTCGCCTCGCCAGAAATAGAGAGGAATACTCCAAATTGACTGCCAACCTTCGTTAATCGGAGAGGCACCTTAAGAAGAAGAAGAATAGATTCACGACTCGCATTTGATTATTTGTTATAATTAACTTACCATACTGCACTCTTCAGCGGGTATTTATGTAACATTCCATTAACTGAATTCTCCAGCAACGACCACGTGAAAGGCTTCTGAGTCGACGACGAACAGTGGTATACTGTGAGATCCGACCTTAAACACAAAGATATAAGGTTCATATTGTATTCAAAAAGGCAGTGTGTGAACTCTGTGAAGATATTCACACATACAATGTGTCGGAGAAAAAGGAACAGTTGTCTTCTAGAAGTTGTAGGGTTTTATGAATATATCACTATGTTGAAGTCGTAAGATATCTAGCTCCAACGATAACGTAGTTATAGGCTATGGTTGCTAAGGGCTGAAGAGCTCGCGGCCTTAAGCGATTGAATGAACGCCTGGCCGCGGTTACCTACATTACGTACGCGGTCATTAAACTTTTTAAATTAAGGGGAAGGTTAATGGTTTTGGATTATTTCAAGATTTATTAGTGGGAGGAAAAAAATTAAAACGTAGTTAGTTTTCACGTGAATAACTCTACGTTACAACTGATTTTTATGCGAAAATAAGGTATTGATATGGTCAACTTTGAACGTCAATTACTCGAAAACGGAAGAAGATATTTTTGTCATAATAATATTATTTGCTTCCTAAAATTATACCCGCTCACATATTTTAACAGCTGCCCTATTTTCCCCGACATCCTGTATATAACTTTAAATATATATATCTGACTGACATAGTGATCTATCAACGCACAGCCCAAACCACTGGACGGATCGGGCTGAAATTTGGCATGCAGGTACATGTTATGACGTAGGCATCCGCTAAGAAAGGATTTTGATTAATTCTACCCCCAAGGGAATAAAATAGGGGATGAAAGTTTGTCAATTTTAAATCGATCGAGCTGAGACTTGGCATGCATATTCTATACATACATACAGATGCATATGAAAGTATACACGTTACTGACACTAAATAACCAAGTTTAAAAAAATGTATCAATCCGTCTTTCTGTCTGTTTGTTTGTTGCTGGTAATCGCTGAAACGGCTGGACCGATTTTAACTGTACTTTCACTGCCAGGTAGCTGACGTTTCAAGGAGTAGGTTAGAATTTATTAAAAAAAAATATGGTACCGCGAAATAAAGCATGAAACTAAATCTACGCGGGTGAAACCGCGGGGCAGAGTTAGTATTAGTATGGATGTAATGAATGATAACTCACTTGGTAGTTCCTGCATGCCATCCCGCCACTAATAGTTGATTAACGACTACATCTACGGGAATATAATCTGCGATGTTATCCTTCGCTAGTGGCAGGCGACGAACTACACCTGCAAGGAAATATATATACATCTATACAGATAAATAAAATTGAAGTGTCTGTTTGTAATTCCAAAATAACAGCTTTTCACTAAATGCATTTGAAAGTATACAAGCTACTGATACTAAAAAACCAAGTTATGAAATTTTTCTGTCTGTCTGTCCGTCTGTTTGTTCCGGGTAATCTCTGAAACGGCTGGACGGATTTTAACGGGACTTTCACTGGTAGGTGAACATACTTTTATATATTAGAAATATAAGGGATCCGCGACAATAAGGATGAAACTAAATCTACGCGGGTGAAACCGCGGGGCACAGCTAGTACATACATATGCTCACACGCCTGTATTCCCTAAAGGGGAATTCTTCAATTCTTTTAAAGTCTTAGTCTTCTTTTACTAGTTTTAAAGATGTAAAGGACAGAAGAAGCGACTTTGTTTTATACTATGTTGTGATATGTGGAACTGTTGCCAATTTAAAATCTTTGGTAATCGTTACAGGTCAGTCAGAGGCCTAAGAGAGTCTGACAACTGGTTTAACCTAGATTGCCGATTTTCCTCGAAAAAGGGGTTACCAAGGACAGATGGCAGTCGCTTCGTATAAAAATCAGGTGATCAGCCACATCGGGTTGAATCAAGTGCCGACCCCACATGGGATTAAGGCCAGGGAGATGATGATGATGAGGAACATAATGCTTATTTTTATACTTAAATGAAATTCTATAAACCTCAAATTTTAAGTATCTTAAGTATCATCAACCGACACTGCGCCAAAACTGTTGGGTCTAAGCAGTAATGTATTGTAGTTACCTTTAGCGGCCCCCATGAGGAACCCTTGGGGTCCGACCTTAGAACAGGTCCACCCGGGGACCGGCTCCTTCCAAGCGGCTACAACTAAAAGGGAAGAAAGAAAATCATTTATGATCTGTCATATCCCGCATATAAAAGACTTATAATGAAAATCTCTCCTTAATTGATATCTACACTGCTATTATAAGGAGGATAGATTTGTATTTTTGTGTGTATGTTTGTAATGAATAAACTCAAAAACTACTGTGCCGATTTCAAAAATTCTTTCACCTTTGGAAAGCTACATTCACCCTGAGTAACATAGGCTATATTTTAGCCCTGTGCTCCCATGGGAACGGGAACTACGCGGGTGAAACCGCGTGACGTCCGCTAGTTGTTAATATTTTTAATTCATCTAAAGCATCATTCAGAAAACAAATGCTTAACATAATAATTAAAGAAGCTGGTAACGAATATATACACTCACACACACACACACGCGCGCACACTCACACACACACACACACGCGCACACACACACACACTCACGCACACACTGATAATAGTTATCCATTTATGACATTGGAAATGCAACCCTGCCCGATGTTTCAGACACTTTCTCTGTTTCTCTAAATTATATAACACTAGCGAACATCACGCGGTTTCACCCGCGTAGTTTCCGTTCCCGTGGGAGTACGGGGATAAAATATAGCCTATGTTACTCGCTGATGATGTAGCTATCCATTGCTGAAAGAATTTTCAAGATCAGTCAAGGAGTTTCGGAGCCTATTCAATGCAAACAAACAAACAACAATCAAATCATACCTCTTTATAATATAAGTCTAGTTTTATACATATTGTAAATGCCATGGTGGCTGTTCCCAGTAGTTCCTGGTACGTATTTATGTGTGAGTGTAAGAGCCGTGGTGGCCACAAGCAACGCAAGTTCAAATCCCAGCGGAGCCTGTACCTATGAGTTTTTCTTAAAACTTATGTACAGTGATTTCACACCACGTGCTTTACGGTGAAGGAAAACATCGTGAGGAAACCTGCATATGTCTGAGAAGTAATTCAAAGACGTATGTATAGTGCCTGAGACGGCGATGGATACACCCTCTGTCACATTGGCACTTAATCTTATTCGGTGAAATGTGGGTGTTGTTATTACACCTCTGCTTACCCCTTCGGGGAATACAGGCATGAGCATATGTATGTATTTATGTGTTGTACTCACTCATGGTAGGCCTGACGATGGTGCAAGGGAACAGTCCTGAGCATTTGACCACCTCATGCTCTGCAAGGTGCTTTGTGAATGTGTATGTGTTGGGGTGCTCCTTCAGCAGTCTGCAATTAACATTACATTTAACTAACACAGTTATTTCTATAGTTAAAAGGTAACACTTTAGAGATACTGTTAACAACCTGGCTAACAAATAAATACTCTTACAATTAAAAAAAAGTACTAAGTTGTACTAGAGAAGATATTAATATGTATATTTCTAAATTTTGTAACGTGGGTTTTAAGCAGTGGTCTGTTAAGATTGAGAGAGATTTTCTTAAAACTTATTTTATTACACCACATGCTTTACAGTGAAGGAAAACATAATGACGAAAATGTCTGAGAAGTAACTCAAAGACGTATGTATAGTGCCTGAGACGGCGATAGACTCACCATCTGTCACGTTGGCACTTAATCATCTTGTGTGAAAAGTGGGTGTTGTTATTACAACACCTCTGCCTACCCCTTCGGGGAATACAGGCGTGAGCATATGTATGTATGTATATTAGGTACTGCACTATTAGGTTAAGAAACTATAATGATAACATTAAAATACACTTTGTAACAATCATACTTAGGTTCAATTTCATCCAACGCCTCATCTGACAGGGTCCCCACTAGAGATATGACCTTCTCAGCATCTTCTGGGGGATCATAAATCTTCTCATGCACTTCTGTTAGGTATGAGTTGACATATGCCGACGACACATGCACCATCACCTGTGAAAATTATGTTATAGGTAGATATTACATATGTGGATCATGCAAACAGACAAACAGAGAAAAAAAAACGAATTAGTTCTAACTAGCTGTGCACCACTGTTTCACGTAGATTTTAGTTTCATGCTTCATGTCGCGGTACCCAAATATTTTTAATACATAAATATAGCCTATGTTACTCCTTGAAACATCAGCTATCTGCCAGTGAAAGTCCCGTTAAAATCGGTCCAGCCGTTTCAGAGATTACCCGGAACAAACAGACAGACAGAGAAAAAAATTTAAATTTGGTTTTTCAGTGTCAGTAGCGTGTACACTTTCATATGCATTTAGTGAAAAGCTGTTATTTTGGAATTACAAACAGACACTTCAATTTTATTCATCTGTATAGATAAATAAATATAATAGGCTCCAAAACTACTTGACCGATCTTGAAAATTCTTTCAGCAATGGATAGCTACATCATCAGCGAGCAACATAGGCTATATCTTATCCCCGTACTCCCACGGTAACGGGAACTATGCAGGTGAAATAGTAAATAGATATAGATACTCACTTTTAAATCCTTAATCTGTTTACAAAGCTCCATAACTTTCCTCGTGCCGAGGAGGTTAATCTTGACCGTGGGCCTCAAGTTGTCTTGGAAGTCCAGCGTTGCAGCAGAATGTATCACTACGTTGACATTATCTACGAGAGTCTGGCGGTCCTCTGCACATAGTCCCAGGTCCTCCTCGCCGACGTCACCCGCTATCGGGATTAGCTTCTTGAATACATCTGCTGTATTCTTTTCCAGGAGTTTTTCGAAGACCTGGATTTTTTTAACATTATTGGCTTTAAGTTTATATACTTCTAGCTGACCTGCAGTTTCACCCACGAAGTGCATTGCATATAAGCAGGTATGCAAAAGTTACAATTTGTGATCACTGAATACACTTGTGTCGTGTGTGTGTGTGTGTGTTTATGTTCGTATGTGTATCTTTACCAAGACGTACATACCTACACCGCATCACATAGGTATGTACTTAACCTGCCTACCTACCTACTTATTGTTTATGCCTACCCCTCTGAAAATCCAATGCACGCCCCTGCACCCACGTAGACTTAATTACATGAGTGGCCCTTTACTCTTTGTAGCATCGGCTATCTGACAGTGCAAGGTCCCTTAAAATTGGTCAAGCGGTTACAAAGATTAGCCGGAACAGACAGACAGGGAAATTAAAAAAAATTTTTTTTTAATTATGGATTGTATAAACTTTCGTGTGCATTATGAAAAATCATTGGAATTACAAACACAAACTAAAATTTTTTTTATCTGTATATTATTACATTTTCCATATTTTAGGCATGAACTAAGATAAGAATTTCTCATTTACTAATTGATATTAATTAATTTATCATAATCTAAGTGTCTTCTTATTTTAACATTCACTGCTAGCTAGTATAGCATTCATCATCTCCCTAGCCTTAATCCCATGTATTTGGGGTTGGCACTTGATTCAACCTGATGTGGCTGATCACCTGATTTTTTTTTTTTTTTTTTTTTTTTCATTTATTTTGGCACAAACAGTCAAAATTATACAGAGGTAATATTAAGGTATAGATGATACCTAGAACAGTTTTAAATGTAAAGCAGACAAGGAGTGCCCAATATAAATTTTTATACGAAGCGACTGCCATCTGACCTTCGCAACCCCTTTTTCGAGGCAATCTGGGTTAAACCAGTTGTCAGACTCTCTTAAGCCTCTGACTGTGCTGTAACGATTGCCAAAGATGTTAAATTGGCAACCGGGACCGACGGCTTAACGTGCTATCCGAGGCACGTAGGGAACTCGGGCAGTCACCCATCCAACTACTGGCTAGGCGTATGGTTGCTTAACTTCGCTGATCGAAACATATGCGCAATTGCAACTGTGCCACGAGCTCCTCTAGCTAGTATAGCATTCATAGGCATTTTATCTATCTAATTTCAGAAACTCTCTACCCTATTTCATCAGTCGATTTTGATTAAGAAAATTGGTGTGTGGAAAAATTGGCATAAAATCCTACATTACTAAAATTTATGGACTCATAAGTACTTACCGGGTTTTTGGGGAACTCTTCCAACCTCTGTGATATTTCCTTGCCTTTCTTCGGACGCATAAGCAAATACAATTTCCCGGAATCCGGAATACATCTCAGTATTTTCTCGATCAAACATAGTCCGACAAAGCCGGTGCCCCCGGTTATAAAGAAGTTCTTGCCCTTATAAAACTGACGCACTTGCGAATCTTCAGACATTTTTGCTGCGTCCCACTGATTTCAGGTGAAACAACTGTGAAAAATAAATTCAAAATTTATTGGAAAGTTACGTACGTACGAAAACTTGCAAACTCAAAGTGGTAAAGTAAACTTTTCTTTGAAGTCAGTGAGTGACCAGTGTTGCCAACTCAGATTATGAAAAATGCGTAGACGGGGTTTGAAAAATACGTAGAATTAGTAAAAATTGCTTATGAAAAGTTAGTAGATCTACGTACTTTCATCAAGCTGCTAAATTTAGATTCCATCAGATTGATCGCAAAAACCTCGTTGGTTGGGTATCAAATAACTAAAAAAAAAACCAAAGTTGCAGTTAGTATTTACTATCTTGCTAGGCGACCTGAGTGTGCGTTTTTAATGAAACGGGACGTTAGTCAACTCTTTTTCGCGAAGGTATAGGTACGTAGGTTATTATGCCCATTTACCCTAATGAGACCTGTTTAGGAAATTTGTTAAAAAATACGTAGTCTGGACTGAAGTTAGTAGCTTTGCACTAAGAATTCATTATTAACCTTAAATAAAAACAGAAATTATATAATTGCATAAATAAAGGTAAAATAAAATGTAAATATAATATACTGAGTGTAAGTCCTCTCTCCAAAATTGCTGTGCCCAACAGGGTTCATATTATTAATCTAGAATAAGTCTTACTGTCCATACCTGTAAGTGCTAGGTTAAGAGTATGTTGACAGCAATAAATTGAAATTGAAATTGGCCTAAAATACGTAGATCTACTGAAAAATAAGGAGAGTTGGCAACGCTGCCTGTGACTTGCGAGAGGTTTTGACAGCATTTGACACTTGGCCTTGACAGACAGAGCCACAGACAATATTACGCTTACTTTTTTTAATTTATAGGCATTGGAAATTTCACTTCTTTCATTCTTATTCTTAAATTATAATAATATTTTAATAACATTTTAATAATTATTCAATTCAAATTGACAGTTTTTTGTGTTGGTTTTATGTTAGGTCCGTCGGGAATTCGCGGGCCGAGAATTATTTAGGATTTATCCGATCTGCAAAGTCTATAATGTATCTACGATTTTCACCTTTTGTCCTACATAAATACTAGAGCTGCTGCATTATTCTGTCGGTTTCAAACATACGAAATCGACCTTTATCGAGTATGTCTTATTTAATAATTTACTTTGATTGAACAACACTTTACGCCGACTTCGTCGCGTTACGGAGTAACGCAGGTGCTTTAGAAGCAATAGTTTTCTGTCAAGCCGATCGTCTTGTTCTTCTAAGTCGATCAAAGGTCAATCACAACAGAGTAAACAGACGGTAAATAATCCGGAAATTATAAGAATTGGTTCCATCCAAGGCCGTGCTCATTCATACAATAGTGGAAAATTTTAATTTAGCTTTTTTTCTTACGCCTTTTTGCATGAGCTATGTATTACGCACATACATAATAATATAGTTAGTATTACTGCACAGACAGGATGACATGTTATTAAAATTTGCATTTATTTGCTCAGTGTAAAGTAAAAAAAGTAAATTACATTTTGTCAATGATATTGAATTCGGGAAGGATGGAGCTAGAAGTCACTAAATGGTATAACTCAATAAATGTTATTTTATTTTTTTTACATTATAGTGTTTTTATAAGTTTGACTGCTGAATAGAGAAATTGCAAAATTGATAAACTTTTATGTTCAATTTTTTCATGGTAGCAAACAAACGCAGGTACATATCGTGATGGTACAAAGAGAAGAACACAAAACGATACGACTAACATCGCCTTCTGAGAAGAGTCATTTTGTAGGTCTTCCCATTGTTTTAAAAAGTATAGCGTAACTCAAGTAGGTACTGTTTAAATAAGTACTCACGTAATTTAAGTTACTTTATATATTTAAGGACTGTTCTTATTCAATAAAAAAAAAGTATTTACGGATAATGCATGTAGCCCCTAACGGAAGATATGATATTATTATAATAGCAAGTGGATATATCCATGAAGTCAAGGCAAACTGCTTTATGTTTACACAAGAGAGATATGACTGCAAATGCGATAATTTGTCCGTCTTTACTTTGTTGCAATGGTTTTTATAAAATTATGTTGGCAAGGATTATCGTACCCTATTGAACGCTTGCATAGCCAACATATTACTAGCGGACGTCACGCGGCATCACCCACGTAGTTCCCGCTCCCGTGGGATTACGGGGATAAAATATAGCCTATGTAGTAACATAATAACTTAACAGATGAATTCAAAGTGAGTACGGTGGAAAAATACAAAATGATGATTATTCGAACCAAATTGGGTTCAATATTGTATGACGGAACATTTATAAGCATTGCATGAGAGAGAATAACTTTCACACACATATACAGTGTAATGAACTTTTTGTAACCAAAATATTCATGTATTGCACTTGAGACATAACCGTACAAGCCCTAAAGAAAAAAAATATTGAACAGATTAGGCTTACTCTGAGTAGGTACGAACCTTTGTTGATCATATCGCTTTACTAGCTGTGCCCTGCGGTTTCACCCGCGTAGATTTTAATTTCATGGTTGACCGCGGGTCCCTGTTTTTTTTAAATCTAAGTAGTCCTTGAAACATCAGCTACCTACCAGTGAAAGTCCCGTTAAAATCCGTCCAGCCGTTTCAGAGATTACCCGGAACAAACACAGACAGGAAAATTTTGAAACTTGGTTTTTAGTGTCAGTAAGGTGTATACTTTCATATGCATTTAGTGAAAAGCTGTAATTTTGGAATTACAAACAGACACTTCAATTTTATTTATCTGTACTGTATGGACTATATGTATAGATAGATATAGATGTATAGATGACCTAGTAATTCTAAAAATGTGTTGATTACAATTCAACAACAATCAGCCGGTGAAAAAGTATCAACACACTGTTCCAACACTTTGAAACATTAGATTTTTTATTCCTGACACACGTAAATTATAATTTCTAAAAAATGGCAAAGAAACATTGAAATATGTAAAAATCTATACTTGAGGTCAAAGTCAAAGTCAAAGTCAAAAATATCTTTATTCGATTAGACTTTTTACAAAGTACTTTCAAATCGTCAGAACGACATGGATTATACATGCTACTGCCAGGTTCGGAAGGTTGCTTTTACTGAGAAGAACCTGGCAAGAAACTCAGAGGTACATCTAGGATCGAGTCAGACCGCCACAGAGGGTAACTTAAGTATTCAGCAGTAATAACATTGTGTGGAAAATTCCAAGAGCCTTTCCATAGAAAGCGCCTGTTTGCGGTTACCAGTTGAAGAAATACTTTGCGTTTATGTTAGTACAGTTTTCCCATGACCTTGTCTGCGTGGTACGCGCATTAAGTTAACTAAAGGATGATTTTATTAAATTTTACCGTAACATGTTCGTCTGGGTTCGCTTAAATTTACTGGGGCCCAACCATGAGCTCTTATTGCAATGATAATTCAGTTGTGCGACAGTGACAGATGTATGCACGTCTCATAAATGAGTGAAACTATCATGGCAATAAGAGCTCGTGGTAAGGCCCCTGATCGAATGATATGCGCAATAGCAACTGTGCCACGAACCCACGGTGCCTTTTACCTGTTTCAATAATTTATACGAAGCCCATCCTATTACCTAATCCTATAATTTATCCAATTATTATAAAAGCGGCCATTTGTAAAACTTATTTATTGACATTAAAGGTGACAGATCAATGACATTTTAATATTGTTGACCTTAGAAATGCTCCAAGGTTTCTACGGTGAGTAAGGTCCCCCAACAAATAAGTCCTCTAATTATGTAACAAAAGTAGCTCATCCATTATCAGAATACACGATACTGATATAGAAAAATATTTTTTTAAAATTTTTCTCTGTCCTTCTGCCTGTCTGTCTGTTTGTTCCGGCTTATCTCCGAAACGGATGTATAGATTTTAACGGGACTTTCACTGGCAGATAGATAATGTTACAAGGGGCAACTTAAGACATTTAATTTTAAAAAAAAGTGTACCGCGGGCCACCCATGAATGAAGTCTACGCGGGTGAAACCGCGGGTTAAAACAAATAAGAATCAGTAAAAAAAGCTATGGGATATATTTATATTGATATGCCACCTACCGATGCCCTGTGTAAAATAGTTACGCCTAAAAAAGACTACATCCTGTATTCAGAGAACTGTGTTGAAAATATTTAAAAATCATCACTGCATTTTTTAATATCACTGGCGGACACGACTCGTCGTGTCCGCCAGTGATATTAAAAAAACATTAAGTCAAATAAAGACTTTCAAATAACTATATTCAAAAGTTTCAGTACAATTTAACAACATAACTGTATCTTTACATGTTTTCAAATTGCATTCTAACAATTGCTACTTATTTTTTACGCGAGTTAGACACGAAAAGAAAAGTTACCAGTAGTCGACATGGCGCTCTTTCACTTTGTTTTTTGTGCATGGCTGCATTATTTTTGTTTTTAACGAGTTCGTGCTAGTTTGAGTGCTTAAAAATAATGCTTATAGCTTATAATGGCAATGATTTTTTTTATTTCACAAATCTACATAGATATTAATTTTATTGTGCTATTATAATACAAAGACATTAAAAACAAAAACACTTCTATTTTATTTATTTGTATAGATTATACAATTATACTTCGTTTTTGGTAACAATTCTATACCTACTTTACTTGTTTGGACTGGGGCCTTACCATGAACTCTTATTGCCATGATAGTTGCACTCATTTACGAGACAGATGTATGTGACGTGTATACATCTGTCACTTTCGCACAACTGAATTATCATTGCAATAACAGCTCATGGTTGGGCCCCTGGTTTTGTATTTTAATATTAATATTAATACATACATGGAATAAGTACGTACTTAATTAGTACTTATTTACCACGTAATTAAGATGGCGACCAAGCATACAGCCCACCTGCACTGCATATAAGCCTTTTAGGAAATATCATAGATAGGCCCCGCTGGGATTCGACCGCTTGAGTAGCAGGCGACTGCTCAAACGCCACGGTCACCACGGCTTCAATATTTATGTATACCACATAATCTATACAGATAAATAAAATTTAAGTGTCTATTTGTAATTCCAAAATAACAGCTTTTCACTAAATGCATATGAAAGTATACACGCTACTGACACTAAAAAAAACAGTTTTAAAAATTTTCTCTGTCCGTCTGTCCGTCTGTCTGTCTGTCTGTCTGTTTGTTCCGGGTAATCTCTGAAACGTCTGGACGGATTTTAACGGGACTTTCACTGGTAGGTAGCTGATGTTCCAAGGAGTAACTTAGGCTACTTTTATTTATTAAAAATATTAGGGTTCCGCGACAATAAGGATGAAACTAAATCTACGCGGGTGAAACCGCGGGGCACAGCTAGTATTCCATATGGCAACTCTCTCTTGAACCCACCCTGTTTTACACAGAATACACGCATGAGCTCCGCATCACTACATAATATAAAACAAAGTCGCTTTTTCTGTCCCTATGTATGCTTAAATCTTTAAAACTACGCAACGGATTTTGATGCGGTTTTTTTAAATAGATAGAGTGATTGAAGAGGAAGGTTTATATGTATAATAATAACATCCATTAAATAGTGGAGAAATACTGTTATTTTTGAGGTTTCCAATGTGATATCGTAAATAATTAAATTGTTTCCGCTTACATTCCAAGCGCAGTCTTAAAAATCCGTCCCGAAACGAAGTGAGGGCGGGTCGCTAGTTTTAATTAATCAACAGATACGTACGACGTTGATACTGCCCAAATACGACTAAAATACAGTCCACTACACATACGTACTTATTGGAAGGTTAATAAATATTATAGTATGCTTTTCCCAAATATAACACTCGATAAAAGACAGGTTTCATCTTTACGTAATAGCGAGAAGTGTAATACAGTGTCGAGCATAAAACTGTTCACAAGTTTCACAATTATTACTAAGTACTTGATTTTTCATTAGCTCATTAAGTATAATACAAATGCAGTCATGTATTTCAAGAATTGCTATTCGGTAGTGTCGATTGAAAATGAAAATGAAAATGAAAATGATTTATTCAGTTTAGGCCCTGGTAAGGCACTTATGAACGTCGAGGAATCTACCACCGGTTCGGAAACTATTAAACTATTAAACGATTAAACTTGTAGTGACTGCACCGATTTTGGTAATTTTGATCTTTATATAATTCTGGAAGTTCAGGAAAGGTTAAAGCGGTGAAAAACATATTAATATGTTAAGGAAAAAGTGATATGAAGTTTACTGGGTCAACTAGTCTTATACAAAGAACTTAGGTTTTATGGCAACTATCGTAAAATTAAGAAATAAGGCCATTCATATCTTTACAACTAAATAAAAATTACGCGTCTTTGTATCTATATTAATTACTAGCTGTGCCCCGCGGTTTCACCCGCGTAGATTTAGTTTCATCCTTATTGTCGCGGAACCCTAATATTTTTGATAAATAAAAGTAGCCTAAGTTACTCCTTTAAACATCAGCTACCTACCAGTGAACGTCCCGTTAAAATCCGTCCAGCCGCTTCAGAGATTACCCGGAACAAACAGACGGACAGAGAAAGATTTTAAAACTTGGTTTTAAGTGTCAGTAGCGTGTATACTTTCATATGCATTTAGTGAAAAAATGTTATTTTGGAATTACAAACAGACACTTCAATTTTATTTATCATCAATTAGATTGTGATACGAAACTCTTAAACTAGGTTCAGTAAAAGCAACCTTCCAAACCTGGCGGTAGCATGTATAATCCTGTATAATTATGTCATTTTGACTATTAGAAAGCACTTTGATAAAAGTCTAATCATATAAAGATGAGTTTGACTTTAGTACACGTGAGTGTAGTTGCGCATTCCTTGATCGTATAATGACCCAAGTTCCACAACCTGATTTGAATACGCATATTCACATATTTGTGTCCCTTTCTGAGAGCCTAGTGCGAGTTTTCACTGCCGCCGTCACAAGTCACCGCGTCGACGTAAACGCAGATTTGTATAGGATCGGAACAGCCTCTGTCGGCCTAAACATGACACTATTGTGAGCCCATACAAATCTGGGTTTACGTCGACGCGATCTGTCGTAGGCACTCTGGGCCTAACCAGTGCTCCAACTATAGGTTTTGAATTAACGCCGAAGATCAGTCATCTTTGAAAGTCAACCACAACATCTATACAGATAAATAAAATTGAAGTGTCTGTTTGTAATTCCAAAATAACAGCTTTTCACTAAATGCATATGCAAGTATACACGGTACTGACACTAAAAACCCAAGTTTTAATTTTTTTCTCTGTCTGTCTCTCTGTTTGTTCCGGGTAATCTCTGGAACGGCTGGACTGATTTTAACGGGACTTTCACTGGTAGGTAGCTGATGTTTCAAGGAGTACCTTAGGCTACTTATATTTATTAAAATTATTAGGGTTCCGCGACAATAAGGATGAAACTAAATCTACGCGGGTGAAACCGCGGCGCAATGAACCTACTGTGGACGTGTTTGATGACGGGTGGAACAAGCTATTACAGTGCATGGTGTTCTACGAGAAAGGATGAATCTTCGTTGTTTTTTATGCAGGTGAACCCGCGCATCGCAGTTAGTAACTAATTAAGCACCATGTTTCAATCTCTTTTTATTGAAAACCCGCTTCTAAATAAAATATGCGCAAATATCACCGGTTGTCTACTAAATGCTAATATAGAATCTAAACACAGAATAATATTATTTACTCAGTTTCGTCACTACGCTGACTCTTATAAATGGACTTTGACTCAATTACCTTCAAACGTTAACAACATTATACAGTTTGTCTTTTCCTCTAAGTATCATATTAGTATGAAAATCTTTGATACCTACTTTTTAGATTTTTCGTAAGTATTTTTTATACTTATGTATAATATTTATCTATACAGATAAATAAAATTGAAGTGTCTGTTTGTAATTCCAAAATAAAAGCTTTTTACTAAATGCATATGAAAGTATACACGCTACTGACACTAAAAAAACAAGTTTTAAAATTTTTCTCTCTGTCTGTCTGTCTGTCTGTTTGTTCCGGGTAATCTCTGAAACGGCTGGACGAATTTTAACGGGACTTTCACTGGCAGGTAGCTGATGTTTCAAGGAGTAACTTAGGCTACTTTTATTTATTAAAAATATTAAGATTCCGAGACAATAAGGAAGAAACTAAATCTACGCGGGTGAAACCGCAGGGGCCCAACCATGAGCTCTTATTGCAATGTTAATTCAGTTGTGCGACAGTGACAGATGTATACACGTCACATACATCTGTCTCATAAATGAGTGAAACTATCATGGCAATAAGACCTCATGGTAAGGCCCGTGGGCACAGCTAGTACTAACTAAAATTAAATTCAGTGCTCATTGGATTAATTTTTAAGTTTCTTAATTGTTGTTTTTTATATATAACTACACCGGATGAATTTATAATGACATTAATTTAAATAAATATTTTAAAAAAATCTGAAAAAAAAATTGACGCATAAAAAAACTAAATAATGACTTAGGCCGGTTTGGTTGATACGACCTACGCAGGTGACTACATACATGTTTAAAATTGCTTACCTTTAAGACGATATTGATAGTAAAAACACTAAAAGGGACTATTTATATAACTTTTCAAACACGCGCGCTGTCAACAAAAGCCGGCGGAACACTAAAATCACGTTACTATAATTTTCTACGCCTGCGTTATTCACTAAGGTTTCTCAGCGTCCATGACGTGCATTGGGTTCAATCATAGGGAATTGATACTTAACACATAGAGGATAAGGTTCAATTTCGTATCTTTGAAACCGACACTCGACGACGAGTGCGACGCTGAGAAACTTTAGTGAATAACGCGGTGTGTTTTAGCGTTCCTTGCACACAATAGAATCCGGTCCGTGGTTCCCTGAGAATGTTTTAAAGTTTTTCCATTGAGAAGTCGAATAAACAATATTACTTATTTTTTTGTATCTGTAATTTGAGAATAATATATTTCCTTAGTATGTAGGTATTTCAACCGACATCAAAATAAGGAGGAGGTTCTCCTTTCCATTGTATGTTTTTTTTTCTTTTTAGTGTTTCCTTTTATTCCATAGAGTCGCGCGCCGTGCACTCTGCTCATAAACCATTTTAACCGACTCCAGAAAAAGGAGAAGCTTATCAATTCGACTGTATGTTTCTTTTATGTAACAAACATAAAAAAAACATACAAAAAAACGTCAGAATTTTTGACTGTGTGAACCGATTTCAATAATTCTTTTTTATTTGAAATGCTTCCCAAGTAGTGATTTTTATGTAAAAAAATAACATACATTGTATTATATTACTACTGCAATCTTCTGTAAGGTTGTGCTATTAGTCCTTCAGTAGGGCAGCATGTAGCGGCTACTTGTCGAACCACTGCACCGTAATATCAATGTGGGTAGAGGATGATGTCAATGTGAATAGGGCGGCGGTAAGGGATGTCAAATAAACCGACCGATGTCAATGAATGCCTTTAATGCACTCAAATATAATTACTATACTAACTTAGAATGTAGGTCGCACATGTAAGCGCTTGCAATGATGAAATGTTGTGTGCAGTTTTATAATACAATACAAAATGAACGGCTTTCCCTGTACACAGCATATCATTCCAAAAAAAATACCTGTGTAAATATTGATTTATATTTATTCCTCTACGGAACCGTTGCGAAGATAATTATGTTTTTCGAATGTTTTCTTGAATTCCCAGTGCGTTGGTGAGCTTTGTCGGTCAGCACGGCAAACCGGTATTTGATACCGGTTTTATGACGATTCTTACTTCATGGGGACTAATAAAATTATGGAAATAAGCCTACCTAATCTAACTATTTTTAACTTTATACAGGCGTTAATGAAATGAAATGATTTGATATACTTTTGTTTACCGAAATTCTGTTAAGTATTATGCAAAATTCATCTTTGCAATCGTTACAGGTCAGTCAGAGGCCTAAGAGAGTCTGACAACTGGTTTAACCCAGATTGCCGACTTTCCTCGAAAAAGGGGTTACGGAGGTCAGATGGCAGTCGCTTCGTATAAAAATCAGGTGATCGGTCACATCGGGTTGAATCAAGTGCCGACCCCAAATACATGGGATAAGGTCAGGGAGGTGATATCTTTGCAATAAGCCAACCCATTTCTTTGGCTGTATATCCTAATAATATAAACGGTTAAGTTTAAGTTATGTGGAGGGATGTGAATAATGTTGTCAATAGAGTTTACGATTTGTCTATGAATGTGGTTGGTTACTGAACGGATTTGAAAGAAACTTTACAATCATAAATATAGAAAAAAATTCGCTAACTCAACATTCTTTTTAATAATACTGTTGGAAACTATTTTGATACTTATTTATGGTTTATATTGTGTTCGTTTCTTATTATTTTTTATAAAGTGAAGTTGTCAAATAAATACGTTATATGTCAGCTGCTTTTTTCCACTGCTCCTCATTTTAATTTGCTATCGTCTACAAATACATTCTAAAAATTACGGTCGAATTGATAACCTCTTACTTTTTTTGAAGTCTCTTAAAAAGAAATTTTCGCGATAGTTACATTATTCAAGGGCTCAGCTAGTCTATCTATATATGTATATATATATATCTTATATATAAAAATGAATCCCCATTTCCCTTAGTCACGGCATCACGCGTAAACGGCTGGATGGATTTTAACGGGACTTTCACTGGCAGATAGCTGATGTTTCAAGGAGTGTTTTAGACTAATTTTATTTAAAAAAAACAACTTGAAACTAAATCTACGGGGGTGAAACCGCGGAGCACATCTAGTATATATATAAAAATGAATCCCCATTTCCCTTGGTCACGAAATCACGGGTGAACGGCTGGACCGATTCCGATAGTAATTTTTTTGTTGTGTTCGTTATTGTCAGGAGATGGTTCTTATAAAAGAATAAAATTAAGAAAATTACGTAGAAAATTTAATAATACTTAACCACTTTATAAAATTATTTCTTTCTTCTTAAATCTAACCTTACCTTTGGACAATAAAAACTTTTTGATGTAACCTTATGACATTTGACATATAATTGACAGAATACGTGCTGCATTCTCATAATTAAGACAGGGCAACCTCTGTCGGGTCAGATAGTTACCAATAAAAATACTAGAGCAAGCTAGGTCAAATTAGACGTCATAGGTTTGTGCTTTGATTTTTTTGCAAGAAACTAGTTTACTTGCCAAAGATATTATAGAGGAGAGTGGCAAGGACAATAAATAAAATAACATTTTGTGTATAGCTACTTTATTTTGATTATACGCTTGGAATACATTAAAAATCTTAAAAATACATCAATCAAATCATACTACAAACTATGGTTTCACCCCGTACGGTTCTTTTTTAATTTAAATTTGCACAAAATGGCCGCCGCTGTACGTCAAAATAAAAAATTTTTTATTGAAGGATAATAGATTATTGTTTTGCTTTAAATGTGATATTATAAGAAAATACTTACATGTGTAAATATAATTTGCTTGCATTATGCAATTTGATTTGTTTTCAAACAGCTGTTGCGGCCAGAATCTAGATATATGGCAACTTTGGGCAAATGTCAATGTATTATAATCTGAAGTGTTGCTAGGTAAAAAAATTGTGCTATTCAAATCTCTTACTATTAAAGTGTAAGTAAATTAACACAAAGATTGTAAGAATGCCTGTAATGCAAAAACTACTGAATTAATCTAATAAAACTTTACAATTAGCTAATTTGAATGGTTTACACGTCGGAATAACAATATTGGGTTCCAATAATAATAAATGATTGAAATGGATGCTATTTTTATGCAATAAACAATATCTACTAATCGCAATGTTTTGTTGATATTAATTTAATAAATACGGGGCTAAGTAAGTAATTAATACAGCAATCCAAATAACTTAGTTCTAAAAATCACTACTCAAAATTTTTTTTTTTACAAAAAATTTTTCCATCCTGTTTCACTTTTATAAATGTGAACTGATTTTAGTGAAATAATTATCCAGGTCCAAAACTTATAACTTTTTTAAAAACAATACTTTCTGAAGTAGTGACTTTTAAAACTAAGCTATTCAATTGTATTAAAAAATCTCTGTCATTGTAAATTTACCCGACAGCCGCTAATAGTAACTGCGCGACATCTTCCCTCGGGGAGCGAGCTGCTAACTGCATGGTCACCCCTCCTGGAGTAGCCGCGAGCCGAGCCCTAACCAAAACAGGGGCGCCACCCCTAAATATCCCACCCCCACGAATTTCCTTCACAGCTTCCCCTGAAATTGCTCCTTTAGGCATCCCTAAGTGTTCACACACCGCTTTAGCAGCCTCGTTTACATCGTTTTGGGGTAGGACAAACGTATCAGTCGCTTCTGGGGCATTAGCTGCGCGGTCCCAAGTCTGTTCCCAGTCGTCAGCGCCAGCCCTAGCCCTAATCTGATCACAGCATCCCATTTCGAACTCCTCTAAAGGATACGAGTCGGCGTAACCCTCGCCTGGATCAGGGACGCCGGACGTCGGGTCGCAATCGCGAACAACGAACTCTAATGTAGCGCCAAAAGTGCCCAAGCTGTCAAGGAACGCACTAGGGTACTCGACGATCAAAAAAACACTCCCCAGTTTGTCGTAAACCAACTGTTGACACGGCACAATGGATTTAACCTCGTATTCAGGCGGACACTCCAACCTCACGTGGACTTGCTCCAGAATTTGATCACTCAGAGTGTTGAGACATTCGAATTGTAAGATAACATGTCTTGCGTACACATGTTTAAGCAGCCGCACTCTATATTCCGTCTCTGCCTCCGTCAGTTCTATTGGAGAGTTTGTCTTGAACACCGGTCCGAGGCGTTCTATGCCTGGTATAGTAGCCAACTGCTCTGAATACAACTCTTCGATAGACATTTGAACAGGTTTCCTCACTTCTATCTCAACTATTGCTTCCTTGGACTCTTTCTGGTCTTCTTCAGCTGGTACCGTCATTATATTAAACGGTTCATCAGGCTGGGTGGCCAAATGATCTCTCAAAGCTTTCTCAAGCAACACTGGGTTTGGTTTAGCGATGTTAACTATATAATCATTGATCAACTGAGCATCGCCTGTGTCTAGGATCGCGCTGTAGTAAATTGCCCTGTCTCTCACTTCGTCTTCCTCATCAATCTGGCATCGAGCAAGCAACACCCTTATATTGGGCAGGAGTTCAGGTCTTTGAGCTCCGAATTGAGCGACGGCTGATACCGCAGCCGCTCTCACCGGCCCGGATTCAAGGATAACTCTGTTGTAAATGAACCGTATGTACCGTGAAGGTTGACGCGATTTTGGACCTTCACGCCCTAGTAGATGTAGGATTCTGACAGCCAAAGCTGTGTGTTCGCAATCTTCGATGAACTCGCACAGATGAGCTAGCCCAGTTTCCTTCGCGTCAGGATTTTCTTCGACCAAAGCTATGATGGCGTCTGCTATTGCAGCTTTGTACTCCAACCCACCCTCATCCCTCAACATGCCAGCCAGGAAAGCTGCTAGCGATTGGTGCTTCCTTGGAAATTTGGTACAGAGCCGTCGAATAGCCCTCACGACAACGATTTTAAACTCATCCGATATTTCCGATACGAAGCTCGATATTTGCTTCATAAGCCGATCTACGGAGCTCTCCGCTCCTGTTGCTAATAGAGTAGTGACTGCCAACGTGGCTACTGACCTATTGGGGTCGGATATCAAGTTCTCTAAGTCAACAGCACACGCAGCGACAGCGGTGGGATGTTTCGCCGTCAATCTCGCGAGGGTCCTGGCACCTGCCAAGCGCAAAGAAGCCTTAGAAGACCCGCAGAAGAGTTGTAATACCGACACAGCTGGCGCTAGGTCCCTGGCAGTTTTCCTAAGGTTCACAATCGCGTGAGCAGCTTCGTAGATGACCATTTCTGATTTGTGTCGGAGGCAGCACTCAATGAATTCGATGTAGGGTTGTGCTGCGTCTGAATCGTCTCCTTCGATGAGTTGAGCGGCTAGACGGATGAGAAGGCAGAGGGAGTAGGGAGACTTTAGTGGAGCCCTAGCGAGCCGCGTGACTAGTTTCACGGTAGATAGTTTGTCGTTGCGTCTGGAGCCGGCGACGACGCCCAAAGCATGGTATGATACCATTGCGTTGTCGGAGCTGATTGCCTCCTGTTGGTGGAAATTACATTATTATAATCATTTTGGTTATTCTATGGGAAATGCCAGTGGCTAAAATGGCAGATGGTGAGACACACAAATCATCGAATTTAATCAGATGTGAACAGATTTCTTTACAATTTATTCTTTCACCTCATAGATCCCTATTAATATTATAAATGCGAAAGTAACTCTGTATGTCTGTTACGCTTTCCCGCTTAAACCTCTCAACCGATTTTGATGAAATTTGGCACAGACAATCTTTAGACCCTGAGAAAGGACATAGGCGACCATAAGGATGAAACTAAATCTACGAGGGTGAAACCGTGAGGCACAGCTAGTTGTAATATAAAGATGTGTATATAAGGATTTTTGAATAAGAAGGAATTAAGGCAGTCTAATCTCTTTATTTTCTCTGCTAACTTGTGAAACACTTGTTCAAAAATCAGACAACTGGTTTAAGCCTGGTTAACATATTTTCTTGTAAAAGGGGTGAGATAGCAGTCTGTTTGTGTAAAAATGTGATCAGCCACATCGGACTAATTTCAGAGTGGTTTAAACTCAAAAGTTAAACAATACCACAATATGAAATGAACTAATGTACTGAGTGGGTATATTCATAAACCACCTCCCTTAAAATCTGACGGCCTAGTACTTTTGGCTATTAAGACCAAATAACCTATTTATAATGGATAAAACCAATGTTATATTACCTGTGCCTCGTTAGCCCATCTGCGCACCAAATCCGGAGCAGTGGAAGACAGATGCAGAGCAGACACTAACGCAGCTGAACTGACGGCCGGGTTCTTGTCAACTATCGCTTGTTTCATGTATCTGAAGATAATATCCATGTTATTACTTACTATAATTTTCTGCAACTTACTTAGCTATTGAAACCATCCTCATATACAGGGTGTCGGAGAAACCGGGACAGCTCTTAAAATATGTGATAGGGTATAATTTTAGGAAGCAATTAAAATTATTATGACAAAAATATTTTCTTCCGTTTTCGAGTAATTGATGTTCAAAGTTGACCATATCAATACCTTATTTTCGCATAAAAATCTGCTTTAACGTGAAATCTAACTACGTTTTAATTTTTTTTCTCCCATTAATAAATCCTGAAATAATCCCATAAAATCATTTTTTGTAACCATTAACCTTCCCCTTAATTTAAAAAGTTGAAAGACGCGGCCGCGCGTTCATTCATTCGCTTAAGGCCGCGAGCTCTTCGGCCATAGCTTATAACTACGTTATCGTTGGAGCTAGATATTTACGATTTCAATATAGTGATATATTCATAAAACCCTACAACTTCTAGAAGACAACAAAAATTTCGGTTACGGCAGCAAATCTCAAAGGGGATTAGCCATGTATGCAGGAGATATTATAGTGCACAAGTGTGTGCGCAAACACAGGTGCACTCTTTATTCCCTTACTCCCATAGTCCAATGGGATGGCAATCCCACACGACCGGAGAGAAGCGTAAGTCCAAGGGCTTAATGTGCTTTCCAAGTCACTGGGGTGTAAACACCGTCAACTTCCAAACTCCGGGCATTTTATTTTGAATTTCTTGACAGAAAAACCCAGTTTATGACCCGACCCGGGAATCAAACCCGGGACCTCATGATCGGCAGGCGAACCTACTAACCACTAGACCAACGAGGCAGTTGGATCCTTATAAATTTATAATTCTACTATACATGTGTATGACACTGAACTCCTCATAAACGGCTGGACCAATTTCAATGTTTTTTTTTGTATGCATGTACATAATATGACTTTCGTTTCCATTTAATATCATTGGTTCAACCCTATAAACTTTTCAATTTAAAGTAGCCGCGGTGGCCTCAGGGTTTAAGCAGTCGCCTGCTATGCCAGCAATGCAAGTACCAATCACAACGAGTCCTGCACCAATGAGATTTTCTAAAAACATATGTACAGTGATTTCACACCAGATGCTTTACGGTGAAGGAAAACATCGTGAGGAAACCTGTATATGTCTGAGAAGTAATTCAAAGATGTATGTATCACTATACATACATCTTTTTCGTCATCCTGAGACGGTGATAGACTCACCTTCTGTCACATTGGCACTTCAGTATATTCGGGTGTTGTTACAACACCTTTGGATACCCCCTTCAAGGATCCCTCTGGGGTTAAGCATATTAATTTATTTTAATTTTATATTATTATAAAGTATTTGCATAAGCATTACCTCTCGATAGCTTGCAGCATAGTACTATCAGTGATGCTGCAAAGGGCTCTTATAGCAGCGGCGCGGTACAAATCTTCCTTCCCTGTCATATCCTTGGTGAGCGAAGAGGTCACAATGATAACATCTTGAGCCACCGTGCTTAGTTCTTTGATACACAGATAAACCATACGTCTGAGCATCACATCCTTGGATTGGAATAGCTTCGTGGTCGCAAAGAACGCCTCTGTGGCTTCTTGAGTCGTAAACTTCTCTCCCTGGTTCAATAAGTACAGTATTTTGGTCAAAATAAGTGCACATTTTCGAGGATTCACGGGCGACTGGTTGAAGTATCTTGCGTCTTGTAAAACGATTGTTTTGTCCAAGTTTTGATAGGGATTGCCTCCGCTATCCTCCTCCTCCTTTTTGTCACGTTTGAAAGAGCTCATTTTGAGCTTTTTCTTGTGTGTAATAAGAAAATTATGGGGTGCCGACGAATGCAGTTTAGTTTACACGTCACTTCGATCCAGCTGTCACAATTCACAAATGTCAAAGTTGTCAAATTGGGAGAAATGAAACGTCAATAAAACGTTCAGAAACACTTCAGCGAAAAAAAAAAGTTTATTCAAATTATTCATCATCCATTAAGTTATACAAGCTAAATAATACTAGCCCACTTAGATCGCATCGAATTATGCTACTTTCTCAGTGAATTAGACATGGTAGAAAGCTGCCTAATAGAATCTTGGTATTTATTTCCATATATTTCAAGATGGACTTTATGATGCTTTATGAATGGTAGTGAAGAAGTGAACATGAAGAATGGTATTGTAATAAAAAAAATTTAAAAATAAATCAAGGATTAAAATAAAAAATAAAAAATAAAAAAAACAAAAAAGTGTCATCAATTTATTTGGACGTACAACTCATCATCTCCCTGGCCTTAATCCCATGTATTTGGGGTCGGCACTTGGTTCAACCCGATGTGGCTGATCACCTGATTTTTATACGAAGCGACTGCCATCTGACCTTCGCAACCCCTTTTTCGAGGAAAATCGGCAATCTGGGTTAAACCAGTTGTCAGACTCTCTTAGGCCTCTGACTGACCTGTAACGATTGCCAAAGATGTTAAATTGGCAACCGGGACCGACAGCTTAACGTGCTCTCCGAGGCACGGAGGGAACTCGGGCGGTCACCCATCCAACTACTGGCTAGGCTTATGGTTGCTTAACTTCGCTGATCGAATGATATGCGCAATAGCAACTGTGCCACGAGCTCCTCCTCGGACGTACAACTGTTTACAATTAATATGTAGGCACACACTTATTCCATAGATATTAGATTCATCTGGACGGCTTACATTGTCTACACTTACGGTTTATCGGTAAAAGATACATTTTAAATCAGTCAACAGCAACCGACCCGCAAGACCATTTTCCCAATAAGAGAGGAAAAATGCTAAACTCGTTTCTGAACGAATATGACTTGATTAAAAATTTGCGCCGGATGGTGGAACTTTCGTAAACCAACTAGAGGCTTTCAAATCCGTTTTATCCTTTTTTTAAAGAAGTACAGCTAACTTGAATCATCCGGAAATCCTCAGTTAATTATTACGGGTCGTTTATACATACAGTTTACGATTAAAGGAATATATGCAGTAGAAAATGTAATGTTACAAAGACGTATCTTATCCTAAAACAAGTTTATTCATAACATTAAAGTAAGGAATTATAAAACTTTTTCTTACATTCATAATCTTTCAGTGTGCCTAAATTTAAAGCAATTCCTGCTAAATACTTAAAAAATAATCTTTAAAAAAAAGTAAGTATACATTTTTAATTTATTGACAATATGCGCGAAGTCCGCAAGCAGAATCTGTTATTTAGATTTAATTAACACGATAAGTTTGTTACTATACCTGCTTGGAAAAATACAATGACGAAAGCTGAAGCCAAAACAATAAAGATTAAATCCGTGACAGCTGTCATCAGAAAAAATGCACAAACTTACAAAATGAAAATATTGTTCCGGATAATCTCCGAAGCACTGAGTTCGATTTTAACGGGACTTCCACTGGCAGATAGCTAATGTTTCAAGGAGTAACTTAGGCAGTTTATCTCTAAAAAAAACCATAAGGATTCCGCGGCACACCTATGAAATTAACCCTACGCGGGTAATAAATAAATTATGTGCCAGTGTCACATTGACAGCTGTCACAGGTTCAAGTCATCGTCATTAGTGCGCGGCAAATAAGTTGAAATAAAATGGCGTCGAAGGGTTGCAAATCGCTTAAATCTTTAATAACTATATGTAAAGTATATTTTTCAAAAGCACAGTCTCGTTCCTATTTGTGTTTTATGTGCGTTTAACACTAAAAGGCACATTACAGGTGGTATTGTCTTACTAAATATTAATATGATAATATAATAACATTGTGCGGGCAATTTCTCTGATCTTATACTATAAGTACTGATTTTCTTAATATTACATACATACATGTTCACGTCTGTATTCCCCGAAGGAGAATATATATGCAGAGGTGTTGTAATAACAACACCCACTTTTCACACAAGATGATTAAGTGCCAACGTGACAGATGGTGAGTTTAAATATTATAAGAATAGATTAAAATATTTGTTTGTATTGAATAGACTCAAAAACTACCAGACGGATTTAAAAAGCAATCTTTACAGATAAATAAAATTGAAGTGTCTGTTTTTAATTCCAAAATAACAGCTTTTAACTAAATGCATATTATTATGAAAGTTTACACGCTACTGACAATAAAAAACCAAGTCTTAAAATTTTTCCCTGTCTGTCTGTTTGTTCCGGGTAATCTCTGAAACGGCTGGACGGATTTTAACGGGACTTTCACTGGTAGGTAGCTGATGTTTCAAGGAGTAACTTAGGCTCCTTTTATGTATTAAAAAAATTGGTGTTTCGCGACAGTAAGGATGAAACTAAATCTACGCGGGTGAAACCGCAGGGCACAGCTGCTTGTTTAATATAATGCTACATTGTAACTAGGTGACTTGAGATTTATTGTTAAGTCGTGTCGAGGTTAATTTTATTAGGAATCCATTAGTATCCATTTTTCTATATATAACTTTAATACATAAAAACAACTTTGAGATTAGACGTATGAACGAGTCGTTCTGAAGAACTGTTCACTTGAGGTGACTTAAATGAACTGATTCACATCTCACGAAAATTTTATATCCATGAGTGCTTTCAAATATTCTCTCGTACATACAAACATATACTCTATATTTTCATAATATAGATAATTTTAAAACACACTTACTTAATTATAATAATCGACTTTCGTATGTAATTACCTAATTTAATTATTACTTTTGAAGCCATATCAAAACATCTTATATTCTAAAATGTATAAGTGGTAATATTATTAATAACATTATATTCGAAACGATATAAACTTATAGAGATTCTTAATTTACTCAGTAATATAAATGAACGGGACGGAACATTATAAAACAAATAAGGGCTTACAATTAATATTTAAATCTTACAACTAATTCTTCGTATGGAAAAAACTTACGACAAAACGTACTCACTCCCTTAACACATCCAGTGCCACCAACAAACTTCACGAGTTCACGTAAATTTTATCCCGATGCCGCCGACACGCTTAGCGAGTTCACGTAAATTTAACCCCGATGCAAGCGACTCGCTATGCGATTCCACGTGAATTTGATATCAGTACCGGCGACTCGACAGGCGTGTCCACTGTCAAATATAGGCGGCATACGTGAAGACCATCATGAAATCGCAGTGGCATTACATGTGTTAATACCTCTATGGAATGAAAATTATATCAAACCCTCTTATTACAAAACATGGCTTAAGATAGTACTTGGTTTAAAAGTAGCTCCATCTCCGTGATACGAATTTAAAAAGGGATGGATATGATTTTAATCTGAATATGATCTAGTCTTTGTTTAAACCATTGTAATAAGGGGGATATTGCAAGTTTGCCTTTGTTTGCACTATATAAAAACAGCCTTTCAGCTAGCGAATGGCATTCAAGGTCCCACAAAAACTCAACCACCTAAGTGAAAACCAGACACCGTCTTTATGAACCAAAATTTTTTTAGTTGTTTTTTTGTTTTGATCACTGAAGTTATAATATTTTTTAAATGCACTTTTCATAGTCCTCGTACGGTGTGTAAATTCTTTGCTATTTCTTTGTTAAAGAGTACCGTTCTGTCTCCGCAGACCTTTAGATCTTGTTTATAATTACGATGGTACCAAATCTAAGCTACAGTTACCGTTACATAATACACTTGGAATTACTAAATGTGTCTGTGGGTATATGATAACTCACCAAAATTAATTCAACCTAATTAATTAAGCTGTAAGTTGAAGAATTCGGTCATTATTCTATTCTATTCATCATTATTATAGTCGGACAAAAAAGTGCACATAAACTGCAAACATTGTAATGGCTAGGAAAAATCCGAGCATATAAGATGGGATTCGAACTGACAACCTCCTAAATAAAATTATTTTTATTATATATTATTATTACCTGATGTGTCCCACTGCAGTGCAAAATCCTCCCTTCCCTCTTTCAATCCGCTTTCAAGCGCTTTAGGGTTGCAAAAACTAGGGATGGAAACTTTCAGATCACGAGCAGCAGACTTCGCAGAGCAATTGCATGGTTTGCAGAGGTCGTGGGTTTGAAACCTATGTCATATACCAATTTTATTCCTATGCATTTTAAAAATTAAGAGTCAAGTATAGTTCACGCATAAAATATAAAGAAAAATTTGTTTTTTCGATCAGACGGTGGTCTCAAACCCTCCTTGGTCAGCGGTGAGTGGCACAGCTTGGGGGTCGGGATCGTGGGGGGTCTCGGATCATATCTGCGAGGCTGGCATCGTCGACACCGTGCTATGGGGGGTTGTGGGGCGGGACCCAGCCAGGGACGCGTTTAGCGAGGCCATTGTTCCCATCTGAAAATTATTTATTATGTTCAGAACTCGTATCACGAGTTTGCCACCGTTTTCCTAATGTATACTCGCTAGCGCCGTCTATAATGTATATCGCTAGTCCGTTAGCAGACAGAGAAAAATTAAAAAAATTGGTTTGTCTTTGTCAGGACCGTGTATACTTTCATATGCATTTAGTGAAAAACTGTTATTTTGCAGTTACAAACAGACACTTCAATTTTATTTATCTGTATAGATATAGATAGTTTGACTCACCCGCAAATGTGCTAAGTCCTCGAGTTTCGTCAGATCAGCGAGCTCCAAGTATAGACTATAGACCAGCAACCAGCCATAGGCACCGGTGACCACAAACAAGATCCACAGGAGGCATATGATCACGTTATATGCGAATATCATGTCGTTGACGATCGAAGCGAATATAAACGCTACGAGACGGAATAATATGAAGACTCCGAATGAATACAGCCAGGGTACTATGCGTTTTTCATATTCCTGTAAATATAGTTACATGGTCATTAGAATGGGAGTGAATACGGATATGACGGCTGATAGAGAGGAATGTGGATGGTTACAAGGGGAGAGGAAGACCTAAGAAACGATGGATGGATTGTGTGAAAGATGATATGGCTAAGGGAGTGAATACAGATATGACGGCTGATAGAGAGGAATGTGGATGGTTACAAGGGGAGAGGAAGACCTAAGAAACGATGGATGGATTGGGTGAAAGATGATATGGCTAAGGGAGTGAATACAGATATGACGGCTGATAGAGAGGAATGTGGATGGTTACAAGGGGAGAGGAAGACCTAAGAAACGATGGATGGATTGTGTGAAAGATGATATGGCTAAGGGAGTGAATACTGATATGACGGCTGATAGAGAGGAGTGTGGGTGGTTACAAGGGCAGAGGAAGACCTAAGAAACGATGGATGGATTGTGTGAAAGATGATATGGCTAAGGGAGTGAATACAGATATGACGGCTGATAGAGAGGAATGGAAGAGAAGAACACATTGCGCCGACCACAAATAACATGGGATAAGGGCAGGAGGACGATGATAGTTACATGGTCATTGCAAAATCTATATCTATACATCTATACAGATAAATAAAATTCAAGTGTCTGTTTGTAATTACAAAATACCAGCTTTTCACTAAATGCATATGAAAGTATACACGCTACTGACACCAAAAAACCAAATTTTTTTTTTGTCTGTCTATCTGTCCGTCTGTCTGTTTGTTCGGGGTAATCTCCGAAACTGCTGGACCGATTTTAGCGGGACTTTCACTGGCAGGTAGCTGATGTTTCAAGGAGTAACTTAGGCTACTTTTATTTATTAAACAAGTTCCGCGACAATAAGGATGACACTTAATCTATGCGGGTGAAACCGCGGGGCACAGCTAGTAGAGAAATAAAATTGTAGTGTCGGTTTTTAATTCCGAATTGACAACTTATGAAAGTTTATACGATGCTTATTCAAGCGGTTTCATCCCACTTTTTTTTAAATACAAAAGTACCCTATGTTATTTTCATATAACATCAGCTATCAGCTAGTAAAAATCCCGTTAAAATCGGCCCAGTCGTTTCGGAGATTACCTGGAACAAACAGATAGACAGACAGAGAAAAAAATAAAAAAATGTGTTTCAATGTCTCAGTAGGCAGGTACCGTGTAAACTTTCATATGCATTTAGTGAAAAGCTACAATTAATATTTTTATTATTTTGGAATTACAAACAGACACGTCAATTTTATTTATCTGTATAGATACGAAATGGCTGTCAAAAGCTAGAATTAAATGAATAGTATTAGTTTATACCTTATTTTTATTTGTGGCGACTAACTACAGGATGGCAGCATGAGGTGAAAAATGATTGTGATTATTATGATATGTAGTGTGTAAAGATGAACGAAGGACATTCTTAACCGACTTCAAAAAAGTAGGAAGTTATCTATTTTTTTTTTGATACCTCAGAACTTTTGACTGGGTGTACCGAATTCGATGATTCTTTTATTTGAAAGGTGATACTTCCCAAGTAATCCCATTTTGGTTCAGTTCTGTAGGTCTAAAACGGCCACTTTGGGAAAATCATAATGTGATCCGAATATGATTCAGGAATGATTCGTATTTCGCAATTCACCTGTTTGACACTTTCCTATGAAGATTCCTAAAATGGTGCACAAAATATGAATTGATTTTGTGACAAATAGCAGAACCATAAAAAGTTACATAGGGACTAACATCTACAATTATTGTATTCATTCGTGAATCATAAATATGAATTGCACTTAAGTGATTTTGCCATTTTGTCATTTCGGTGATGAATCATATTATGCATGGTGGCATCCATGAGAAATCAAGGAGAACCTTCGAAAATCTTACTCGGGACTAGTGTTTGTTAATTATTTTCATTGAGTATTTGAAGCACTACATTTTAATGAAGGTGTGGAGTCGATCTGATGATGGAGCCGACAGACAGTCGAAGGAACTCCTCAACTATTTAGCGTTTGGGCTTGATTCATTCGTATTGATGAGTGCTTTACACCTATATGGGTTATGACTGGTGTAGGTGCACTTTGCAAAATGTCACTGAAAAGCACGAATAAAAATTTACAATATTAGTAAAATCGCTTTCCAAAAGAAAAATAATTTATCTATACAGATAAATAAAATTGAAGTGTCTGTTTGTAATTCCAAAATAACAGCTTTTCACTAAATGCGTATGAAAGTATACACGCTACTGACACAAAAAAACAAATTTTAAAATTTTTCTCTGTCTGTCTGTCTGTTCGTTCCGGGTAATCTCTGAAACGGCTGGACCGATTTTAACGGGACTTTCACTGGGAAGTAGCTGATGTTTCAAGGAGTAACTTAGGCTACTTTTAGTTATCAAAAATATTAGGGTTCCGCGACAATAAGGATGAAACCGCGGGGCACAGCTAGTTTGAAATAAATTACTTACTTTTGAAGGTGATGCCAAATATAGCATCAAATTTGGTCAAACAACTACTTCAAAAGTAAGTAATTTATCTACACTAATATTATAAAGAGGAATGATTTGATTGTTTTTTTGTTTGTTTGTTTGTATTGAATAGGCTCCGAAACTATTTGACCGATCTTGAATATTCTTTCAGCAATGGATAGCTACATCATCAGCGAGTAACATAGGCTATATTTTATCCCCGTACTCCCACGGGAACGGGAACTACGCGGGTGAAACCGCGTGAATTCACATAAATTTATTACTGTCTTTTTGAAGGCGATTTTACTTATTATTTAACTACTAGCTGTGCCCGCGGTTTCACCCGCGTAGATTTAGTTTCATCCTTATTGTCGCGGCACCCTAATATTTTTAATAAATAAAAGTAGCCTAAGTTACTCCTTGAAACATCAGCTACCTGCCAGTGAAAGTCCTGTTAAAATCCGTCCAGCCGTTTCAGAGATTACCCGGAACAAACAGACAGACAGACAGACAGACATACAGAGAAATTTTTTATAACTTGTTTTTTTAGTGTCAGTAGCGTGTATACTTTCAGATGCATTTAATGAAAAGCTGTTATTTTGGATTTACAAACAGACACTTAAATTTTATTTATCTGTATAGATGTATAGATATAGATTAGCGCAAATGCCAGAGAATGTTACTCTGTCTAAAGTTTCACTGTATATTGATATGACGTTACCTTTCTCAGTGCGTTGATCAGAATGATGCTCGTGAAAAAAACAGCGATGGATCCCAAACACGAGAACAAGGAGAATATTATCAGCACATTGCGAACTGTGAAACACATTAACCTAATTGTTATCTCTGCACGTTTATTATTTGAAAAAAAAATTAAGTTGCGGTGGCCTTAGGGTCGCTTGCTACGCATGCGGTGCTAGTTCGTATCTCTGGGGCATGTACCAATGAGTTTTTCTAAAAACTTATGTGCAGGTCACACCACGTGCTTTACGGTGAAGGAAAACATCGTGAGGAAACCTGCATATGTCTGAGAAATAATTAAAACACGTATGTATAGTACTAGATCTGTCACGTTGGCACTTAATGATCTTGTGTGAAATGTGGGTGTTGTTATTATAACAGCCTAACCCTTCGGGGAATACAGGCGTGAGCATATGTATGTATGCTTACCCGGTGGACTGCCTACATAGACGAATTGGTAGCTGATGATGTAATACCCTGTGTGCGACGATCCTGGGGCTGCCATGTACAGACAGTATAGATCAAATATTGTCTGACCGAATGTGAACAGAGATATGAACTGTAAAGGAAAACATTCGACATACAAACATGTGTATAAAAATATTATAAAACTGAAGAGTTTGTTTGTTTGGTTGAGCATGGTAATCTCACTCATCTCCCTGGCCTTATCCCATGTATTTGAGGTCGGCATTTGATTCAACTCGATGTGGCTGATCACCTGATTTTTATACGAAGCGACTGCCATCTGACCTTCGTAACCCCTTTTCCGCGGAAAATCGGCAATCTGGGTTAAACCAGTTGTCAGACTTTCTTAGACCTCTGACTGACCTGTAACTATTGCCAAAGATAATAAATTGGCCACCTCACTAAACCTTAAAAATGCTCAGGAAAAGTCTAGTAATCAGATCATGGTTGCGTCATCGATGTAATACGTAGCTAAATGTAACCTGAGACATATCAGTTGAGTTTGGATACACCGACCAACAGATGGCGCAAGGCGGCCCCTAAACCGCTAAACAAAGGAAAAATTCGTCACATGAGATAGGATCACGAGTAGCTCAGTTGGAAGAGCAACTGCACGATTTGCAGAGGTCGTGGGTTCGAGTCCCGCCTCGTGTTCGTATTTTTCCTGACCATTTTTAAGAATTTAAAATGTATACATGTGTGTCATGCATAAAAGGCGAGGCGAGGCTCGTCGCGAACTCTACGTCATCGTCCCCCCCGTCCCCTGCTAGGGCCGGCGCGCGCCGAGCCACTAGCCTTAAACACGTCCCTAAATAATACAACTCAGATCCAGCTCCCTAGCTCATCCCCCAGCAACGCCCTAAGCGGAGGTCCGAGCCCCGCACCGGGGCGCCCTTAGCTGTGTTGCTTAGTTTTTAAGTTTAAGCTCGGCTGGAGGCCCTTGGGTCTCGCCCTATAGTCCGGTTAAGCAGTGGAGGTAACTCCCCCCTACCAACTGCGAGAAACCATATCCTAAAAGCCGGTGTTCCCCAGACATGACAGCCGCCTCAATGGAAGATCTTGTCTTTGCTGGGGATGACACTGATTACTCGCTCTCCACACAGTATATATACAAGTGTCCAACAAGAACAGTTAGAGCCGGTGTTCCCCAGACATGACACCCGCCTCAATGGAAGATCTTGTCTTTGCTGGGGATGACCCTGATCACTCACTCTCCCCAAGCATTCATAGGCTGCAGCTTTTTGTTACCTTAGTAGCTAAAAAAAACTCACCAGGGTCCAAATACCAGTGAGCAGGGATCCTCGTTGAAGGTCCAGAACTAAGGCATTATGCAGTATCGGCTTCTGATACCATGGCACTCGCAGCGAACGGAGGGACTTTGTCGAACGAAGATTTGTCGATGACCTGTTATGGAATTTTTCATAAATTTTCTGTATTTATGTACATTCTGTCGTAAGAATGCTAAGAGACCGTTATTCAGGTGTCGGAGGAAAAGGAACAGTTGTCTTCTAGAAGTTGTAGGGTTTTATGAATATATCACTATATTGAAGTCGTAAAATATCTAGCTCCGACGATAACGTAGTCATAGGCTATGATTGCTAAGGGCCGAAGAGCTCGCGGCCTTAAGCGATTTAATGAAGGCGCGGCCGCGTTTACCTACATTACGTACGCGGTAATCAAACTTGTTAAATTACGGAGAAGATTACTAGTTTCGAAAAATGTTTTTATGGGATTATTTCAGGAACGATTAGTGGGGGAAATAAAATAAAAACATGGTTAGATTTCACTTCAATAACACCGCTGATTTTTATGCGAAAATAAAGTCTTGTTATGGTCAACTTTGAACGTCAACTACTCGAAAACGAAAGAAGATATTTTTGTCATAATAATTTTATTTGCTTCCTAAAATTATACCCTCTCACATATTTTAACAGCTGTCCTATTTTCCCCGACACCCTATGTGGGAATTGTTGTATCTGCAAATGTGTGAATGGCTGAGGTAAATGATAAGAAAATATGACCCAGTTTGGCAGGTAGTGAAAAAGCGGTATTTTTGGATGGTATAAAACATAACAAAACACACGAAAATTCACAAATTGTAACTTCTGCTTACCTGCTTATATGCAATGCACGCCACTGGACATATGTCATTCCAATACATTTTGTATCATTTCAATGAGAGTCCCTGACGAGTGAAACCCAAAGGAACCTCACTTATAGAAGCATTGATTTGAATATTGTCATCATACATTATGCATATGAATATCATTTTCATCTGAAGCCAGACTACTGTTATTCGGCCTCTCAAAATCTGACTTTAAAATTGACCCCATCTATATCTATACAGATATTGAAGTGTCAGTTTATAATTCCATATGAACTGCTTTTCACTAAATTCATAACGAAAGTATATATGGTACTGACACATCTTTTCTGCCTATCTGACTGTTTGTTTCAGCTAAGCTCAGTAGGTCTAAAACAGCCACTTTGGGAGAATCATAATGTGATCCGAATATGATTCAGGAATGATTCATATTTCGCAATTCATCTGTTTGACACTTTCCTATGAAGATTCCTAAAATGGTGCACAAAATATGAATTGCTTTTGTGACAAATAGCAGAACCATAAAAAGTTACATAGGGCCTAACATCTACAATTATTGTATTCATTCGTGAATCATAAATATGAAATAAAGTGAACATTTTGTCATGTTGGTGATGAATCATATTCGGATCACATTATGATTCTCCCAAAGTGGCCTTTTTAGACCTACTGAAATGACTTGACCAATTATAGCAGGTTTTTCACTGGCAGGTAGCTGATGTTACAAGGAGTAACCTAGGCTACCTTTATTTAAAAACATATTAATAAAAGAAAGGTACAGCTAGTTTTGAATGGGCGATTTGAAAAAGGTAGAAAAAAGAAAAAATAAGAAAAATTAATTCCCCAAAGTGTGATTAAAAAAATCTATACAGATAAATAAAATTGAAGTGTCTGTTTGTAACTGCAAAATAACAGTTTTTCACTAAATGCATATGAAAGTATACACGCTACTGACACTGAAAAACCAAGTTTTAAAATTTTTCTCTGTCTGTCTGTTTGTTCCGGGTAATATCTGAAACGGCTGGACCGATTTTAACGGGACTTTCACTGGCACATGGCTGATGTTACAAGGAGTAACTTAGGCTACTTTTATTTATTAAAAATATTAGGGTTCTGCGACATGAAGCATGAAACTAAATCTATGCGGGTGAAACCACAGGGAACAGCTAGTTTTGAATAAATAACCTCACATCATCATCATCATGAATGTAAGAGTAATGAGAGTCTTGTCGGTGTAACCGATGCAACTCTTTCCATTAGTCTCTGTCCAGTTCCTCTTTGACCTCCTTATACATAACCTCACATAATTGTTCAAAATAAATACTATTTGTAATAACAGACTTTAGGGCTTGATGGTAAGGAGTCTAACAAGGTTCTTATCAGAATGGAAATTATGTATGATCAAAGTTCTTATACAAGGGGTGAGGAAGACTTAAAAAAATATGGATGGATTGTGTGAAAGATATACTAGAATTGGAGTGAATACAAATGGAAGAAAAAACACCAATAACATGGAATTAGGTCAGGATTTTTCAGTTGATTACCTACGTTTACTTATAATTTTATTTACATGGAATATGAACAATTTAATATATTACTTACTTGCCGGTGTAATGCGAGTACACAGAGGGCGAAGTCCCATAAGTGGAAGGTGTTTTTCTACCGTACATTTTGTTAGATTTGATACACTATGAAATTGACATGAACCAACGCCCAAACGGTCTCTCGCAATATTTACAGAGCCACACAATGATTATTCAATAAAATCATTTATAATGTCGGGATGTAGGTCCAAACATCACGTATCAACAATGTTTACAAATATTTGTGTTAGAAATAACTGATTTCTTTGAAAAAGACCACGCCTGAAAAGGAATACGAATGTTTGGTTTGGTGTTTGCCATATAACAAACAATTGTCAAACAAACAGTCAAATTTACTGACTGACGACTCTCCGCTGTCGATTAATTTGACATAAACTTTTGTGTGCATCTCTTCTTTTGAATCGAGGGCATACGCAACGTCTCACATACTTCCAATCTTATTTCAACGTAAATAAAACTCAAACTTTTTTTAAACTTCGTAATCTTATCATTGACATTTCTAAATTGTTGTAAAAGAAGAATAAAATTACATTTATTTGACAGAAAAACTAGCTATCCGTCACAAAAAAAATAAAAATAATCAAATTATTTAAAAAAATGGAAGAAACAAGCCCCTCGTATCGCAAACTGAAAGAAGAATTGGACCGCAGGTTCCTTGAAGTACACGGCAACTGTCGGACTCACTGTGGATTGTGCTGTAAGTTTTGAAATATAGCTAGAGCGCACCTCACTTAGATTGAGGAGATTCTTTCTTATATGGAGTCTTGTAGTGACATCACTGCATTGTTGCAAAAAAACTCATTGACCACTGGGATTTGGATTTGCATCGTATGTCACTTGGCCACTGTAGTGTATGTAAGTAATAAGAATGATTCTGTCGTCTCGTGCATACACGCCACACATTATGACGTGACGTCATGGGGGTGCGGAACGCATCACCCACTCGTTCACTTACTCACGGGCAGTCACGGGAGGCAGAAGATGGCGGATGTGGTGGCGTGTATGGCAGGGAGCCGATATATCTAGAGGAGGTAAAACATGGAAACAGTACAGCCACTATCTCTATCGGTTACTTTTACTTATGTTATTAGGCACTATGAAAAACCGAAGAGCTTTTTTTACAACCAGAACATCTGAACTGTTTCTTGTTGAGATGGAAGTTTCTTCCACGTTTTTTTTACCTTAATTTCTAGCGCCGTTATTTTTTAAATGCATTGAACCTTTACATAACAATACTTTAGTCTTTGTTTTCGTTATCCAGGCGTGTGTCACAATCTGCCAACCCACTCGCGGTCCTACTACGGCCACGTGTTCTGCATAGAATGCTTCCACAAGTACATCTGGTCACCGTCCAAGCGAGAGTGTTCCGGAGACGTCAAGAAAAGGCTGAAAGATGAAGTAGACCACGCAAGCAAGAGTACTGTTTAAATTAACCACTTTACTGGTGTTATGGAATGATTTGGATGTGTTGCCAATAAATTTACTTACTAAACATCATATTTATATTATTTTTTGCTTGCTTCGTTGGCCTAATTGTCTTCGTAGACATTACTGCAGAATACAAGGTCCTTCTATTTCGAGGGTTCGATTCCTAGTCGGGAAAAGAGAGGTATTGTCTTTTTAGCTTGACATAAATAGACTCGTGCTTGGGTGTCCGTATAGCTAGCGTACACATGGTGGAATCCAGAGTCGGGAGTAGTCTTAAAAAATAGTGCCTAAATAGTGCCTAATTAGTGCCATATTTAAAAAAATAGTGCCACAATATTTAGGGAAATATAGGGCTTTCTTTTTGGTACGCTAGCTTGACGTCAAGCTAGCGTACACATCCTAGATCTCGATAACGGCTTGCACTAGGATGATGCTTTTACTGCCAAAAAATAGTGCCTAAATAGTGCCTCCGGAATGCAAATTTTCAGAATGATTGCTCCACGGAGAGCTTCACAAATAGGCAAGCAACTCAAATGACATTCGTCCCATCGTCAAGCTAGCGTACACACGCTGTTCATAGGGAAAGGCGATGGCACTAATTATGAGGAGTATACCAAAAAATAGTGCCTGAAATAGTGGCTCCAGATCTGCAAAAATATACTGGAAATTCGCAGAGGAACCGTTTCAAAAATCTATGTAAACTTCTACATACAAAATGACTTTTGTACAGTCGCGCACAGCAAAAAATCATTTTCATTTTACAGAGGTGATACTTTGATTAAACTGTATTTTTATCATCATTGTATTTATTAGTGTGCAGTAATAATAATAATAAAAACTCACCTACCTCACATTACAAAAAGCCGTGATGTAAATACCTGCTGAATTACAGCAGGCAATTACGGCCCCGCCGCCGACCGATCCATTTGGCTCTAAGACTTGCCCGAAGACAATCGTTTGCTTGTACATTATTTATTACATTAAACTATTTTACGTAAGCATACCTACTGACGTATTATTTAAACACTGGGAACGCTCGAGGGAGGACCTTTCTTGAATCTTCACCAACATTTTCGAGCCGGATGCGAACTAGAAACACGGTGAACAACAGGCGCCGGCAAGACACGTTCGCAGCGGTGAGGTCAAATCAAGGACATCGTCGAGACGTCTCCTCAACATTCAACCAATCAAACAATCAACCAATTTCAAGAAACATACCAAGAAACGGGGCGGCACGGTAGAAGCAAGCACAATCGTGAGTTCCAATTTTAATTTGCGCAGTCTAATTTTTAGTTTTCAAGTACGTAATAAGTACATACTTACGAATCCTTTCTTTTAACTTCAGAGGTTCAAATTCGTATTGCTGAAATATCTACCAATCTCAGTCATTTACCTAGATATACATTTATAGGTGAAAATAGTACAGATTATCATCATTCGTGTATATACATCTTTATTAATCACTGCATTCTTTCTGTGTTTTTGCAAATCGTGGTGAGGTGTGCGCGTCGCTCGGTTCAGATAAGCGGGCCGTGTTAGCTTGCATCTCCTGCGCCGTGAGTCGAGTGGCTCACGCGGCTAGCTGGCCACGAAACCGGTTTGCCGGTTGGCTCGCATAACTTGCGCTGCTTCAATTCGCTTCTTTGCAATCAAATCTCTTCAGCTTAAGTTACGTAACATTTTTATTTTCTTCCTTTGATTTCACTGCTTCATTCTAATAACTATATGTGTTGCTCTTTCAGAATTTATTAGCATTGTATTTCCTTTACTTCGCTACTACTCATTGCAATATTAATTTATTATTTAAAATGGAATCACTCAAGTCATTAAAAAGAGCTAGATCATCTCATAAATCAAAACTTACAATTTTCAAATCATTTCTTGAGCCACTTTTACCGTCCAAAGAATTAAACAGCTTGCAAATTATTGAATTAAATACTAGATTGTCCAAAATGCAACAAATGTATGATGATTTTGATCAGAATCAAACTGAAATAGAAAATTCAACGGAAATTCCAGGCGAGGAGTTCGCAGAACGAGAGGGCTTTGAGAGCACCTACTTCAGTACGATCGCCGTCGCCCAGGAGCTGCTGGCCAGGAACGAGGCAGCGGGTGCGGCCTCTGCGGGGCAGGATTTCGCCTCGGTGGCAGGTTCGAATGTTGTCGCACAGGTAGGTGGGCCACATTTTAGACTTCCTGCAATCTCTTTACCTACCTTTTCTGGCCGCAATCAGGACTGGCTTGAATACCACGATACATTTAAATCACTCATCCACGAGAACTCTGCCATTCCAAATATACACAAATTTCATTACTTGCGTGCATCATTGAAGGATAGCGCAGCTCAAGTAATACAAGCCATAGATTTTTCTTCAGAAAATTACAAGATCGCTTGGGATCTATTGTGTAACCGCTATCATAACAGTCGCATTTTAATAAATAATCACATACAAGCACTTTTCAGCATAGAAACATTACATAAAGAATCTTCCAAGGCCTTGCGTAGTATCATAGACATTGTCAATAATAATTTAAGATCATTAAAAACATTAAACGTTCCTACTCAGCATTGGGACCTTTTAGTAATCCATATGGTTGCTAGCAAGCTCGACTCAGCCACCATCCGTGACTGGGAAGCTCACAGAAACTCAAGCGATGATATAGCAACGCTTGAAGACTTCAACAATTTTCTAAGAAACCGAGCTAACTTGCTAGAAACCATGGAAGCCTCGCAGGTGACACACAGTCATCCAATACCACAACGCAGGCATAGCGATATCACCCATTCAAGACAAAGGTCATTTATCACCAATGAAACATTACCAAAACAACCTCAATATTCTTGTCCTATATGTAAGCGTAGCCATTCAATTTATTATTGCATTAAATTCAAGGCAATGCCAATAGAAGAACGCATTGAGAGAGTTAAGAAGTTAAACCTTTGCACCAATTGTTTACGTGGTGGACACAACGAAGGCCGCTGTAAATATGGTTCATGCAGACTGTGTTCAAGCAAACACAATACAATGTTACACATAGATCACCAATCCCACATCAATAAGAAGCCTACTCAAAGTGAGTGTGTAGTTTTACCTGCATTGCAAGGGCAAGCGCAAACAGAGTCACAGTCACAAAGAAATAGTATTACACTATCCACTACACATCAAAGTCAGGTACTACTATCCACCGCTATTGTTCACATTGCAGACCACGATGGTCACATACACAAGGTTCGAGTTTTACTCGATAACGGCAGCACATCCAGTTTCATAGTTGAAAGTTTACAAAGGAAATTACGCATTCCAAGCTATTCTACTTCAATAACCGTCCAAGGGTTAAATAATCAAGTTTCAAAAATCAATAAACGATGTGATGTCACAATTTCATCTCATACAAGTAGTGGTTTCACAACAAATGTCAATTGTTTTGTTGTCCCGAACATCACGCAACTCATTCCTACACGCAAGATTAATGTAGACGAATTCAATATTTCCCCTCACATCCACCTCGCGGATCCCACATTCAACACTCCGTCGCAGGTGCAGATGCTGCTGGGTGCAGACTTGTTCTGGCAGGTCTTATCAAACAATTGCCTGCATCTAGGCAAAAACAAGCCAACCCTAGTTGAAACAACACTTGGGTGGATTGTCTCAGGCTCCATTGGAGATACAAATTCACAATATTCAAGTACAGTCCATTGCAATTTCAGTCACGACACTGAGCTCGAAGCTAAACTAGATAAGTTCTTTGAGTTAGAAGCAGTTGGCACCACTCAACAAACTCCAACAAAGGTTGCGAGTGAGTGCGAACATATTTTCACAAATACAACTTACCGTCAGCCAGATGGCAGATTTGTGGTGACCATACCACTAAGACAATCGCCTGAATGTTTAGGTGATTCACGGGAACAAGCCCATAGCAGATTTCGTGCGCTTGAGCGTAAATTCAAACGAAATCCAATTTACAGGCAAAATTATGTAGATTTCATGCAACAATACGAAGACCTAGATCACATGTCAAAAAACACTTGCATAAGTAACTTAAAAACTCAACTTTGTGGTGGGGAGGTCCACGCTTTTTACACACCACAGATATACAAATGCCCACACAACCACAAAACATAAGCATCGAAAACTTGCCTGAAGTCAAGTTTCAGTGTAATTTGTCAACTTCTGAGCCTCATACAAATAATTTCACAATTAATTATTCTAATTTCAACAAATTACAGCGCATTATAGCTCACATTCAGAGATTTATCAATAATTGCAAAAATAAAACTAATAAATTCACAGGTCCATTTATGACGTCAGAGCTAGATGCTGCACTGAAAACCTTATGCAAAATTGTACAGAGGGATATGTTTTGTAAGCAGTACACATTACTAAAAAATAAACGTCCACTCTCTTCGAAGGACAAACTTCTCAGTCTGAATCCATTCATGGATAACGCACAAATCTTGAGAGTAGGAGGTAGGCTTTCAAACAGTAACTACGATTATGATACTAAACATCCAATTCTTTTACATGCATCACATCACATTACTAAACTCTTGGTAGAACATTACCACAAGGCTCTTTTACATGCAGGGCCGCAAATGCTGCTAGCTACGTTACGACACAAATACTGGGTAGTTAATGGTCGTAATCTCACTAGAAAGGTAACACGTAGCTGCGTAAAATGCTGTAGATTCTCAGGTGTGACGTATCAACCAATCATGGGTAACCTACCTCAACATAGACTCCATGCAGACTATCCATTTACAAACACAGCTGTAGACTACGCTGGGCCAGTCCTCATAGCAGACAAAAAGGGTAGAGGTTCCAGATTAAAAAAGGCATACTTATGTATATTCGTATGTTTGGCAGTCCGTGCGATACACATCGAACTTGTCACCGATCTGTCAACACAGGGTTTTCTATCAGCCCTCAACAGGTTTATTGCCCGCAGAGGTAAGCCCGCTGCTCTCTTTTCTGACAACGGTACTAATTTCAAAGGAGCAAGTAGCGAGCTCGCAAAATTTCTAAAACATAATTCAGACAACATTACATCCTATGCAGCTGAAAGAGAGATTGATTTCAAATTTTATCCAGCCTATAGTCCTCACTTCAACGGCCTAGCCGAAGGTTCAGTAAAATCAGTGAAACATCATCTGAGACGAGTACTGACCATGGCTCACCTCGATTACGAGGAAATGAATGCAGTGTTGGTGGAAATAGAAGCAATACTCAATTCGCGACCTCTCACACCTCTCTCTTCAGATCCCTCAGATCTAGTCCCTTTAACCCCTGCGCATTTTTTAATTGGTCGAACTCTAACGATGTTACCTGCGCCCCAGGTCCAAGATGCGCCTATTAGCTCACTGACTAGATATAGGAGGCTGCAAAAACTAAAATCTCATTTCTGGAATCGATATTATAAGGAATACATCTCAGAACTACAGGTGCGGAACAAATGGCGCTCACACAGCGGCCAACCACAACCAGGAGACATGGTCCTGGTCAAGGACGACCGTCTGCCTCCCAACCGATGGCTGCTGGGTCGTGTCGTCGCTGTCTTCCCCGGAGCGGATGGTGTCAACCGCGTCGCAGACGTCTACACCTCTTCAGGCACAATACGAAGAGCTTTCAACCGACTCTGTCCACTCAGAAACTTGGAACCGAACGTTCCAAGGGCGGCAGCATGTTAACGCGCACAAGGAGCGCGTTATGCGTGTGCAGGCGCTCACGCACACACCACGGCGAGGACCCCCCCCGCCTCCCGCCGCTGCACCGGTCGCGGCCCCGCCGCCGACCGATCCACTTGGCTCTGGGACTTGCCCGAAAATACACGTTTGCTTGTACATTATTTATTACATTAAACTATTTTACGTAAGCATACCTACTGACGTATTATTTAAACACTGGGAACGCTCGAGGGAGGACCTTTCTTGAATCTTCACCAACAAGTTGCTTGCCTATTTGTGAAGCTCTCCGTGGAGCAATCATTCTGAAAATTTGCATTCCGGAGGCACTATTTAGGCACTATTTTTTGGCAGTAAAAGCATCATCCTAGTGCAAGCCGTTATCGAGATCTAGGATGTGTACGCTAGCTTGACGTCAAGCTAGCGTACCAAAAAGAAAGCCCTATATTTCCCTAAATATTGTGGCACTATTTTTTTAAATATGGCACTAATTAGGCACTATTTAGGCACTATTTTTTAAGACTACTCCCGACCCTGGATTCCACCATGTGTACGCTAGCTATACGGACACGTGCTTGGGGCGTACATCTGTAACACGCCACTCGGCGTAGACACGGGCCTAATTACAAAGTTCTTCAAAGGTCCCCCTGTATATTGGGCTCCCCTACTATTTGTAGAATCTGCCATTTGTAGAATTTGGCGTTTAGTCTGGCATTTATAGAATCTGAAATCTGACATGTCCACTAAACAATCAATTTCGCCTGTCATGTTTGTCTCATTTAATAGGGGGCAAGTGTAATACCAAATAGGAGGAACAGTGACATAATCAATAATGAGCCAGGGTAAATTCGACACCACATTTTATTCAAAAGAATCTCCGCAACACACTTCTTTTTGCAAATAATCACTGCTTACAAAAATAGGACCACACTGCCACAAACACTTAGGACAATCCGATGGGCCCTTCGCGCTGTTATCCTTGAAGGTGGGCCATCCATACGCAGTCACATCGGCTTCGACAGCCGACGTGATATTTTTCCATTTTTTGTCGGAATTTTCGGCATCTTTGCTCTCGTCTCTTTCATGCAAGTATTTTGTTAGCTTTTCGATTTTTTCCGCTGCAGACACGATAGGATTTTCATGATTTGCTGATTCATCGACCGCGTTGCACGATTCGAGGCAGTCAGATATCTCTGTGCGGTTCTCAAAAGACAAGTCCCAAGTGCCGAGAGATTCGTCCGCGACGGATACCGCGCCTGGTGTCGCAGCTGTGAAAATTTTTCATATTCAACTCTTACGCACCTAGGAATAAACGAAATTCATGAAATTAAAAGCCAGCCTAAAAGGAAAACTGGGCCAACTATGATCGTTTAAGCAGCGTAGCTTTGACGTTTAATTTACGGTACCAAATTGAGACTTCAGAGCTCGGAAGCTCTTAATACGCTTTGGTTAAACCTATGATGGTAGCCCCCAGAAATGTTAGATATGTAAGCATGTATTAGTCCTAAGGCTCGGGTTTATATCAATCAGAACATATTTATCCAGGATCTACTCCCTGGTCTATATCAACTCGGAAACAGTTTCAGAATGTTAAGCTCGTATCAAGAAGAAGAGGCCGAAAGCGTTGAAAATAAGAGCTGGACTACTTACATTTCTTGGGCTCATTGGGCTGGAACCAGTCCTGAGGGCCCGTGCCACACCGGCAGAAGGGTGCCTGCGCGCCCTGCATCATGAATACCAGCGGGCTGCAGTCCTGGGAAACGTGCAATATGTTACTAACTGCGAATTATCGCTATCGAAGAATTACAAGGTCACAGGGAAGGAATATCTCGCGATCCCAATTTCAAAGAAGGGCTTAAACCCAAGGACAAACGATGTCCTTTATTTTGTATATCAAAATTAAATTATTTAGAGGCTACCTACTGAGTTATGACATATTAAAGGCACGGTAAATTCGTGGAGAGAACTAGTTTCATGAACCAAAATGATCTAGGATTTAAAGGTAAGAGAAAGATTACCAAGAGATTAGTTACATTAGGAAACATTGCGAATCCCTTCCACACAAAGTGTCTAATCCTCTGATGGCCCCAGCCACACACCAACTGCCTGAAACCCTTAGTAGATTGGTTCTACAAACCTTATTGCTAGACATGAACTCTCGCATGTTGTCAGCAAACTGCGCGTTGCTCTGCCACTGCTCGAAGCAGTTATTGAAGAACTCCGTAGGGTTGTCCCTGTTGCGATTCAGGACGTGGCGGTGGAAGCACTCCTCACAGAACACTTGGCCGTAGTAGATCTTCACGTTCGATGTTGGCACAGCGTGGCAGAAGTCTTAAAGGAAAAAGTTACGATTGGTATGTGAGGGATCGTAGCATGTGGCAAAAGGTGGTCTCTACCTACCCCCATGGGATACAGTTCACAGCTTTTGTAAAGCGTAATGGATATTTTAATTTCAACTTACAACATTTAGCGCACTGTTTGTGAAAGGTTTGCCCTCCAATCTCAATTTTGTTGAGATCGTCGATGGCCTGCAGGCACCGCGAGCATATACACCGCTTGGTCGGCTCCTCCGTCGGTTCTTCCGTCGATCCCGGACATTTTGGATCTAAACAGAAACAGATCGTTATTGAAGCAACGTGCTCAGGAATAGCAGTTGTAGCTCTATGTGTAGGTGGCAGTTCGCTGTGTCGTCGCTATTGTCGGCATTGTGAAATAATACCACACGTGAAACCCTATGCTTTATTCTTATCTAATCCCTGGACAAAAGACATTGCCCTGTGAGATTTCATCAGAATCATGTGAATTGTGGACCAGGGGAGGCCTATACTCAACAGTAGGTAAGTGCATGTGGGCTGAATATGATGATATTGATGATGAATCATTCGAAGCTAAAATTTATGACGCATCTACAGCAAGTTGGTGAAGGGTAGTTTCATTATCCCTGGGGAGAGCCAATCAAATAAAAACTGCAAAAACAGTAAGTTCCAAAATTTAACACGTTGTGTCTAAAGATTTTGGACGAGACAACAATAGTAAAAAAATGTACGCGTAGCTAGCAAATTAAAAAACTGATGAATGATTATGTCATGAAAAATATGTACAAAGTTGAACTGCTTGAAAGCTATCATTGGTAAAGTGCTGCCGACCGCCCGAAGCAGTCGTGCACAAACGGGCCGTATGTGTGTCTACATAGATGACTATTGCACAGTTCAAATATAAAGCAGTTACGAATCTAGGATCAAATCGTTCGAAATGACATTAACAGATGCGAGCATTTACGAGAAAATAAGCGGAATCGGCGTAATGACAGTAAGAGGTGTCAGGACGTCGATCGCGTATACTTCCCATTCACGTGTTAGATATTTTTCAAAACTTCAAAACATCAGATTCACATTTTCTGAGAGTTAACAGAACAGTAAAATTCAAAATGAAAGTTTAACAATCCTCAATCTCTATGGTCAAAAGTATTAATTCAAAAAATAGGCGTAAAGTCCTTAATGTTTGTAAAGCATTAAATATACTGTGTCTATACTATACCTTAGCTTTGCTGTCGCAGCTTGTAGTAGAAAAACCATAAATTTACGGATGACCTAAAGTGTGAAATGCTAATCTTACCTGACCCACCTTCAGTCTGTTTAGTTTCCTCGCTAGCTTCCTGGGGCTTCGCCCCCGGGGCCCACTGCATCCACCAGCTGTTGGAGTGGATGCGCGGATTCTCCCCCCGAAAGCGAGTCAGCACGTGCGCCTTAAAGCACTCATTGCAGAACACGTGGCCGTAAAACATTTTCAAAGACGTTGGTATTGTTCGGCAGATACCTGGCAACATTGGAACAATTAGATTTTACTGAAAAATGGGGAGAGGCCGTTTCCTAACTGTGGGACAAAATGGGATGTAGGTAGGTTCGATATACAGAGCCGTAGATGCTGAATAGGAAAGCTTGTGACTGACAAATTGAGTTCTAATCCTACCAGTCTGGTATCCATTAGATTTTACAAACTTAAAGTGCATTTATGTCCCACCACGATCTAAATGGTGAAAGAATCGTGAAAAAACTCATATACGACTGAAAGAAAAAATCCTAATGGCATGGTCAGTGAAAATAGGGATGGTCTATAGAAGTGGTAGGTACATACAGCACATGCTACATATCCTGTGAAAATTTTGTCCCTCGACGTCCACTTTGTCCTCGGGCTCAATCGGTAGGAAGCATCGTGCGCAAAAGCATTTCTTCGGTGGTTCTTGACTCATATTGATACACTTAATTTAGCTTTAAAATATAAATTTATGCTTAATTTTATAATAAAAATAGAATCAGCAAATCTGTTACATGTCAGGATGTTGGTTGATGGGAAAATGAAGAAAAAACAAAAGCTGGTCAAGTTCTGCGAGGAAAGAAGATCTAATTTCAAAATGTTCTGAATATACAATTTCTTAGTGGTCAGTCATAATTATCTTAAAATTTAATCATAAAAATATAAATCTTGTCCTATTCTTAAAATTACTGTGTGTATTGTTTGATAATTCATCCTTAAATATGAAGAATAATAATTCATTAAATAAATTAATACGTATTATCTTCTTTTTGAATGTGAATATTCGTCTAGAAATCTATATTAGTCGAATAAGCAATGGGCATCCCTATCAACGTAACGACAAAAGCCGTCATACCATCCGTCAATGTCAAATTGCGCGTCACTCATAGTGTGGTGTAATGCCTATGTGTGTTTTGTGATGTTGTTTGTGTTATCTATCGTGTTTTTATCATAAAAGTGATGTTTGTGGACTTATTTGGAATTAAATCTACGCATATTTAGTGGTAAAGTAGATCAACTATCTTATCTTTGCTGCATTGTTTGATAACATAACGTTTTAATAGGTTATGACTCGTAGTTACCGTTGGTACGACGAGGTGTAAGGCGTTCATGTTTCTATCTTTTTATGATAGAAAAACGATTGTAGAGAAGCGGGCGAGGTTAATAGTCGATAAATAACCCGCATAGCAGTCCTTTCGTACTATTATTATGTGTCTTGAGCGTTTATTTAAGTAGATATGAGCGGTTAAATCAGGCCTTAAAATTCGTTATAATATGACCCCGATTGTTTACAGTTCGCAGCCTTTAACGGTGCTAATCGTATTGCAAATGTTACTCGCTTATTTGGGAGGTTAAGGATACATTTATTTACAGTTCATAAAGTTGCAACATAATCTTTGTACCGAATTTCGATGTATCAACTTCTAAACTCAGTTATTCAAAGAGGAAAATATAATAGTTAAATGTTACATGTTTTATTCATGACAAATTTATTGGAAAACTATACATACTTGATTCTATTCCTATAATTTATAATTTTCAAAAGTATGTAACTTTTTTATTGTGTCCAAAATTATAGTATAAAGATATTGCTGCACAGTGCAACAATTTTCAAAATTAAAAAAAAACATCAATAAACTTTAAATCTTCTTATATTTTACTAATATTTTACTAAATCGGTTGAGAGGTTTAAGCGGGAAAGCATAACAGACAGACAGAGTTACTTTCGCGTTTATAATATTAATAGGGATTTATAATATTAATAGGGATTGTCATACAAATCTTAAGTATTGATTTATTCCTCAAATTCTGAGACAACCAGTATGTTGTTTATTTTTCAAACAACAGCAACTTCATAATCTCAATTTAGCATGCTTCATGCCAATATTTCCCGAATGGGTAGGCAGAGTTATACTCATAGTACACCCACATTTCACCAGTAATGTTTAAGTCCCATGTAATAAAGGGCGAGCCTATTACCATTAACTGGCCACTAATCCAGACTGCGGGCTGCTACTGGGACATTACAGATGGAAATACCCAATAACACTTTACTTGGATCCAAGCCCTGTGTTCCGCAGTAGTGCTTGAAACTACTAAACTGATGAGACAGCCTTTAATAGCTCTAAAATGTAAGTTAATGTCTATTGTTACAGAATGGTTCACCTGGATGTTAAGAAAAGAAAAATGTCCCGCCATGAGAAGGCAAAGAGTGGCTTTGTAAGTATATCTGTTTGTAAGGTTGACTGGTAGAGATAGCTCTAGCCATAAGACTGACTTTTGTTACCATACTGTAATAATTTTATTAAAACAATTGCTGTGCCCAGCGGTTTCACCCGCATAGTTTTTAATTTCATGGTTGCACGTGGATCCCTATTGTTTAAAAAAAATCTAAGTAGCCTAATTTACTCCTTGTAAGATTAGCTATCCATCAGTGAAAGTCCCGTTAAAATCTGTCCAGCCATTTCAGAGATTACCCGGAACAAACAGACAGACAGAGAACATTTTATAAACTTGGTGTTTAAGTGTCAGTAGCGTGTATACTTTCATATGCATTTAGTGAAAAGCTGTTGTTTTGCAATTACAAACAGACACTTAAATTTTATTTATCTGTATAGATGTATAGATTTCTGTACCATGGTGTGTAATATATGATATCTTATAATTTATATTATTAAATCAAAATTCTAAATATCTTAATTTGATTAGATTTCTTACAAAGTACATATTACAGGATTGTAAATGCTACCACCGATTGCAGAAGGTTGCTTTTGCTGAGATAAACCTGGCAAGAAACTCAACTATTACCCTTTGAAAAACATTTTACAATGTTTTACAGTTACAGTATATCTTAAGAATGCCCATGGACACAGTTCCAATGCTCAATTGTCAAAAATATTACAAATATTTGTGACCATATCAATTGCTTAGCAGCTTAGCAGGGGCCTTACCACGAGCTCTTATTGCCATGATAGTTTCACTCATTTATGAGACAGATGTATGTGACGTGCATACATCTGTCACTGTCGCACAACTGAATTATCATTGCAATAAGAGCTCATGGTTGGGCCCCTGGGCTGATTGTTGTTTTTGACTAATCCCTTTAGTTTACCAGTCAAAATACCAGTAAAGGTGTCGGGTAACTTTACTTAAGTTACCCGACACCTTTTGAAGGTTTCCCCTCATTAATAAAAAGAAGCATCACCTCTGCCTACCCCTCCCTTAAATGCGTCAAAACAATGTGTCATAATTTTTGGATGAACTTGACATTTTCATAAATTATTACTACAAAAACCCTAATCTGCATGTTAATAAAGACCAGTAGGTCTAAAAAGGCCACTTTGGGAGAATCATAATGTGATCCGAATATGATTCATCACCGACATGCCAAAATGGTCACTTAAGTGCAATTCATATTTATGATTCACGAATGATTACAATAATTGTAGATGTTAGTCCCTATGTAACTTTTTATGGTTCTGCTATTTGTCACAAAAGCAATTCATATTTTGTGGACCATTTTAGGAATCTTCATAGGAAAGTGTCAAACAGGTGAATTGCGAAATATGAATAATTCCTGAATCATATTCGGATCACATTATGATTCTCTCAAAGTGGCCGTTTTAGACCTAGAGATGTCAGTTTTTATAACTGCCACTGATGATATAGTTGCATGCAACAGGCCAGTTAATATTTGGGGTTCCTTTACTGCTTTATTAGCTCACTAGGTAATGTTTGCGGCTTTGCCCATGTTATATATCTATGCATCTATACAGCTAAATAAAATTGAAGTGTCGAACGGAAGTGTAATTCCAAATAAACAGCTTTTCACTAAATTCATATGAAAGTAGGTATTCATATAAAACAATTAAAAATAAAATATCTGTCTGTCCGTCTATCCGTCTGTTTGTTTGTTCCGTGTGTTGTTTTTAACGAGACTTTTATTGGCAAATAGGTAACGTTACTTAGAGTCACTCAGGCTACTTTTATTTATATAATTTATCTGTATAGATATGATACACATGAAATTGAAGTCTACGCGGGTAAAACCGCGGGGCACAGTTATCTATGTCTATACAGATAAATAAAATTGAAGTGTCTGTTTGTAATTCTAAAATAACAGCTTATCACTCAATGCATATGAAAGTATACACGCTACTGACACTAAAAAACCAAGTTTTAAATTTTTCTCTGTCTGTCTGTCTGTTTGTTCCGGGTAATCTCTTAAACGGCTGGACCGATTTTAACGGGACTTTCACTGGCAGGTAGCTGATGTATCAAGGAGTAACTTAGGCTACTTTTATTTATTAAAAATATTAGGGTTCCGCGACAATAAGGATGAAACTAAACAGCTAGTATATTATATACCTACATATATGCAGAAATTTCAATATTATTAATCTGTATAGATGTATAGATATGGATAGTTTTCTGGTTTTATATACGGAACCGTCTCTAATTTTGTTACAAATACGTAGTAGCCCACCTTTAGTTATTCTAGGTGTGTTATTAGCGTGCAGGTGTCAGCAGAATTTTATTATACCGTGACATTGGTAGATAAAGGATTACTTGTACGGTCGGCAAAATACGTAACTATACTTATGGTAAAGAAAAGTTACTCTTGAGAGCTATTCAGTCGCCTGCTACGCAAGCGAAGTTGGAATCCCAGCGGGGTCTGTACCAATGAGTTATTCTAAAAACGTATGTGCAATGATTTCACACCATGTGCTTTACGGTGAAGGAAAACATCGTGAGGAAACCGGTATATGTCTGAGAAGTAATTCTCCTACCTGATATGCACACAGAATTTGATACAAATTGTTCCAGCTCTGTCGGAGGAATTTAGTAACAAACACCGCGACACGAGAATTTTATTGAATACTAGCGGACGTTACGCGGATTCACCTGCGTAGTTCCCGATCCCGTGGGAGTACGGGGATAAAATATAGCCTATATTACTCGCTGATGATGTAGCTATCCATTGTTGCAAATTATTTTCAAGATCGGTTAATTAGTTTTGGAGCCTATTCAATGCAAACAAACAAAAAAAACATCACATAGTGTAGATTCAAAATTGATTTATTTAACATAAGGGACACTTGTGACACTCATTGAACGTCATTTTTCTTACGGTAACTTAAATTAACTCATTAATTATAGACCTAAACAAGTTCTTCAAAGGCTGTATACCTACCTATTTGTTTTTCTGACGCTGTTAGTTACGTGACTGCGACACACACACATTGATGCGGCGATAACGTGTGTATTATCTATGATTTTTTCAGTCGCGTTTCAGACGTTTTTTTAGTAAGTTCTTTTCGCAATAAAAAAGTTTTAGTGGACATTATAGTTATATGGATTTCGTGCTGTGATTTGTGAAGTTGTCGTAAAAGTTTTGAATCGTAAAATATAGTATTTACTAGCGGTTTCACTCGTGGGAGTACGGGGTTAAAATATAGCCTATATTAATCAGTGATAATGTAGCATTCATATGGTGAAAGAATTTTTAAATTCGGTCCAGTACTTTTTGTCACATCGTTACAAACATACGTACAATCCTTTCCTCTTTATAATATCAGTATAGATTACCAGGGATATCCCCTTTATTGCAAAACATTGCCTAACTTAATAATAATTCTGAGTTTAAAAGTAGTTCCATCTCTTTCTGTGATATGCATTTCAAAAGGGATGGACCGATTTTTAGTCCGAGTTTTGATTAAGTCTTGGTATAAATGTTTTGTGATAAAAAGTAATGGATTTGATTCGTAAAATATTGTGTTATTAGTGACTCTATCGGCTCACCAGTGGGAAATATAATCGTTATTTTATTAAGTGGGTTGCAATAAGTAACGAATGTGATTAAAAAGTGATTAGTTATAATATACGTCTTGTTTGAAGGTATTTGAAGCGTTTTTGTATGGTTGGCGATAGCTATATCATCATCGTCATCCAGCCCTTATCCCATGTTATTTGTGATCGACGCAATGTGTTCTTCTCTTCAATTTCTCTCTATCAGCCGTCATATCTGGCGTTAGCTTGCTATGATCCAATGAATTTGAATTTCGACACATACACTTAAGCTGTTAGGAGCAACTGAGTTTTTCTATCTATTCCCAGTAGCCCGGAGTCTGTATTAGTTCATGGTTAATGACAACAGACTCATCCGCTATTACATGGGACTTAAACATGAGTGGCGAAATGTGGTTGTATTATAAATGCACCTTTGCCTACCCTTTCGGGGAATACAGACATGAGCATAATATTATGTATACTAATATTATAAATGCGAAAGTAACTCTGTCTGTCTGTCTGTTACGCTTTCCCGCTTTAACCTCTCAACCGATTTTAATGAAATTTGGCACAGACAAACTTTAGACCCTGAGAAAGGACGTAGGCTACCTTTTATTTATTAACTATTAGGTTTCCGCGACCATAAGGATGAAACTAAATCTACGCGGGTGAAAACGCGGGGCACAGCTAGTATTATGTATGTCCGATAAAATCTAATCGATAAAATGCCTACTTGTCCGTCTGTAACTGTTTCACGGCTATACCAATGAGTCAATTTTGTTGAATCTTTCTTCTTACTAGTTTGATAAATGGGTATTCATATTGACATGAAAACAAAATCACCGAAAGAACTAGGTAGTTGATAAGAAGCCACACAATTTTAATTTTCTTTCAGACTGTCTCTTGAAGCATAATGAAACATACGCTTACGTAAACATATTTGTAACGAAGGTAAATCTTTACCTTACGATAAGAGGCAAGGTCGATTTTAATTACCGCATACTTGGTCATTAAACGAATAATAAAAGGTATTTATTCGAACAACAGTCAATACATACCTTACCATAAGCTCTTATTGCTATCATAGTTCCACTGTGTGACAGTGACAGACTTGTACACGTCATATACAATCTCATAATAATACCTAAACTATCATGGCAATACGAGGTCATGGTAGGGCCTTAGGTGCTTAATAATAACAAAGTTCATTTCTGTTGACATCTATATCTATACAGATAAATTAAATTGAAGTGTGTTTGTAATTCCAAATCAACACCTTTTCACTAAATGCATATGAAAGTATACACGGTACATAAATGAATACTTTTTTTCTCTCTGTTTGTTCCGGCTAATATCTGAAACGACTGGACCGATTTCAACGGGACGTTCAAGAGCATATAGCTGATGTTACAAGGAGTAATTTAGTCAACCTTTAAAAACCGAAACATAGCCCATGACATTATGTCTAGTGTGATGTCTAGAAGTGTTTCTGAGTTCTCTTTAATTTTCTAGATAAAGTCTTCTCAAAACATTAAAACATATTTGAAGTATTTTTAAACGTATTTCGTCTTGCTAAGAAATGTCCATTTATTTCAACCAGATCTAAAGACACTTACGTCATATTAGATCATATGAATAGCGAAACTTGTAAGCCAGTCGAACATCTGTGTCAATATAGTTCCACGGTTGGTGTGTGCGCCATTGACCAATTTATGGTGTATTTGGATGACGTAATCATGTTGGTGACGATCGAGCTAAGGTCTTCTGTAAGGGTCTGTGAGACCCTAGGATGATTCTAAGTGCTGGTGTTGGGTTGTTTTGAATCGCTTATAATTGTATTGATGGTAAAGGTGTGGTCAGAAGTTATGAGGGAAGGCCTTGAACGCGCAGTCGTAATTTTAATCCTAACAAGACTAGTGTTTTTCTGTGTGTTCAGAACTAGTGCCGCCACATTTCATATTATAAACTAGCTGTGCCCCGCGGTTTCACCCGCGTAGATTTAGTTTCATCCTTATTGTCGCGGAACCCTAATATTTGTAATAAATAAAAGCAACCTAAGTTACTCCTTGAAACATCAGCTACCTGCCAGTGAAAGTCCCGTTAAAATCGGTCCAGCCGTTTTAGTGATTACCCGGAACAAACAGGCAGACAGACAGAGAAAAAAATTAAAACTTGGTTTTTTAGTGTCAGTAGCATTTTGGAATTACAAACACACACTTCAATTTTATTTATCGGTACAGATGTCTAGCTGAGAATGGGTCCTGTCAGTTGTCAGATGAGGAGAGCAGTTACAGATTCTCATTTGTCTAGTCGTCGCAAGGTCACTGCAAACGAGGTCCTGGGATTTTTCATCTATTATTTCCAAGTAGCATCCCGAAGTCTTGATTAGTGTCCCGTTAGTGGCATGGGATAACATAACTGGAGAAATAAGGTTGTACTGTAATTACACCTCTTCTTACCCCGTCGGGGAATACAGGCGTGACTCACGCCGCGTGAGCAAGTTTGTATTAAATTTTTTGATCGTCATAACGACATAGAATGTGAATCAAAACAAATAGATTATGTCTGTTTATAATATACCTATTGGTTTTGGACTCCTTACTTGTTATAAGAGTGTATTTCTTCCTCTTGCACATTTCATCTTCATCTTAGTCTATTGATGTAACCTAATATAATTATGATGTCATAATACAGAAGTAAATCGCTAATACCACATGTGTTTACAAAACATATCCACATAATGCTCCTGTCGGTGATGCAATCTCTATTGGTTTGTTTTGTAAATACATTTGGTATTATTTTATCTTCCATTTAGATTTGCTTTAGATTTAGGCACTTTGAGATTTTCCTAACAAAAGCATACATATATGCTGACGCCTGTATTCGCCGAACGGGTAGGCAGAGGTGTTGTAATAACAACAGCCACTTTTCACACAAGATGATTAAGTGCCAACGTGACAGATGATGAGTATCGCCGTCTCAGGCACTATACATACGTCTATGTAACAATCTGCGTTGTATCGATTCCACAATTCGCGATGCCCTGCTATCTCTTGACTTATCTGATAAATAACAGTGTGTATGATATTATGAAGTGTGTCATTTATTGCAGTGATACGATTTTGAGTAAGTCTTTTATTGGATTAGAATGTATTACGTCGCGATATGTCACTAATTCTGTAAAACATGAGTTATTTACCGGATCTCTGTTGAATTCCTAATTCGTCAGTGGTTTCTTTTGTATCTGCACTTACATAGAATAAATATAAATCCTCCTTACCGAATTTTGGTATTATAGCGCAGGAGATATTGCACAAGTGTATGCGCAAACACAGGTGCACTCATCAGAACATTTTTTAGGGTTTCGTACCCAGGGAGTAAAAAACTGGAACCCAACTTCAACATATCTTTATTTGATTAGACTTAAACAGAGTACTTTCAAATCACCAAAATGCCATGGTAATACCTATGGGATTATAAATGTTACCACGGTTATAAAGGTTCGGAGATTGGGTTAGCTTTACTAGCTTGGCTTAGCCTATTTTAAAGATAATCTGAACTACCATTGATCTATCGTCCAACCACTCAAAAATCATCAATCTATAGGAAACTGCACATTATTCAAGAACTGATAAAATAGTGAATACAACCCTACCCTCATTATGAGATCGATGGAAAAGTGGTATAAGTGAATGCAAAGTGAAATGGTAGTTGGTAAATAATGTCAGAACGAGCTGAGAAGATGTACAATAGCCTCCCGAGGCTGAAGAGAAAGGAGACTTGGAGGAAGAAAGGGGTAAGTTTATAGGAATTTGAACTCTATTGTGTATCAGTTACGGTGTGTTTGTGGGTGATGGAATGATTCTACATCACCCCCCCGCGAACGGTTCTACTCTAGACTTTATTACAAACCATGGTTTAAATCAAGACTGAACCAAACTCGAACTAAAACTATGTCCATCCCTTGCGAAAACTGTATCACGAAAAAAACACCGTTTATATTTAAAATATTTTCGTAAATTGAATAATGGAATAATTTTATCAAATTCGTATTGTCATCTATATCTGATTTTGTTTGTTTGTTGATTTGCATTGAATAGGCTCCGAAACTACTTGATAATTCTTTCAGCCATGGATAGCTACATCATCAGCGAGTAACATAGGCTATATTTTATCCCCGTACTCTCACGGGAACGGGAAATACGCGGGTGACGTCCGCTAGAATTTTAGAATTTCAATCACAAAGGCTCCTTTTAACCTGATGATCTAAAAACCAGTTATTCGAGCAGTGTGTCGCCCAAATAAGGAACAATTACATCGGATAGATGCCCTAGATATGCCCGCCTCACCTTCAGAGCCAGATGTCTAGAATGCTAATATTTGCAAATCATAACGTAACCTAGTTGCACTGTGGGCTTTAATGTCAAGTTTATATGGTGGAAAAAAGGTCTTTAAGAATTGTCATCGCTTTATTCAACCCAGCTGATCACCGACGCTTGCAAAAGAACGAAAATCAATCGATGTTTCAATATCGTTTTATATCAAACTCAAATTTTCCTTCGTTAAATACTTTAATTAATGTACGTTTACATTATACAAACGTCAAAGATTTTTCGATATTTTGGAACGAATAAGAATCATGGTAGGAACTTTCTGAACTTTCGTCCGAAACTTCGCATTGCGTTGAAAAAAAGTAGGCCCCCTGATTACCGAAAGCGACTGCCATCTGACCTTCGCTTATGACCATAATTCGTAAAATTATCTAGCTTTGTATTCTGACTTTGTCCGCGTAATATTTCTTTAAGTCAAAGTTCTTTAGTTCTATGTACATCATTAGGGTTATAGTTATGTTTATTCCGAATTCTGGAAAAATATTCACGCCTGTAATCCAGGAAGGGGTAGGCAGAGGTATACGAAAAGCACACCCACATCTAGTCAGTTCTTTTCAATCCCGTGTAATGGGGGGTTATATGTAATGGGGGGAGCTTATTGCCATTAACCGGGACATAACAGATGGAAAAACTGATCGAACCCCGGACCTCGTCGTTCGCAGAACAAGCGACATCAGAGGACCTAGTGCGAGTTTTTCACTGCCGCCGTCACAAGTCACCGTGTCGACGTAAACGCAGATTTGTATAGGATCGGAACAGCGCCTCTGTCGGCCTAAACATGACACTATTGTGAGCCCATACAAATCTGGGTTTCCGTCGACGCGATGACTTGTGACGGCGATTTTAAGAAAACTCGCACTGGGCATTCAAAATAACGAGCCAATCCAAACATTGGATATACCAGATGCGGTTATCACAAAAGCATTCGACTATTGGTGCAATTTCTTGGAATCGAGTCCAGCCATATTTCACGTAAACGGCGAGTCAAAGGTCACGGTATGGTAATGACGTGAATTGTTCTCAAGTACTCGTTATTGGGAAGCTATCGTGGGTCATGTAGTTTGATCCACTTATCCAATGAGGTGTACTAGCTTTCTGCTTGCGGATTTCTCTTAAACGAGCCCATTTTTATTGTCCGTATTAATATTAAACACCCCGCGGTTTCTGTCGCGTAGACTTTATTTTATACTAGCTGTGCCCCGCGGTTTCACCCGCGTAGATTTACTTCCTTATTGTCGCGGAACCCTAATATTTTTAATAAATAAAAGTAACCTAAGTTACTCCTTGAAACATCAGCTACCTACCAGTTAAAGTCCCGTTAAAATCCGTCCAGCCGTTTCAGAGATTACCCGGAACAAACAGAGAGACAGGGAAACATTTAAAACTTGGTTTTTTAGTGTCAGTATCGTTTATACATTCATATGCATTTAGTGAAAAGCTGTTATTTTGGAATTACAAACAGACACTTCAATTTTATTTATCTGTATAGATGTAGCTTAATTTCGAGGAAACCTAATTTAACAAAAATAATAGTCGTTTGTGTAGCCGGCGACTGCGTAAACCCTACGACCACTACGGTCCCATATTACTTCTATTTATGAGTCGTATTTTTCACTTTTTCGTAACGGATCTGTATTTTCTTTTAATGCTAAATGATCTAATAAACTATCAATATAATATAGTAAGAAGCGAAAGGGAAAACTGACTTCTAAAGTTTCCATGTAAGATTAACAGTCTCAAGAGGAATGCGGTGTAACGACAAAAATCTACATTTTTGTTTCATAAATCACGGCGTGTGCCGTTAAGATTGCATTGGCTGACCTTACTTCTGTCACGAGGTTGGGTTGGGTGCCACTGTTGGCGTTGGGCGATTTCATCTACACTAATCCCTACTAATATTATAACTGCGAAAGTAACTCTGTCTGTCTGTTACGCTTTCCCGCTTAAACCTCTCAACCGATTTTGATGAAATTTGGCACAGACAATCTTTAGACTCTGAGAAAGGACATAGGCTACCTTTTATTTATTAAAAATATTAGGTTTCCGCGTTTCCGTTTCCGGATGAAACTAAATCTACGCGGGTGAAACCGCGGGGCACAGCCAATATTATTATAAAGAAGAAAGATTTGATTAGCTCAGAAGTCAGGGAATTCATAAGATTTGTGTAAATGGTTTTTGTGAAAATAAACATTATTATTATTATTAAGTATTTGATTGTTTTTTTGTTTGTTTTTTTTTGCATTGAATAGGCTCCGAAACTACTTGACCGATCTTGATCGAAACTCTTTCAGCAATAGATAGCTATATCATCAGCGAGTAACATAGGCTATAATTTATCCCCGTACTCCCATGGGAACAGGAACTACGCGTGTGAAACCGCGTGACGTCCGCTAGTTAGAAATAATTTAGGTGCCAATATAATGGATTTGTGTGCCAACCATAGAAAAAGGAAGTATCAGTGACCCGGTGATCTGTGTTAATCCTCCATTAGTGTTGCGCCTGCGCCCATAGTGACGTAACAACAATGATATCCAGTTGACTCACGCGCTAGTTTTTTCATCAATAATGAGTCAAGGTCAATATATCTATATGTTATAGAATGAGGTAATATTAGTTCATAAATTATTCCTTGTTTTGGTTTTAATATGTTAACTTCTGCTCATCATCATCTCCCTGACCTTATTGGGATCGGCACTTGATTCAACCCGATGTGGCTCCATGTTAGTCGCAATCAACTTATTAACTCCTTGTCCGTTATGTGCGCCTGGTACTTCGTGTACCATATCATCATCTCCCTGGCCCTATCCCATACATTATTGGGGTCGGCACTTGATTCAACCTGATGTGGCTGATCACTTGATTTTTATACGAAGCAACTGACATCTGACCTTCGTAACCCTATTATGAGGATCGATATCCTGGGTTGAACCAGCTGTCAGACCCTTAGGCCTCCGACTGATCTGTAACCCTAGACAAAGTTGGATACATTATCTCGCGCTTGCGCTATTAGAAACGATACAAAATGTATGGCAAAGACAGTAAAAAGCTGTAATTAGAATTACAGAGACATCTTTTTTTTTCATCTGGTTATCTATCTTATAATCTTATATATAAAAATGAATCCCCATTTCCCTTGGGCACGGCATCACGCCTAAACGGCTGGATGGATTTTAACGGGACTTTCACTGGCCAATAGCTGACCTTTCAAGGAGTGTTTAGGCCAGGTTCTTCTCAGTAAAAGCAACCTTCCGAACCTGGCGGTAGCATGTATAATCCTGTAAATTGTGTCATTCTGACGATTTGAAAGTGCTTTGTATAAAGTCTAATCGAATAAAGATATTTTTGACTTGACTTTGACTTATTTTTAATAAAAAAAACAGCATGAAACTAAATCTACGCGGGTGAAACCGCGGGGCACAGCCAGAAGATGAATAAATTACAATACAATTTTTTCTTATTATTAGCGATCACACATACAACTAGCACCAGTCATTAATAATAATACACTTTATATTTCCCCACTTCCTTACACATTTAATTCAAATTAAACGAATAATTAATTATACAATAACGTAATCTTATATAAATAGCTGTATCCCACGGTTTTATCATCATTTCAAAACGGTTGCTTAGATATTATCAATATTTTATTAGTACGTCCATCCGCTATCAAATCCCGCTACGAGCGGAATTTTAATATTTTTTTACGCAGAGCGAGTGATAATGCTTATCCCCAACAAAGAGGTCTTCCAACCAGGCAGGCGTCATGCCTGGGGAACCGCGGCCCCAACTATTCTAGTGAGAAACTTGTATATATGCAATGCAATGCGCTTGAAAACTCTTATTGCGCGATTTAGGTTCTCGTGTATTTGTATTCAAACTTCGCATTTGTTAGCGAGTAGCGCCATCTATGTAGCGAGTGGAGAAACGGTCGTACAAATCATTTCGTGACTAAAAGGAACTGTAAAATGTAGGTTTAAGACCGACTAAATGCGCGTGCACTTTGATTAATTCAATTATATACTCAAAACATACTGCTAAGTGTGTAACACATTCAATAAGCTGATAACTATAATCAGCTATCTAATATACATTTTACATAATTTATCCATTTACATACATATGCTCACGCCTGTATCCCATAGGGGTAGGCAGAGACCACCGTTAGCCACATGTTACGATCCTAACATACTTTTTTCGCTTATGCATTAAATATGCTGTTCCCCAGACATGACACTCGTCTCAATGGAGGATCTGGGGATGACACTGATCACTCGCTCTCCACGGTTCTTTCTTAGCCTCATAACATTGTCTGTGACCAATGCTTTTAGGTACTTAAGGTTAATTATTGCAGGTTATAATTAACGAGACAATGTCGAAATCACAGATTATGGTTACTTATCTATTATGTCAACAAACCTTGAAACATACCATGCATAGTGCCTAGTGCGAGTTTTCTTAAAATCGCCGTCACAAGTGATTGCGTCGACGTAAACGCAGATTTGTATGGGCTCACAATAGTGTCATCTTTAGGCCGACAGAGGCGCTGCTCCGATCCTATACAAATCTGCGTTTACTTCGAAACAGTGATTTGTGACGGCGGCAGTGAAAAACTCGCACTAGGCCCTCATGTGTTAATTGTGGGGTACTTGTACAGTGAGAGTGTAGTGCGCATTCCGAATTCAAAAATATCGGCCGTGTTGATCGTCTGCGTAGTTAAATATCGATTAACATCTATGTAATTAGTGTTTTAACGATTATACTGTTTTAATCGTATTCAGTAAAATGACAGTTAGAGGTCAGCTATCTGCCAATGAAAGAGCTAAAATCGGTCCACCCGTTTCAAGGATTAGTTGGAAATAGCAAGTAGTCAGGCATACAAACAGGATATTTGAAATCAGAAATTTCTCTTGTCTGTCGGTCTGTCAGTCACTCAAAGATAGATGACCCGAACGTATTATACAAAGATAGCCGATTCTGTCATAAGACGTCCTATTCATGCGGCTGTTTGGTCCAACAAAACATTTTACACTTGCCAAATTGCTTTTTATACTGACTTCAACCTCAAATCTATTGCGCGAGAGTCTATATTTAGTTTGAAGTGGTGTTTTGTCATTGCCATGTGGTTTTTAAGATACAATGATGGGGTCGATGACTTGATAACAAAATAAGTGACGTTTGTAGGACTGAAAAAATCCATTCAAATAGCTTCGCTCGTGACTTCGTTTGCGTCAAATTTCATCCATTGCAAGTTAATTGTTAAGTTGCCAAACAAACAAACTCTTCAGCTTTATAATATTATAGTATAGATTGCTAAAATAAATATGAAAAAATTGCAGTTGTATAGTAAGAGCCGTTGTGGCCGTGGGGTTTGAGCACTCGTCTGCTACGCAAGCCACGCATTTCGATGGGGGATAAACCAATGAGTTTTTCTAAAAACGTATGTGCAGTGATTACACACTACGTGCTTTACGATGAAGGAAAAGTGCCTGAGACGGCGATAGACTCACAATCTGTCACGTCAGCCCTTAATCATCTTGTGTGAAAAGTGGGTGTTGTTATTACAATACCTCTGCCTACCCCTTTGGGTAATTGGGCGTGAGCATATGTATGTATAGTTATCTATACAGATAAATAAAATTGAAGTGTCTGTTTGTAACTCCAAAATAACAGTTTTTCACTAAATGCATATGAAAGTATACACGATACTGACACTAAAAAAAAAAAACATTTAAAATTTTTCTCTCTCCGTCTGTCCGTTTGTCTGTCTGACTGTCTGTTTGTTCCGGGTAATCTCCAAAAGGGCTCTACGGATTTTAACGGGACTTTCACTGACGGATAGCTAATGATACAAGGAGTAACTTAGGCTACTTAGATTTTTAAGAAAACATTAGAGATCCGCGGGCAACCATAAATTTAAAATCTGCGCGGGTGAAACCGCGGGGCACAGCTAGTCATTCATAAAATGTATTCTCAACATATGGTAGTGCCATATGTATTTGTTTTGGATGTCCTATGACGAGTTTTCAAGAGCACCTGCGATGATCTCACGATAAGTTGGCCTTACGAATGACGAGGGCATAAAGGCCCCTTCAAATTGTCACACACTTGGCATGCATCTATGATGACAAGGAGTTAATAAGTTAATTGCGACTAACATGGAGCCACATCGGGTTGAATCAAGTGCCGACCCCAACAATGTATGGGATAAGGCCAGGGAGATGATGATATGGTACACGAAGTACCAGGCGCACATAACGGACAAGGAGTTAATAAGTTGATTGCGACTAACATGGAGCCACATCGGGTTGAATCAAGTGCCGACCCCAACAATGTATGGGATAAGGCCAGGGAGATGATATGGTACACGAAGTACCAGGCGCACATAACGGACAAGGAGTTAATAAGTTGAATGCGACTAACATGGAGCCACATCGGGTTGAATCAAGTGCCGACCCCAACAAAGTATGGGATAAGGTCAGGGAGATGATGATATGGTACACGAAGTACCAGGCGCACATAACGGACAAGGAGTTAATAAGTTGATTGCGACTAACATGGAGCCACATCGGGTTGAATCAAGTGCCGACCCCAACAAAGTATGGGATAAGGTCAGGGAGATGATGATATGGTACACGAAGTACCAGGCGCACATAACGGACAAGGAGTTAATAAGTTGATTGCGACTAACATGGAGCCACATCGGGTTGAATCAAGTGCCGACCCCAACAATGTATGGGATAAGGCCATAGAGATGATGAATATCAGCTATCTGCCAGTGAGGGTCCTGTTAAAATCAGACTCAGCTGTTTCTGAGGTTATTCGGAACAAACAGACAGAACGAGGTTATTTGATGTGGGTCTCGTATTTTTGTTATGTATTTAGTGAAAAGCTGTTACTTTGGAATAGCAAACAGACACTTCAATTTTACTCATCTGTCTAGATCATAATGTACAAATTTGTTGGCTTTAGCTTTAAGTTGTATTTATTGTATACATTTTGTTTCGAAATCATTCCCATTGCAGTTTTGTACTTAAATTATATTGCGATGATAATTCCACGATAAGTGACACGGTAACAGATTTCTACAAGTTGATTCTGAGTCTTGCCCTTGAGTCGGCGGCGGTGGACTTAACATCAGTCCCGTTTGCATGTTATTATACGACTAATTTTGATTTTAAAAATTTCCGATGCACTGTCGTACTCCATCATAGCGATAATTCTTCCACGGAGTGACGATGACAGATTTTTTTGCACGTACAGTGACGGATTTTCACACGACGTCATATAAGTTTTATACAATTTGGCATCAATAGGTGAGTGGTGGCCGTATGCGATATATAATACTAGCGGACGTCACGCGGTTTCACTCGCGTAGTTCCCGTTTCCGTGGGAGATAAAATATAGCCTATATTAATCAGTGATAATGTTACATTAAAACGGTGAAAGAATTTAAAAAATCGGTCCAGCCGTTTCGTATAATAGCCGTAACAAACAGACAGTGATTTTTTTTTAATTGTTTTTTTTTTACTTACATGCATTATTTTAATATTGGGTTTACAAACAGACACATCAATTTTATTTATCTGTATGAGTTAAAAGACTTGAAGAACTTTATGCCTAAGCCTTTCGCAAGCTGTCTTCGTGACTCAAATGATAGTGTGATCACATCCTAAGAAAAGCATTATTAACCAAGAAGGCGTATTGGAAACGATCCAAGTGCTTGAATGACTTAATTATTACATACAAACAAACACATCTCGTTTTGTTTGTTTGTACGCACGGCTTGCTTGTTTATTTTAATGGGTATTTTAATTTTGTCTCGATTTATGATAAATACTGTAACAATACCAGTGTCCCATGTATAGGCTGGACCTGGCGCTTTGCGCTTTTATTTGTAAAACTTCCTATACTCGCCGCTTGGGGCGCTTTTTAACGAAATGACGAGATATAAGCAGGGATAGGGTTTGAGCAGTCGCCAGCTACGCAAGTTCGAACCGCACATATGTTTTTCTTAAAAACTTAAAAACCGCGGGGCACAGCTGGTATATATATATACTAGCTGTGCCCCGCGGTTACCGCCTATGTCCTTTCTCAGGGTCTAAAGATTGTCTGTCTCTCTTTCATCAAAATCGGTTGAGAGGTTTAAGCGGGAAAGCGTAAGAGACATACAGATTACTTTCGCATTTATAATATTAGTAGGGATAAAGTGCTAGCGAGTATTCACGGACAGGGGCCCAACCATGAGCTCTTATTGCAATAATAATTCAGTTGTGCGACAGTGACAGATGTATACACGTCACATACATCTATCTCATAAATGAGTGAAACTATCATGGCAATAAGAGCTCGTGGTAAGGCCCCTGATTATAAATAACCAAGGCGCATCATCTCACTTATTATTTTTAGTGATTCTCTAACGTTAATCTTTTGTTTATTTTTATACACCGCTACTTCAGTCACCTTTCTGTTGTGGTCGAGTGCAGGTGTATATTTAGTGGTGAACATTCTTTATGATTATAAGCGGTTTTGATAGGTGCCGTCGCGAGATATGAGCGCTCGAAAATAGTGGTGCTAACTACGCATGTATTTTGCGTCGCGTTTTTTATTTATTTGCTAGCTGTGCTCGCGGTTTCCTAATTTCATGGGTGGCCCGCGAACTGCGAACGAATTTTGAATTAAAAGTAGTCAAAGTTACTCCTTGTGTCATCAGCTATCTGCCAGTGACAGTCCCGTTAAAATCGGTCCAGTCGTTTCGGAGATTAGCCGGAACAAACATATGGATAGACTGAGAATCATATGCATTTAGTGAAAAGCTGTTATTTTGGAATTACAAACGGACACTTCAATTTTATTTATCTGTATAGATGTATTAATTAGTACGCTAAAGCCAAATTCAATGTTAGATACCTACATTGAAAAGAGTAATTGTTGAGTTGGGTTCTTCTCAGAAAAAGCAACCTTCCGAACCCGGTGGTAACATTTATAATCCTGTATAATGTATTTTTTGTCCTTCTGACGAATTGAAAGTACTTTGTAAGAGGACTAATCAAATAAACGAGGCCAGCGCTCAGAACTCCTGACGGCACCTGTAAACGCTTGTCTACGGCAGATTCTAATCATATATTAGAAGTTTTGTGAGACTGGTGGTCTTCAGTGAAAAGTGATTATTACCCCTTTGGGGACCCTTGAAGGGAAGTGAAGATCCTTTTAAGTGCTTTATGTATAGTGATGTCAGAGAAAATGGATACAATTAAAGTGGTCGGTGAATTTGTTAGAGAGCGATCGCCGTTTTCGGTAAGGTTCGAAACAGAACTACCTAGCTTGTCTATAAATGTATGTACATGATGCCAGCTGAGTTTCTTGCCGGTTCTTCTCAGAAGGCTAGTTTCCGAACCAGTGGTTAATTCTCGACTTTCATAAGTGCCTTACCAGGGCCTAAACTGAATATATATTTTTCATTTTCATTTTCAATCTTTGAGAATTTTTAAGCGCACATTTTGACGGACAGTGAAGACTTAGTAATAGGGTCCCGTTTTTTACCCTTTGGGTACGGAACCCTAAAAAGACTGCACCTTTGCAATATAGGTACATATATAGGGTCTAGATTTTACAATACGCACCGAACCTTACTAAGTCGTAACAACTACACTTTACTTCAATAATATTTAAATATAAGTTTGATAAAGAAGTGTTACATAAATCTATACAACTATACAGATAAATAAAATTGAAGTGTCTGTTTGTAATTCCAAAATAACAGCTTTTCACTAAATGCATATGAAAGTATACACGCTACTGACACTAAAAAACCAAGTTATAAAATTTTTCTCTGTCTTTCTGTCTGTTTTTTCCGGGTAATCTCTGAAACGGCTGGACGGATTTTAACAGGACTTTCACTGGCAGGTAGCTGATGTTTCAAGGAGTAACTTGGGCTACTTTTAGTTATGAAAAATGTTAGGGTTCAGCGACAATAAGGATGAAACCAAATCTACGGTGGTGAAACGTCAGGACACAGCTAGTACATAAATAAGCCTATTTCCCATGGTGATCCCAGAGACCACCGTTTCTCACATGCGATCCTTATGTACCTCAAAAAAAGTGCACCACCATCTAGACCCCATATATAATAAATCCTTCGTCCGTCTATTTACCCCAAATTTCGTGTTCATTAACATGCACGGCGCCATGCGTCTAACAATTGAATAACATCCAGTTAGCATTGGTTCTGCATACCGCATTTGGCGACCTTTGCGACACATGTTTCGATAAACACATCACAATAACTGTGTCCTAATGTGTGTCGTGGCATTTATTAAGTTATCGTGTAGACTTTTAGGCGCAATTTTTTGACATAGAGCTTCGGTTAAATATGATTTCTTGCCGGTTCTTCTCAAAAGGTTAGTTTCCGAACCGGTGGTAAATTCCTCGACATTCATAAGTGCCTTACCAGGGCCTAAACTGAATAAATCATTTTCGTTTTCATTTTATGAATATAATTTTATAAATATAAAAAAAATTATGTTAATTTTATTTATTTTTGGGGCAGTTTTGTTTTTAGAATTTTATTTCCTACTAGCTGTGCCCGCGGTTTCACCCGCGTAGATTTAGTTTCATCCTTTTTGTAGCGGAACCCTAATATTTTTAATAAATAAAAGTATCTTAAGTTACTCCTTGATATATCAGCTACCTGCCAGTGAAAGTCCCGTTAAAATCGGTCCAGCCGTTTCGGAAATTACCCGGAACAAACAGACAGACTGATAAAATATTTAAAACTTGGTTTTTTGGGGTCAGTAGCGTGTATACTTTCGTATGCATTTAGTGAAAAGTTGTTATTTTGGTATTACAAACAGACACTTCAATTTTATTTATCTGTATAGATGTATCGATTACTTAAGTACTATATTACTTACTATATTAGTAAATATAAGCATTGTCATGTATTCCACACTAGCGGACGATGGACGTAGTTCCAGTTCCCGTGGGAGCACGGGGATAAAATATAGCCTATATTAATCAGTGATAATGTAGCATTCAAATGGTGAAAGAATTTTTAAAATCGGACCTGTACTTTTTGAGTCAATTCGTTACAAACATACATACAAATCTATCCTCTTTATAGGTAATACGAGTATCCTACACTGCAACATGCCATATGTTTGGCATTTCCATACATTTTGTATCGTTTCTATTAGCGCAAGCGCGAGGATAATTTGTCTAGGCCTAACGTGCAGATATCCATCGTGTTTCAATGATTAAAAAGCTAATTAAAAGAGACCGCAATGGCTGATTGGCCAATTGTAATCAATTACAGCGACATCGATACGCGTACCATTGATGTCCCTTACAATGGCACAATGAGTTTAGTGACCCAGTTAGGATGTTACTTCATTTGATATATCTATTATCTATGGTTGCGATTGCAACTACTACTCTTCGACGCTACTACGCTAGCGTCGCCGCTACAAATATTTTCGGAGATGCTAGCGAATGTAGATTAGGGAAGCATGTATAGGTAGGTGGCAAACACGTGATAGGGGTACAGGCATCTGGAAACGCGGTTCCCGTTGTCCCAGTCGCCTGTACCTTCAGTTTATGACCGAGCAATAAATTTAAATTTAAACCTCCTTGATATTATGACAATCTATACAGATAAATAAAATTGAATTGTCTGTCTGTCTGTCTGTCTGTTTGTTCCGGGTAATCTCCGAAACGGCTGGACCGATTTTAACGGGATTTTCTCTTGCAGGTAGCTGATATATCAAGGAGTAACAAAGGCTACTTTTATATATTAAAAATATTTAAATAGTGAAACCGCAGGGCACAGCTTATTTAGTAAGTTTCTTCACTTGCTAATATGTAGTTTTCTTCCAACAGCTGGACACATGGTTCGGGCGTCCGAAGAAGGCAGGCGGTGGTCCGGAGCGAGGGTACGACACCGTCCCCCGCGCGGAGCCTCGAGCTGAAGATGAAGAGCCTTCAGCTGCCGCCGAGTACACCAGCAAGATCGATGCGCTGGACGATACACAGCTGCAGAGGCGGTTTGAGGAGATGCTCGTGAGTTTTGATTCTATTGATGTGATTTATTCACTGCCGGATTAAGCCAGCGCGGGGCCCGTAGCAAATTCGGCCAAAGCTCCCTTGGTTTTCTTTAGATTTTCAGATGGGAGTAATGCCTAAGCGTCTGCGTAAAATATCTTACATGCCTTATGGGAGATGCAAGACATTTGACGCATTGGTGCGCGGGGCCCTTAACATTTGCTACTCTTGCTACGTCGCTAATCCGGCACTGTCTTAGTTCCACTGTGTGACAGTGACAGATTTATACACGTCATATACATCTATCTCATGATAAGAGTTCTCCTCTATAATAATTATATCATTCTGATGAATTGAAAGTCAAATAAAGATATTTTTGACTTTGACTTTGAAAAATACCTTCATGGCAATAAAAGTGATCTACATTACACTATCTATACATCTATACAGATAAATAAAATTGAAGTGTCTGTTTGTAATTCCAAAATAACAGCTTTTCACTAATTGCATATGAAAGTATACACGCTACTGACACTGAAAAACCAAGATTTAAACATTTTCTCTGTCTGTCTGTCTGTCCGTCTGTCTGTCTGTCTGTTTGTTCCGGGTAATCTCTGAAACGGCTAAACCGATTTTAACGGGACTTTCACTAACAGGTAGCTGATGTTTCAAGGAGTAACTTAGGCTACTTTTAATTATTAAAAATATTAGGGTTCCGCGACAATAACAATGAAACTACGCGGGTGAAACCGCGGGGCACAGCTAGTTATATAATAAAAAGGAAAGATTTGATTGTGTTCTTGTTTGTTTGTTTGCATTAGATAGGCTCCGAAACTACTATACCGATCTTGAAAATTCTTTGAGCAATGGGTAGCTACATCATAAGCGAGTAACATAGGCTATATTTTATCCCCGTACTTCCACGGGATCGGGGACTACGCGGGTGAAACCGCGTGACGTCCGCTAGTATGGTGTATAGTAAATACATTGTGATTGTATTGTGTTTCAGAGTGACATGAACTTGAGCGAACAGAAAAAGGACCCGCTTCGAAAGTACTCACGAGATCAGAAGAAGAAAATGCTTGTTGCATATAAGTTCGTCAACACACAGGTATTGAACGAATAATCTATCTTATATATATATCCATGCACTTATACAGATTGATAGATAAGCCGTGGTGGCCTCGGGGTTAGAGCAGTCGCCTGCTACGCAAGCGACGCAAGTTCGAATCCCAGCGGGGCCTGTACCTATGAGGTTTTCTAAAAAAACTTATGTACAGTGATTTCACACCACGTGCTTTACGGTGAAGGAAAACATCGTGAGGAAACCTGCATATGTCTGAGAAATAATTCAAAGACGTATGTATAGTGCCTGAGACGGCGATGGTCTCACCATCTGTCACGTTGGCACCTAATCATATTCGGTAAAATGTGGGTGTTGAAAATTACAACACCTCTGCCTACCCCTTCGGGGAATACAAGCGTGAGCATATGTATGTAAATGACATATTTATTGGACACAGTTCCAATGCACAAATTTCAATATAAATAATAATTCGATATAAATAATAATAATAATAAGTTTTAGTATAATAGTTCTACTTACATATAAACGTGTAGCTTGAGATGACCAGACCTTAGTTGTTCCACGTAAGTATTCCATTATAATCCTTACCTCTCATATTCCAGGAAGGTCGTTCAAAGTTCGAGAAACCATCGGATTACGTAGCGTATCTAAACCAGCCGGAGTTGTCAGTGGGCAAGCTTCACAGCTGCTTAGAAAACCTGAGGATATCCCTCACCAACAACCCGCTGTCGTGGATTGAAGAGTTCGGCACCAAAGGGATTGAGAGCCTGCTAACTACACTCAATTTGTGTTACACTAAGTGAGTATACATTTCATTTGTTCACTGCCTCCTTGGTCTAGTGGTCGCTAGCGCTCCTGCTAAACAGGAGGTTCTGGGTTCGATTCCTGGGTCGGACAAAGTCATCATCTCCCTGGCCTTTTCCCTTAAATTGTTGGGGTCGGCGTTCGATTTAAGCCGATGTTACTCACCTGATTTTTATTCGAAGCGACTGCCATCTGACCTTCGTAAGCCCTTTCACGAGGAAATCGGTATTCTGGGTTAAACCAGTTGTCGGACTCTCTAAAGCCTCCGACTGACTCTTTCTACTGCTCCAAAAACCTAATAGTACAATTTTGTGGCTTGAGTCTATCTTAAATTTAAGTGACACCACGTGCTTTACGGTGAAGGAAAACATCGTGAGGAAACCTGTATATGTCTGAGCAGTAATTCAAAGACGTATGTATAGTGCCTGAGACGGCGATGGACTCACCATCTGCCACGTCAGCACTGAATCATCTTTGGTGAAAAATGTGTGTTGTTATTACAACACCTCTGCCTACCCTTTCGGTGACGCTTCTGGGATTGCGTGCGATTATAAATGTAATAACTTATTATTTGTATTCACGCTGACAGTGGAAGTGGACTTTATCGGTATGTGATATTTAATTTACAATTAGTGTGTGTATATTTAATTTATAACTAGCTGTGCCACGCGGTTTCACCCGCGTAGATTTATTTTCATCCTTATTGTCGCAGAACCCTAATATTTTCAATAAATAAAAGGTAGCCTATAACCTTTCTCAGGGTCTAAAGATTGTCTGTGCCAAATTTCATCAAAATCGGTTGAGAGGTTTAAGCGGGAAAGCGTAACAGACAGACAGACAGAGTTACTTTCGCATTTATAATATTAGTAGGGATTTATAATTAGAGTGCGCGAACAGTGCATTCGCATTTATCACCTTGCCCAAGTACCGACGATAGGAATGAAGGGGTTCTCTAGTCAACCCTACTTATTGTTATTTACCCGGCCTGAGACGGCGATAGACTCACCATCTGTCACGTTGGCACTTGATCATCTTGTGTGAAATATGGGTGTTGTTATTACAACACTTCTGCCTACCGCTTCGGGTAATACAGGCGTGAGCATATATCTATCATCTATATATATAAAAATGATTCCCTATTTCCCTTGGTCACGGCATCACGCCTAAACGGCTGGATGGATTTTAACGGGACTTTCACTGGCAGATAGCTGATGTTTCAAGGAGGGTTTTAGGCTAATTATATTAAAAAAAAAACAAAAGGGCTGCGGGACACTCATGAAATTAGGTCTACATATATACATATACAGTGAAACCTGGTTAAGTGAGACATCAAGGGACCTGCAATGTCGTTTCACTTATAGAGGTATTCCACTTACCCAGTGTCTCAGATATACAGGTATAAATAAATATCTGTCTCATTTACAGAGGGTTCCATTAATAGATTACGTGTGGAATTTGTGGGTAGAATAAGAATGAGTAAACAAACAATGTTATCTCAGTTACAGAGGTTTATGCATATAAAATTTACTCGCTGTCTCAGTTATAGAGGTAACTATGATGATAAATCGAAAGAACAAATCCCAGATATAGAGACTTACCTCGTCCCACTAACAGAGGTAATTCAGTGCCAAAGTGTTGGGACCTCAGCATGAGTTCCAGTTATGGAGGTTTCTCACTTATCCAGGTCCCACTTAACCAAGTTTCACTGTATTTATGTTTTTTTTTTATATTTCCCCAGTGACTCACGCTACGACCGCGTCCAATATGAATGCATACGCTGCCTCTCCGCCGTTCTCAACAATACAGTGGGCATACGAACCATGTTCGAATGTCGCGAGGCTCTCCCGGTGTTGGCCAGAAGTCTTGATCCGAGGAAACCGCATTGTGCGCTCGAGGCTGCTAAGGTATGCTAATTCTATCAATATATCTTTACAGATAAATAAAATTGAAGTGTCTGTTTGTAATTCCAAAGTTACAGCTTTTCACTAAATGCATATGAAAGTATACACGCTACTGACACTAAAAAAACAAGTATTAATTTTTTTTTCTGTCTGTCTGTCTGTTTATTCCGGTTAAGCTTTGAAACGATTTTAACGGGACTTTCACTGGTAGGTAGCTGATGTTTCAAGGAGTAACATAGCTACTTTTATTTATTAAAAATATTAGGGTTCCGCGACAATAAGGAAGAAACTAAATCTACGCGGGTGAAACCGCGGGGCACAGCTAGTTTATTTATAATTTAAATATAATATAATAAAAGTTCTTCTCAGTAAAAGCAACCTTCCGAACCTGGCGGTAGCATGTATAATCCTGTGTAATTGTGTCATTCTGACGATTTGAAAGTACTTTGTGAAAAGTCTTATTAAAAATAAGATATTTTTGATTTTGAATTTGTATGTTTATATACAACCCTTATAATTCCAGGTCTTAGCCGCTATTTGTCTGATTCCCAACGGACATGAGAAGGTCCTGGAAGCGATCACGATGGCTGGGGAGTCGAATCGGAAACCTCGTCTGCTGCCCATCGTCGAAGGCTTAGAAAGTAAAGCACCCGAGAGCTTGAAGGTTAGTGGAACTCAAGGGGTACGCGTGAAGTGATTACCATGGGCAGGTGATGATATGGCTAAGGGAGTGAATACAGATATGACGGCTGATAGAGAGGAATGTGGATGGTTACAAGGGGAGAGGAAGCCCTAAGAAACGATGGATGGATTGTGTGAAGGATGATATGGCTAAGGGAGTGAATACAGATATGACGGCTGATAGAGAGGAATGGAAGAGAAGAATACATTGTGCCGACCACAAATGACGTGGAATAAGGGCAAGAGGATGATGATTGATAGGTGATACTCACCATCTGTCACGTTGGCACCTTATCTTAGGTGAAAAGTGGGTGTTGTTATTATAACATCTCTCTCTACCTCTTCAGGGAATACAGGCGTGAGCATATGATATAAGTTTACTGATACACTGTATTTAAAAAAACATTTAAACGTTAAGAGCCGTGATGGCCGTGGGGTTTGAACAGTCGCCTGCTACGCAAGCGGCGCAACTTCGATTCCAAGCGGGGCCTGTTTTTCTAAAAACTTATGTACAGTGATTTCACACCACGTGCTTTACGGTGAAGGAAAACATCGTGAGGAAACTGCATATGTCTGAAAAAGTATGTAAGACGTATGTATAGTGCCTGAGACGGCAATGGACGCACCCTCTGTCACGTTGGTATTTAATCATATTCGGTGAAATGTGGGTGTTGTTATTACACCTATGCTTACCCCTTCGGGGACCCTTCTGGGATGGTGTGAGCATATATCATCTCAAGCTACGCATTTAGATATAAGTACAACTACTAGACTTTTCTTTATGTAAATTTTTATTGACATTTGTGCTTTGGAACTGTGTCCATGGGCTTACATTTCTCAAGTGATTTACTTTGTTTTTAAAAATTGTATAATATTTTTAAAAGAGTAATTACTGAGTTTCTTGCCAGGTTCTTCTCAGTAAAAGCAACCTTCCGAACCTGGCAGTAGCATATATAATCCATGTCGTTCTGACGATTCGAAAGTACTTTGTAAAAAGTCTAATCGAATAAAGATATTTTTGACTTTGACTTTGACTATAAATATATGTTTTTTGTGATCAGAACGGGTGCATGCAACTGATGAACGCTATTATAACGGAGCCAGAAGAGTTGGAGTTCAGAATGCACCTTCGCAGCGAGTTCATGAGAACTGGGCTTCATGATCTCATTGGTAAGGTTCATATTTGATTGTACTTATATTTAATTCTAGCTGTGCCCCGCCGTTTCACCCGCGTAGATTTAGTTTCATCCTTACTGTCGCGGAACCCTAATATTTTTAATTAATAAAAGCCTATAGTATACTCCTTGAAACATCAGCTATCTGTCAGTGAAAGTCCCGTTAAAATCGGTCCAGCCGTTTCAGAGATTACCCGGAACAAACAGACAGACAGACAGACAGACAGAGAATTTTTTTAAAACTTGGTTTTTTAGTGTCAGTAGCGTGTATACTTTCATATGCATTTAGTGAAAAGCTGTTATTTTGGAATTACAAACAGACACTTTAATTTTATTTATCTGTATAGATTTTTAAGTAATAAATTGTTTGTGTTTGTAGACGACCTCCGCGCGGGTGCAGAAGGAGCGCGTCTCATCCAGATGAATGTATTCGATTCGCATGCCAGCGCCGACCAAGATGAATTCCTTACGAAGTTTGATGATGTTCGGTAAATATACACCCATTGTGTGTGTGTGATACAGATTTTCCTCCTAAACGGGGTTGCGAAGGTCAGATGGCAGTCGCTTCGTATAAAAATCAGGTGATCAGCCACATCGGGTTGAATCAAGTGCTGACCCCAACAATGTATGGGATAAGGCCAGGGAGATGATGTGTGTGTGTGATATATGCGTTGCAAGTATGATAGTCCGCAACTGATATGATATGACTAGCTGTGCCCTGCGGTTTCACCCGCGTAGATTTAGTTTCATCCTTACTGTCGCGGAACTCTAATATTTTTAATAAATAAAAGTAGCCTAAGTTACTCCTTGTAATATTACCTAGCCGCCAGTGAAAGTCCCGTTAAAATCGGTCCAGCCGTTTCAGAGATTACCCGGAACAAACAGAAAGACAGACAGACAGACGGACAGACAGAGAAAAAATTTAAAACTTGGTTTTTTAGTGTCAGTTGCGTGTATACTTTCATATGCATTTAGTGAAAAGCTGTTATTTTGGAATTACAAACAGACACTTCAATTTTATTTATCTGTATAGATGTATAGATAATTTGATAGGGTCCAGTAATTGATATAAAAACGACCGCTTTGATTGAGTGCTTTATTGTCACTGATACTTACTTAAAAATTTTGCTTATGCTATGAAATGAAGTGTCTGCGCATGAAAAATACTAATGTGCGGTAAACGATACACCCATATTCTACATTTATTTATTTAAGAGCCGTGGTGGCGGGGTTTGACGCAAGTTCGAATCCCAGCGGGGACTGTATCAATGAGTTTTTCTAAAAACTTATGTACAGTGATTTCACACCACGTGCTTTACGGTGAAGGAAAACATCGTGAGGAAACCTGCATATGTCTGAGTAGTAATTCAAAGACGTATGCAGTGCCTAGACTCACATTCTGTCACGTTGGCACTTAATCATCTTGTGTGAAAAGTGTGTGTTGTTATTACAACACCTCTGCCTACCCCTTCGGGGAATACAGGCGTGAGCATATGTATGCATGTTTGATCTACTCTTGGTTTAAACCATGTTTTGTAATATGAAAATGAAAAAGATTTATTCAGTTTAAGCCCTGGTAAGGCACTTATGAATGTCGAAGAATTTACCACCGGTTTGGAAACAAGCTTCTGAGAAGAACCGGCAAGAAACTCAGCTGGCCTCATGTACATTTCATCCAAACAATATAATAAGGGAACTACAGTTAATTTATTTTTTTGCTCAGGGTCCTTACTTACAGCTCTTATTGGCATGATTTTACTCTTACTAAGAGACGGATGTATTTGACGTGTATACATCTGTCACTGTCACACACCTGCAATATCATTGAAATAAGAGCTCATGGTTAGGCCCCAGGATATCTATATCTATACAGATAAATAAAATTGAAGTGTCTGTTTGTAATTCCAAAATAACAGCTTTTCACTAAATGCATATGAAAGTATACACGCTACTGACACTAAAAAACCAAGTTTTAAATTTTTTCTCTGTCTGTCTGTCTGTCCGTCTGTCTGTCTGTCTGTCTGTTTGTTCCGGGTAATCTCTAAAACGGCTGGACGGATTTTAACGGGACTTTCACTGGTAGGTAGCTGATGTTTCAAGGAGTAACTTAGGCTACTTTTATTTATTAAAAATATTAGGGTTCCGCGACAATAAGGATGAACACAGCTATTAGCTCTTCTCCTGACAGGCTTACTTTTGGAAACGGTAGTAAATTAACTTAAGTTAGCGTAAGAGAAATGACGTTCAATAAGTGTTCCAAGTGTCCCTTATGTTGAATAAAACTTTTTGATTTTGATTTTTTTGATTTTGAGTAAACTAATATATTTTGTATTATTTATTCAGAGTGGACTTCAACGATGCAAATGAATGTTTCGAGTTAGTCAAGAACGTTGTGTTGGACACACCAGCGGAGCCTTATCTACTATCCATATTGCAGCATCTACTGTTCATTAGAGACGATGAACTTATAAGGTAATCATATCATTATTATTTTTACTATAATCTATATATATATATAGATAAATAAAATTGAAGTGTCTGTTCGTAACTGCAAAATAACAGTTTTTCACTAAATGCATATGAAAGTATACACGGTCCTGAAATAGAAAATCCAATTTTTTTATTTTTTCTCTGTCTGTCCGTCCGTCTGTCTGTCTGTCTGTTTGTTCCGGGTAATCTCCGAAACGGCTGGTCGGATTTTAACGGGACTTTCACTGACGGACAGCTAATGTTACAAGGAGTAACTTAGGCTACTTAGATTTTCTTAAAAGATAATAAATAAAAATCTACGCGGCTAAAACCGCGGGACACAGCTAGTTTCAAATATTTCTATACATTTGAGAGAGCCGTGGTGGCCTTGGGTTTGAGCAGTCGCCTGCTACGCAATCGACGCAAGTTCAGATCCCAGCGGGGCCTGTACCAATGAGTGTTTCTATAAACTTATGTGCAGTGATTTCATACCACGTGCTTTACGGTGAAGGAAAACATCGTGAGGAAACCTGCATATGTCTGAGAAGTAATTCAAAGATGTATGTATAGTGGCTGAGACGGCGATGGACTCAACGTCTGTCATGTTGGCACTTAATGATCTTGTGTGAAGAGTGTGTGTTGTGTTTACAACACTCTCTGCCTACCCCTTCGGGGAATACAGGCGTGAGCATATGTATGTATATAACGTCATCACCTATATACTCTGTTCCAGGCCAGCGTATTACAAGTTGGTAGAGGAGTGTATCACACAAATAGTCTTACACAAGAACGGCTACGATCCGGACTTCAGAGCGACGCAACGGTTCAATATAGATGTGCAGCCTCTTATTGATGGGCTTATTGGTGAGTGGAGATAGAGATAGAGTGTGTGTGCGAGAAAGAGCGTGTGTAGGGAGGTAGTGTGTTCGAGAGTGAGTGAAAATGGTGTTTGTAAGAGTAACACAGCCTGTTTAAGAGAAAGGTTGCATGTGTGAGTAAAGAGTGATATAGAGTGTATCACAAATTCATAGTGATGTGTATTACTTCAGAGCGACGCAACGGTTCAATATAGATGTGTAGCCTCTTATTGATGGACTTATTGGTGAGTGGAGATAGAGAGTGTGTGTGTGTGTGATGAAGAGAGTTCTGAAATCGTGTGTGAGCGAGAATGAGTGGATTGTGTGTTAGAGGGTAAGATAGTTTGTATGTGTGTGAGAATAGGACTGCATGCGTGGGAGTGTGTGTGCGTGTGTGAGAGAGAGTGTGTGTGTGTGTGATAGAGAGAGAGTATGCATGCGTGGGAGATAGTGTATGTGTGAGAGATAGAGAAAGAGCGTCAGAGATATTGTAAGTTTATCGTAGGAAATATTGTAAGTAGTCTCATGGACACTGTACTTATGCTACAATTCTTTTTAATATTACTTTTGATCTTTGTTTCGACTGGCTTGAGTTGTCATGCTCACTAAAATGCCTTTGCTTGCGGCGGCGTCAGGGTGACGGGTCGCTCACTTCCCTCTATAATAGTTGAGGAGGGCGATGGCTGGCATTCTCGTCATACTTGTGAACAGGTGCTGCTTGTGGGGGCTGCTCATCTCAAGCTACGCATTTAAATATAAATAGAACTACTAGACTTTTCTTTATGTTAATTTTTATCGACATTTGTACATTGGAACTGTGTCCATGGGCTTACATTTCTCAAATGATTTATTTTGTTTTTTTTTTAAATTGTATAATATTTTTGAAAAGAGTAATTATTGAGTTTCTTGTCAGGTTCTTCTCAGTAAAAGCAACCTTCCGAACCTGGCGGTAGCATGTATAATCCTGTAAATTGTGTCATTCTGACGATTTGAAAGTACTTTGTAAAAAGTCTAATCGAATAAAGATATTTTTGACTTTGACTTTGATAGATAGAGAGAGTGTGTGTGAGAGAGAGCAGAGGGAACTAGAGTGTGTTTGTGTGTGAGAGGAAGAGAGAGTGTGTGCGTGGGAGTGAGAGTGAGAGAGTATGTGTGCGTAGGAGGTATGTCTGGCGGAATATGTATGTAAGTACACCTTTGCTTGAATTTTTATTGCAGAAAAATCTCGAGCAGAAGAAGAACGCAAAGTAGAAGAGTTGAAGAGTAAACTAGAGAGTGCGATAGCGGCGAGACAAGAGGCTGAAGCCAGGGCTGCTCATCTTGAAGAGAGGCTCAAAGGGGCTGCGGCCTCTCCTGGTGGAGTCACACATGGGAATATAGCCGCTATTGCTAAGGTAATCTATATCTATACATCTATACAGATAAGCGGTCGTTTTTATATCAATTACTGGACCCTATCGAATTATCTATACAGATAAATAAAATTGAAGTGTCTGTTTGTAATTCCAAAATAACTTTCACTAAATGCATATGAAAGTATACACGTTACTGACACTGAAAAACCAAGATTTAAAAATTTTCTCTGTCTATCTGTCCGTCTGTCTGTCTGTCTGTTTGTTCCGGGTTATCTCTGAAACGGCTAAACCGATTTTAACGGGACTTTCACTGGCAGGTAGCTGACTTTTCTTTATTAAACATATTAGGGTTCCGCGACAATAAGGATGAAACTAAATCTGCGCGGGTGAAACCGTGGGGCACAGCTAGTAAGACATATATGTTATCTATACAGATAAATAGGTGGGTTATGACTGGTGTAAGTGCACTTGCAAAAGGTTACTGCGTTTTTCTTAGCAAGGTTTAGTAAGATGGTATATGTATTGTTCAGGCCATCGGCAGTCCTGGGGGACCAGCGCCGCCGCCTCCGCCCCCGATGCCTGGAGGTAGGATACCCATCTTATATATTAAATTTATCTATAGACATACTTTACGGAAAAATTATATTATCTAATACATCTATACAGATAAATAAAATTGAAGTGTATGTTTGTAATTCCAAAATTACAACTTTTCACTAAGTAAGTCCATTTGAAAGTATATAAGGAGCTGACACCCAAAAACCTATTTTTTTTTTAATTCTCTGTCTGTCCGTCTGTCCGTCTGTTTGTTCAGGGTAATCTCTGAAACGGCTGGACAAATTTTAACGGGACATGAGCGTTCCGCGGGCATGAAATTGAATCTACGCGGGTGAAACCGCAGGTCACATAAAATGTCCCAATAAGGAATTTGAATTTTTATCTTGTCTATACATCTATATCTATACAGATAAATAAAATTGAAGTGTCTGTTTGTATTTCCAAAATAACAGCTTTTCACTAAATGCATATAAAGAATACACGCTACTGACACTTAAAAACCAAGTATTGAAAATTTTCTCTGTCTGTCTGTTTGTTCCGGGTAATCTCTAAAACGGCTGGACCGATTTTAACGGGACTTTCACTGACAGGTAGCTGATGTTTCTAGGAATAACTTAGGCTACTTTTATTAGTTAAAAATATTAGGGTTCCGCGATAATAAGGATGAAACTAAATCTAATCTTCCATAAAGCCTAGATATATTTCATTCTTAACACTATGTTTTGCTTAAATAAATGCACGGATAATAAGTCGTCTCGCACTGGCTGAAGCATGTATGTGTCTATCACGGTGTGTGTTTGTAGGAGCTGGGCCGCCGCCGCCGCCCCCAATGCCGTTAGGAGGTTGGTATTATAATCATTATCTATACATCTATATCTATACATCATATATCATATACATGCATAATTAACCTAACTTAGCGTAAGAGAAATGACGTTCAATAAGTGTTCCAAGTGTCCTTTATCCCTACTATGCCTCAGGGGCGTGCATTGGATTTTTAGAGGGGTAGGCATAAACAATATGTAGGTTGGTAGGCAGGTTAAGTACATACCTATGTGACACGGCGTAGCTACGTACGTCTTGGTAAAGAGACACATACGAACATAAACACACACACACACACGACATGAGTGTATTCAGTGATCACAAATTGTAACTTCTGCTTACCTGCATATATGCAATGCACGCCAGTATCCCTACTTAATATTATAAATGCGAAAGTAACTCTGTCTGTCTGTTACGCTTTCCCGCTTAAACCTTTCAACCGATTTTGATGAAATTTGGCACAGACAATCTTTAGACCCTGAAAAAGGACATAGGCTACCTTTTATTTATTAAAATATTAGGTTTCCGCGACAATAAGGATGAAACTAAATCTACGCGGGTGAAACCGCGGGGCACATCAAATCTGTCATTTCATCAAAATCGGTTGAGAGGTTTAAGCGGGAAAGCGTAACAGACAGACAGACAGAGTTACTTTCGCATTTATAATATTAGTAGGGATTAGGGTTCCGTAAATTGAAACTAAATCTACGCGGGTGAAACCGCAGGGCGCAGCTAGTTAAAAATAAATTCCTCTGACAGGCTCAAACCTTTTTACAGACTAACACTATATAGATATTTATCTAAGGTTTTAATAGCATGCCTCATAAATTATATAAAGTAAGAAAAAAATTGTTTTTCGAGGGTAGTTTGGTTTTTTCGGGCCATTCCTAACAGCTAACTATGGGCAAATTTTGGTGATTTTTTGAATAATACTGTTTTTATTTCTTTGCATACATACATACCCGAAGGGGTAGGTAGAGGTGTTGTAATAACAACACCTACTTTTCACACAAGATGATTAAGTGCCAACGTGACAGATGGTGAGTCCATCGCCGTCTCAGCCACTATACATACGTGTTTGAATTACTTCTCAGACATATGCAGGTTTCCTCACGATGTTTTCCTTCATCGTAAAGCACGTGGTGTGAAATCACTGTACATGAGTTTTTAGAAAACTCATTGATCCAGGCCGTACTGGGATTCGAACTTGCGTCGCTTGGGTAGCAGGCGACTGCTCAAACCCCACGTCCACCACGGCTATTGAGTTGAGGTCCTATCGAACTACGTTTTTTTAACATGTTAATAACACATTTTGTATAGGACCTCAATCGATCTGGCTACAGCATGTTATACTTTCATTTATTTATTTATCAATCTTACAGCTATCTTTACAGGCTTACCCAATACAATAGTGTAGATTTTTTTTTTTTTTTTTTTTTTTATTATTTTAAGAAGGCTTACAGACAAATTACATTAATATAAAATACAATATAGTTATATAATAAAGATTGCTATTAACAAGCCTCCACAGATACATAATTATCTAAGTCAAGGCAAATTTAAAGCGAAACACACTAGGAATACTAGAAATACTAACAAGTGATATAAATGAGTAATATAAAAATTTATAATACAACAATTCAAATATAGAACAACCATATACATAGCCAATAACTTTCTAACAGGATAAAATGACAATAATAAAGAAGAAAAGAAAGCCAACCTACGAGAGATACTGCTGTTTAAGATCATTATCAAACAATGCTTTGGTTATTACGCGTCTTGCCGTACTTGCATTGGTGCAGAACAAATCAATATTGATATAATTGGGTATTCGATTGAAGACGAGCGAACTTCTGAACGTAAATGAGTTACGTCTATACTTAGTCTTTGCCGAAGGTACACTTAACAGAGGACGCTGTCGAAACACCAGTTGGTTGGTACGCAAGGTTAATTTCGCCAATAGATCTGGACAGTCGATCGATCCATTCGCAATGTTTAACAAAAAACAAATATCATTTATTTGACGTCTATAATCGAGCGGAAGGAAATGATACCTTTTACAGCGATGTGTGTAGTCATCTGATTGCTGGTGAGCCTTGTAATCCAAGTAACGCAAAAATCTCTTCTGGACACCCTCAATACGAGATTTATAAATGTCATATTGAGGGTTCCATAGCTGTGAGGCATACTCCAAATGACTACGAACAAATGAGCAATATAATATTTTAAGGGGTTTAAGTGAATGGAAACACGTTGAAACTCTCATAATGAAACCTAATGCTTTAGATGCTTTAGTTACTATACTATTAACATGTTCGTCAAATATCAACTTATTATCCCGAACAACACCCAAGTCCCTTATTTGATTTGTTCTACTAATAATTTGATTATTTAAAATATATTCAGACTCAATTATTGAACGTTGACGTGTAAAGGTTACTAGATAACATTTGGAGACGTTTAACTGAAGCTTATTATAATCGCAATATTCCACAAATCTATTTAAGTCAGCCTGTAGTTCTTGTATGTCTGATATGCTACGGACTATTTTGTGTACTTTCATATCGTCGGCATATAGAAGAATGTAAGAATGTTTGAAACAGTGTCTGACGTCAGAAATGAATAGTGTGAACAAGAGAGGGCCCAGAATAGATCCCTGCGGGACTCCTGAGGGGACATAACACCACCTAGAAGTGTATCCTCTTAGTACAACTGCCTGCGTCCGATTTTCAATGTAGGAAGAAAACCACCTATATAAATCACCGTGAATTCCTGCGATCAGCAACTTTCTCAGAAGCACTTGATGATCGATGCGATCAAAGCACTTACTATAATCAGTATAGACAACGTCTACCTGCGCATGCTGCTCCATTGCTTCCGATATAAATTCGTGTGATAAAATTAAGTTGGATGTAGTAGAACGATTCTTTAGGAATCCGTGCTGTTCATCACCAAGTTTGTGTTTAAGTATGGCGTATACCTCTGTGTGGATCAAGCGCTCAAGCACTTTGGCGAATAGACATATTTTTGAAATAGGACGGTAGTTTTTCATATCGGATTTGTCGCCGCTTTTATGAATCGGACTTATAAATGCGGATTTCCATATGGATGGAACTAACCCCTCTGATAGTGATCGCTTGTATAAAATACATAGTGGTTCGACAAGACTTTCTGCAAGGTTTACAATGAATATGGGAGGAATTTGATCAGGTCCACCTGATTTAGAGAGGTCTAATTTTTTTAATAGCGTCAAAACCTGTGAGGCACATATTTCAATTGTGCTAATGCACGCTGAATTACCATCAGGAGGGAAGATAGAAAACGAGTCCACATCTGGATTACGAGCCGCAACCGGGTCGGGCTCCTGAAAGGTTGAGTGGAAGTAGCTTGCAAATAGATTACTAATCTCTTCGCCCTCACTAGCCGAAGTATCGCCATACCGCATTATATTTGGAAATGTGCTGTCAGATTTCCTACTCTTTACATACGACCAAAAGGATTTTGGATTTTTCGAGATACCCGATTCTATTTTATTCATGTAATCGTCGAAACATGCTTTTTCCAAATCAACAGCTCTGTTTCGTAGTAGAGAAAAAGAATTATAATCTGAAATATTCCCGTATGTTTTGTATTTACGACGAAATTTATTTTTTTCTTTGAGAATTTTTACTAACGCCGAATTGTACCATGGAGGATAGGTGGATTTAGATAAAGATTTAATTGGAATGTATTTATCTCTAAGTTCATATAATTTTGTATAAAAATCATTAACGGCATCGTTCAATGGCCGGTTGTGAAGCAGTTCGATCCAGTTTATACATTTTAGTTCAGATGCAATAGTTACGTAATCACCCTTAGAAAATAGAAAAGTTCTCAATTTATTATCATTAAGTCTATGAAACTCAAAAAAATTTGCTTGAATAAGTAATGGCTTATGATGACTATCAACAGGCAGAGCTAAGGGTGCAGTCGATTCAATAACACTGACAATGTCATTGGAAAAAACGAGATCCAGTAACCTTCCGTTGCTGTTACGCACACCATTGTACTGGTTCAAGTTAGAGGTTACAATAGTGTCGAGGAAATCGTGTATGTGTTGACTCAAGACATGGCGAGGCTCTAACTCTAAACTTCCCGTGCTTGTATGATACCAGTCAACATCGTTGCCAAAGTTAAAATCACCCATAATAATAAACTTGTCTGACGGATTTGTTACAACTAAGTGATTAAGTTTGCTAGAAAAGTTTTGCAACTGAGTGTTGTAATTATTACCTAGATTTTCTTTACAAAGATACAGTGCACAAATGTGTAAATTACAATTAATCGATGGCTAAGACTTCTTTATGGTAAAAGATAGCCACATGTCCTCGGCAGAACTACGCCATTTGTGTTTTTCAACCACCGTCAAACCACTTTTAACTGCTATTAAAACACCCCCGCCCATTTTTTGACCAGTTCGGGAATACTCACGATCTCGCCTCCATACTATATACCGACCATCAAACATTTCACAATTATTAATGCTGTCGACCAACCAGGTTTCGGTAAATACAATCACATCATAATCATTAATAGATATATTACGAAACAGGTCACTCGTCTTCGTACGAACACCGCGTACATTCTGGTAGTAAATATTAAGTGAATCCATTCCTAAGCCTAACTATATAAGCAATAATTGATCCATTAAAATGCAGAGTAACAAACCAACAGTTTTGATAATAATTTGCATGTGAGGTACACTGATATATTTTACTGCTACCCAGTATGCACAGAAAAACACACAGTACAGCAGAACGCGCAAATAAGCAATCGATATTATGAATAGTAACAAAAGAACTCGACCGGCCGCTAGATAACAAAAGTAAACAACAAGTGGTCATATGGCACGCTATGCAATTATCTGAACTAAACTTTAAAGCAATAGTGTTAAGGTTGGGATTTCGTTGAACACATTTTATTAAGAACGGAATGCAACTGTTTAAATTGTAAGGATGCACTGTGTAATGTGCATGTATCAATTGGAAAACACAGTTAGCACGCTGCAGACTAAGATTCTTAAACTTTCGAGATCGAACATTAATAATGATCAGTATTATAAGTAAATAATAAACTACTAAAGTTAACGAATGTGTGATAAATCCTTTTCCGATTTGATAGTGATAATTGGAGAAGTGTCCGTTTTTCTTACTTGAATTTTTGCGTGCTTGACCCATACATAACGAAAATTTGTTTCAGCCGCAGCCTTTTTTACTCTTGACAGCAGCATTTTATTTTTAGGTGTCAAATGGTCATTGACAAAAATCCTTTGATTTCCTGTTAATCCAATTTGACCACTTGTGAGTGCTGCAGTCTTAAACTGGTGTCTGGCCGCAGCAATAAAATCTTCTTTCACGTAGCGGTTTTGAAAACACACAATTATCGGTTTAGTATGATTGTCTTCCCTGGTCGGTACTCTTGTAATAAAATTTATCTGAGCTTTAGCTACTGGATAACTAATTTTTGTTCCGATTTTAGAAATCAATTCAAAAAGATTTTCATTATTTGTTTGTGGCAATCCCTTCACTTCTACATTATTCATGCGGGCCCACTGATCTTTTCTGTCAGCATCTTCTTCCAATTGATTGATTCTCGCGTGAAGCTGATCTACCTGATCCTGATATTGTATATATATTTTATATACAATATTAGTAGAATCTAACATAGGGGGCGTCCATAAATTACGTGAGGTGTTTTTTTTAATTTTCTGTCCCTCCCTCCCCCGTTGGTGAGATGTCGTGAGATTTTGTTCAACCCCCTCCCCCATCCCCCAATCTCACGTGAGATTTTTCAAAATGTGGGTTTCTTACGTAAACGCGTTATTATAGAAAAAAAAAAACAATTTGCTTCGTGCTTTTATTTACGACTAGTTAAGACTAGTAATAAATATTGCTAAGAGTTATAAATGTAATAAAAATTTGGTTTGAATGGACCAAAATAGTATAATTTTTTTTGTTTCAATCAGAACAAAAATTGCGTGATATTTGTCCAGATCCTCCCTCTCCCTAACGTGAGATTATATGAGATTGGACTCGACCCACTCCCCCCCTAAATCATATCACGTAATTTATGGACGCCCCTTTATTTATAACAAATAACAAAGAGAGCACATTTTGTGAATTCACTCAGAGCACAAACGAATAGGTCGATGCTCAGCTATGACGTTGAGGGCTCGCGTCAGTGGCGCCTCGCCGAGCAAGTTGGTCCGCCCGCGCGGCACCACCAGCAGCCCCGGCCGTCGGCCGTTTTACTTATGTTTTTTTGCCTCGCTCGCACTCACACGCATGCCTATAAGCTATCTCTTTCGGTTCTTCTAGGAAGCGGTACCAACGCGCCTCCCCCACCGCCGCCACCCCCAATGCCATCAGGTTGGTAGATTATGTTAGATTGTGGTAGCCTTTACCAGGAATTGTTTTTAAGCAGCTAAGATGTCCAGTTTCTTTATTATTGCATGATAAGGTATGTGTCACAACTTATGAGCGCTTAGCGGGAATATTAGGTGCATGTATTTTATTTGCTTCGCGTCATACAGACATACAGTGACGGAGTCGTAGTGTCTAATGCGCATTCAAGGTCAAACTCAAACTCAAATATATCTTTATTCGATTAGACATTATACAAAGCACTTTCAAATCGTCAGAATGACACAATTACACAGGATTATACATGCTACCGCCAAGTCAGCGATCATAACAAGTGACAGCACCTATAGTCTTATGTAGGGTGAATGTGTTTTGCTAGCATGTACAAGGCCCTAGTTCGTAAAATCTCGGGTTGAGAAACGCGAGATTTCTAATACGCTTGAATCTTATTGCCGTCATAGCGATAATGATCAGTCAGTCATAGTGACATACAATCTTAACGTGGTGATGGAATTACATGGAGTTTAATTTGCATGAATTTGGTTAAGGATATTTCACCTTCATATATTTAGTAATTCTAAAAAAAATCATATGTTAAGTATTTATTATTTTAAAATATAAAACACTGCCATGTACGTGGGACATTAAAAGTTGTCCAATTATTCTCAAATGGACATCCGACCGACTCCTATAAACATAGTGTATGTGAGTAATAACGTAATGTCCCCACCAGCGGGCGGCGGTCCCCCGCCCCCTCCCCCGATGCCGGGCGCCCCCCGCGGTCCTCCGCCACCCCCCATGCCGGGCGGAGGGCCCCCACCACCACCCCCCATGATGGGGGGCCCGCCTCCCCCACCACCGCCGGGAGGATTCGCCCCAAGGATGGTAAGTTTACTACGTAATATGACGCATATATACTATACATTGTTGGGGTCCGCACTTGATTCAACCCGATGTGGCTCCATGTTAGTCGCAATCAACTTATTAACTCCTTGTCCGTTATGTGCGCCTGGTACTTCGTGTACCATATCATCATCTCCCTGGCCTTATCCCATACATTGTTGGGGTCGGCACTTGATTCAACCCGATGTGGCTCCATGTTAGTCGCAATCAACTTATTAACTCCTTGTCCGTTATGTGCGCCTGGTACTTCGTGTACCATAACATCATCTCCCTGGCCTTATCCCATACATTGTTGGGGTCGGCACTTGATTCAACCCGATGTGGCTCCATGTTAGTCGCAATCAACTTACTAACTCCATGTTCAAATCAGTCACTTGACATATGTCATTCCAGTACATTTTGTATCGTTTCTACTAGCGAAGCGTGAGGATAATATTACTTTGTATACAGGCCCTGGACAGACATAAAAACATACGCTCTCGTACCGTGACTGAAATTCGATTAAGATTTTTTCTTTAATATCAGGTTCAACCAGACGTGCTACCCCATGGGCTGAAGCCAAAACGCAAGTGGGAAGTGGAAGGACCTCTCAAACGGGCCAATTGGAAGACGATTGTGCCCCAGAAGATGTCGCAGAAGGCCTTCTGGGTTCATGTAAGTTGTGGGTTTAGGGTAACTTAACTTAAAAACGCAAATACCCTATAGAAATGAACTTAAATAATTGAAGAATGATTTAAAAGTAAATATTTTCTTCCGTTCACGAGTAATTGATGTTCAAAGTTGACTTTATTTTCGCATAAAAATCAGTAACGTAGAGTTATTCACGTGAAATCTAACTTGACTGGTAGATAATTTCTAAGGCTTTAAGTCCGTCTATGTATATTATATTGTAGGAAGTATGTAAAAAAGGAAAATTTTGATGTAATGTCAAGGCTTTTATGCAAATATCGCTCTTATCACCAGGTACAAGAGGACAAATTGGCATCGCCGGACATACTCAACGGACTAGCGCTTAAATTCTCAAGCAAACCGGTCGCTAAGAAAAATGAAGATAGCGTTGATAAGTGAGTATTAACTACACTAAGATTTGATTGTTTTTTTGTTTGTTTGTTTGCATTGAATAGGCTCCGAAACTACTTGACTGAACTTGAAAATTCTTTCAGCTATGGATAGCTACATCATCAGCGAGTAACATAGGCTATATTTTATCCCCGTACTCCCATGGGAACGGGAACTACACGGGTGAAACCGCGTGTCGTCCGCTAGTTTATGATGTTTTCCTTCACCGTCCTTCGAAGTAATTCAAAGACGTATGTATAGTGCCTGAGACGGCGACAGACTCACCATCTGTCACGTTGGCACTTAATCATCTTGTGTGAAAAGTGGGTGTTGTTATCACAACCCATTCATAGTGTGAAATCACTGCACATAAGTTTTTAGAAAAACTCATTTGTACTGGGGCCTTACCATGAGCTCTTATTGCCATGATAGTTTCACTCATTTATGAGACAGATGTATGTGACGTGTATACATCTGTCACTGTCGCCCAACTGAATTAACATTGCAATAAGAGCTCATGGTTGGGCCCCAGACCCCGCTGGGATTCGAACTTTCGTCGCTTGCGCTCGCCTCTCTATGGTATATTGGTGTATTATAATTGTTTTTTTTTTGCAGAGTGCACACATTGAAAAAAGTCAAAGATCTGAAGGTTTTGGACAGTAAGGCGGCTCAGAATCTGTCTATTTTATTAGGAGGATCGTTAAAACATCTCTCGTACGATCACATTCGTACATGCGTGCTTCGATGCGACACCACAGTGCTCACAGCCAACGTGTTGGACTTACTCATACAGGTATTACTATGCTTATAGTCATGGGCGTCCATCTAAATATATATAACTCAAACGTGACTGACTGACTGACTGACATAGTGATCTATCAACGCACAGCCCAAACCACTGGACGGATCGGGCTGAAATTTGGCATGCAGGTACATGTTATGACGTAAGCATCCGCTAAGAAAGGATTTTGATTAATTCTACCCCCAAGGGGATAAAATAAGGGATGAAAGTTTGTATGAAACTAAATTTACAGGGGCACAGCTAGTTTGTAAAATGAGCCGTGGTGGCCTTGGGGTTCGAGCAATCGCCTGTTACGCAAGCGACGCAAGTTCGAATACCAGCGGGGCCTGTAATATCTGCCATATTGTCTTATTTACATAGTAATAACATTGTATTGTCCGTAGTATCTCCCGCCAGCAGACCAGCTCCGGCGCCTGAGTGAGCTGAGAGCAGGAGCCGGTGAGTTGACCGAAGCTGAACAGTTCGCGGCGACCGTTGCCGATGTGAAGCGACTCGTTCCACGCCTGCGAAGCCTCGCCTTCAGAGAACACTACCAGGAGATACTGGCTGAACTTAAACCGGTATACACTCTTTGATATATAGATTTCTTCACTGATATTATAAAGAGGAAAGATTGTTTGTTTGTATTGAATAGGCTCCGAAACTACTTGACCGATCTTGCAAATTCTTTCAGCAATGGATAGCTACATCATCAGCGAGTAACATAGGCTATATTTTATCCCCGTACTCCCACGGGAACGGGAACTACGCGGGTGAAACCGCGTGACGTCCTAGTTTTCTATATTAAAATGATAATGTATTGATTTCAGGACATAGTATCTGGTACGGCGGCCTGCGAAGAAGTTAAATCAAGCAAGAAATTCGCTAAAATTCTAGAACTTTTACTACTCCTAGGCAATTATATGAATACTGGGTCGAATAATGCGGGCGCTTATGGATTTGAAATTAGTTTTCTTACTAAGGTGAGTTCACTTGTATACAAAATTGAAGTGTCTGTTTGTAATTCCAAAATAACAGCTTTTCACTAAATCCATATGAAAGTATACACGTTACTGACACTGAAAAACCTAGATTTAAAAAAAATCTCTGGGTGTCTGTCTGTTTGCTCCGGGTAATCTCTGAAACGGCTGGGAAACGGCTGGACCAATTTTAACGGGACTTTCACTGGCAGGTAGCTGATGTTTCAAAAGTAGTCTAAGTTACAGGCTACTTTTATTTATTAAAAATATTAGTATTTTCGATGAGAAAATGTACAAAAATACAGTAATTTTCAATATTCCCGCTTAAACACAAAGTTGTTAAGTTGTTAGTACCGCACAAAGATACATTTGTAATTTATAACCAGCCGATGCTGTGTCAAAAATGTGCGCCTAAGAAATCTAGAAAGGAACAGTTGTCTTCTAGAAGTTGTAGGGTTTTATGAATATATCACTATGTTGAAATCGTAAAATATCTAGCTCCAACGATAACGTAGTTGTAGGCTATGGTTGCTAAGGGCCGAAGAGCTCGCGGCCTTAAGCGATTGAATGAACGCGCGCCCGCGTTTACCTACATTACGTACGCGGTCATTAAACTAGTTAAATTAAGAGGAAGGTTAATGGTTTCGAAAAATGGTTTTATGGGATTATTTCAGTATTTATTAGTGGGAGAAAAAAAAATAAAAACGTAGTTAGATTTCACGTGAATAACTCTACGTTACAGCTGATTTTTATGCGAAAATAAGGTATTGATATGGTCAACTTTAAACGTCAATTACTCGAAAACGGAAGAAGATATTTTTGTCATAATAATTTAATTTGCTTCCTAAAATGATACCCTCTCACATATTTTAACAGCTGTCCTATTTTCCCCGACATCCTGTATTTCAGTTAACAGCGACTAAAGACTTGGAGAACAAACAAACACTGCTTCATTACCTCGTGGAGACCATTGAGGGCAAGTTCCCCGACGCCCTGGCCTTCGCGGAGGAGATGCCTCACATCGACAGGTAATACCCCCATGACTAAGGCAAAGTCAAAGTCAAAAGTCAAAATATCTTTATTCGATTAGACTTTTTACAAAGCACTTTCAAATCGTCAGAATGACACAATTTACAGGATTATACATGCTACCGCCAGGTTCGGAAGGTTGCTTTTACTGAGAAGAACCTACCTAGAAGGGTCTCCGAAAGGGTAGGCAGAGGTGTTTTAATAACATGACAGATGTCAGATGCCAACGTGACAGATGAGTCTATCGCCGTCTCATGCACTATACATACATCTTTGAATTACTTCTCAGACATATGCAGGTTTCCTCACGATGTTTTCCTTCACCGTAAAGCACGTGGTGTGAAATCACTGCACATACGTTTAAAAATTAAATTAGCATATACTGCTGAGATTTCTAGTCGGACACTTGTATATATACTGCAATGCGCTTCAAAACTCCTATTGCGCGATTTAGGTTCTCGTGTATTTGTACTGAAACTTCGCATTTGTTAGCGAGAAGCGCCATCTATGTAACGAGTCGAGAAACGCTACAAGTCTAACTTTGGTCTGATTCGAGCTGTCACACGTGTCTGCTTACGTTTTTATTAAATACAAACCTAATAGAGTATTAATAAGATTTATTTTTCAACGAAATTCAATCGTTTAATTTTGAGCAAATAAAAAACCTTATTGAATTGACATAAAATTTATTTTTCAACAAAAATCAACGTATTTCGTCGCGACACGGATCCTTGACAAGAGACGAGAGGCTAATCAAATAAAGATATTTTAAATTGAATTGAACTTTAGGTAGGGCGTATGTTTTTTTACATGTATGTATGTATGTTTGTATGTCTGTCCAGAGCGGCTCGCGTGTCGATGGAGAACTTGCAGAAGTCATTGAAGAAGATGGAGAATGACATAAGAGCGTTGGAAACTGATTTGAACAACTCCCGAGTGCCACAGAGTCCTGACGACCTGTTCCATGACTCTATGAGCGTATCCTTTTATATATAACTTGTAGTTCCCGTTTCCGTGGGAGTACGGGGATAAAATAAAGCCTTTGTTACTCGCTGATGATGTAGCTATCCGTTACTGAAAGATTTTTTCAAATCGGTCAAGTAGTTTCGGAGCCTATTCAACGTTCACAAGCAAACAAACAAATAAACAATCAAATCTTTACTCTTTACAATTTTAGTTTAGATAATCTATATCTATACAGATAAATAAAATTGAAGTGTCTGTTTGTAATTCCAAAATAACAGCTTTTCACTAAATGCATATGAAAGTATACACGCTACTGACACTAAAAATGATAATCTTTTTGTTCCGGCTGTACATGCCAGATTTTAACACTCACTGGTAGGTAGCTGATGCTTCAAGGAGTAACTCAGGCTTCTTTTATTTATTAAAAATATTAGGGTTCCGCGACAATAAGGATGAAACTAAATCTACGCGGGTAAAACCGTGGGGCACAGCCAGTATATAAATATCACGAATAAAATTAATTATATTCTATTCTACGTGTCAGGATACAAGACAGACAGTAAGACAGCGTATAAAGTCACCATCATCTCCCTGGCCTTATCCCATACATTGTTGGGGTCAGCACTTGATTCAACCCGATGTGGCTGATCACCTGATTTTTATACGAAGCGACTGCCATCTGACCTTCGTTACCCCTTTTTTCGAGGAAAATCGGCAATCTGGGTTAAACCAGTAGTCAGACTTTCTTAGGCCTCTGACTGACCTGTAACGATTGCCAAAGATGTTAAGTTGTCAACCGGGACCGACGGCTTAACGTGCTCTCCGAGGCACGGAAGGAACTCGGGCGGTCACCCATCCAACTACTGGCTAGGCGTATGGTTGCTGATAAAGTAATACCTTAATTAAATAAGACAGACTTTTGCAAAGGAAGCCCGCGAGCAGTGCGATCTCCTGCACTCAATGTTCCGTAAGATGGAGGCATTGTACACGGAACTGGCCGAGTACTACGTGTTCGACCCACAGAAATATACGTTGGACGAGTTCTTCTCAGATATCAAGACTTTTAAGGACTCATTTATGGTAAGTCACTTTAACACATTCACTACTGAAATATCGTCATCTTCGGAAATTCTCTAACAGTTGGACGCGCAGGTGCGTCGTTAGTCGTTAGCAGCGTAATTCACCTTTAGACTAGGTTAGGTTGAGCTTCAAATCTATACAGATAAATAAAATTGAAGTGTCTGTTTGTAATTCAAAAATTACAGCTTTTCACTAAATGCATACGAAATTATACACGCTACTGACACTAAAAAAAACAAGTTTAAATTTTTTTCTGTGTCTGTCTGTCTGTTTGTTCCGGGTAATCTCAGAAACGGCTGGACGGATTTTAATGGGACTTTCACTGGTAGGTAGCTGATGTTTCAAGGGGTAACTTAGGCTACTTTTATTTATTAAAAGTATTAGGGTTCTGTGACAATAAGGAAGAAACTAAATCTACGCGGGTGAAACCGCGTGGCACAGCTAGTTCAAAATATATTTATTTAATTAGCGGGGCCTGTACCAGTGATTTTTTCTACAAAAAACTTACGTGCAATGATTTCACACCACGTGCTTTACGGTGAAGGAAAACATCGTGAGGAAACCTGCATATGTCTGAGAAGTAATTCAAAGACGCATGTATAGTGGCTGAGACGGTGATGGACTCACCATCTGTCACGTTGGCACTTAATCATCTTCGGTGAAATGTGAGTGTTGTTGGTATATCACCTCTGCTTACTCCTTCGGGTGGGTCCCCGAAGGGTTTCTGGGATGACGTGAGCATATATATTTATTTCATTGAATTAATGTTTACAAATTCGATGAAATAAATACATGATGCCGGTTAAGTTTCTTGCAGGTTCTTCTCAGAAGGCTAGTTTCCGAACCGATGGTAAATTCTTCGGCATTCATAAGTGCCTTACCAGGGGCCTTACCACGAGCTCTTTTTGCCATGATAGTTTCACTCATTTATGAGACAGATGTATGTGACGTGTATACATCTGTCACTGTCGCACAACTGAATTAACATTGCAATAAGAGCTCATGGTTGGGGCCCAGGGCTTGTACTGAATAAATCATTATCATTCGTGTGACATCAGGCTATGTTATTGCATTAGTGTAATTACCATTGTATTCCGTTCTAATTATTGAATAAATAAATATATAAATTCCCCAGGCGGCCCACCAAGAGAACGTAGTGGCTCGAGAGACGGAGGAGAGGGCGAGACGGGCTCGGGAGGCGCGGGCCGTGGCGGAGAGGGAGAGGAGGGACCGCCAACATCGGTACAAGCAGTTCGTCGATATGGAACACGCGCAGGACGGCGTTATGGACAGGTATACCTTCATAATATACAGGGTGTCGGAGAAAAAGGAACAGTTGTCTTCTAGAAGTTGTAGGGTTTTATGAATATATCACTATATTGAAATCGTAAAATATCTAACTCCAACGATAACGTAGTTATAAGCTATAGCCGAAAAGCTCGCGGCCTTAAGCGATTGAATGAACGCGCGGTCGCGTTTACCTACATTCCGTACGCGGTCATTAAACTTTTTAAATTAAGGGGTAGATTAATGGTTTCGAAAAATGGTTTTATGGGATTATTTCAGAATTTATTAGTGGGAGAATTTTATGCGAAAATAAGGTATTGATATGGTCAAATTTGAACATCAATTACTCGAAAACGGAAGAAAATATTTTTGTCATAACAATTTTAATTGCTTCCTAAAATTATACCCTATCACATATTTTAAGAGCTGTCCCGGTTTCCCCGACACCTGTATACATGTATTTATCACCATTTATATACCATCACTAGCTGTGCCCCGCGTAGAGTTAATTTTATAGGTGCCCCGCGGAGCACTTAAGCTTTTTTTAAAATAAAAGTAGCGTAAATTACTCCTTGAAATATTAGATATCTGCCAGTGAAAATCCCGTTACAATCGGTCCAGCCGTTTTGGAAATTATTCGGAACAATCAGACAGACAGACAGAGATTTTTTTTGAAAATTGTTTTTTTATATGTCAGTAGCGTGTATACTATCATATGCAATTAGTGAAAAGCTGTTTATAGTATATAGATGTATAGATTGACTAACTTAAATATATTGTTGTCCACAGTTTAATGGAGGCTCTACAAAGCGGCTCCGCGTTCAGTAGAGAACGGCCCAGGAAGAAGGCGAACCCGCGGGTCGCTGGGGGTATGTATTGGATTATATACTCTATCAATACATATATAATGGTTATTTTATAGACTGTAGTTTGTAAACTCATGTGGAGAATACTCGAATTCACAAAAATAGCTTCTCAGGATATCAACTTGTATTTTATTCCACCTGATTTAATGGTACTTTATATTCTACATTTGACAACCAGTTGTGCCAACAGTACTTTTAATTCCTGCTGTTACAACCAGTTGTGCCAACAGTTCTTTTAATTCCTGCTGTTACAACCAGTTGTGCCAACGGTACTTTTAAATTCTGCTGTTACAACCAGTTGTGCCAACGGTACTTTTTTTAATTCCCGTTGTCATTATCATGGGTATTAGTCACTGGTACTTTATATTCCTACTGTATTAATGGTACTTTATATTCTTTTCACAACCAGTTGTATCAATGGTACTTTACTTTCCTCATTCCACAACCAGTTGTGCCAACGGTACTTTTTTTATTCTTGCTGTTACAACCAGTTGTATCAATGAAACTGTTAATTCCTGCTGCTACAACCAGTGGTATCAATTAAGCTATTTATTCCTCCTGTCACTATCACGTGTACTTTTTATTTCTCGTGTCTTGAGTCTACACTACAGTCCACTCATATATCAAACATATAGACTTAAGTTTCATTGGAAATAGATATGATTATGCAGATACCGTCATGAGTTTTGAGCGCTCGCGGCCATACAAGACCCAAATCATAGTATACATTGAGCTAACTACAATCAGTATGGAATCTAGGAACAAATGGTTCGAAAAGACACATACACAAAGACGTGTGCATCTACGAGATTATACGCGACCCCGTCGTAATATCGCGTTATACGTCATTTACGTATTTTACGGATACTCTTTTTAATTCAAATCTACATTACTTTGACTTTTAAAACACAAGAACTCTTAAAAAAATTAAAAGCGACAACCCTCACGTTAACGTGGCAAACGTTCTTATTAAAATAAAATATGATCTATATTCCATACTGCTTGGTAACCTTTTATGTATACTATGCCCAAATAATGACAGCGTACAAGAAGCGCTCAAAACTTCTGACGCCAAGTAAACATCATTTAAAAAAAATTGATTGATTGATTGATTGATTTAAAAAAAACGTGTATTTTTTTATTATGTGATCATTAATGTTCAAAAAAAGTCATGGTTGTCTATCGAATCGGTTTGTTCATAGTCGTCAATGAAAGTCCTTCACAACGTTAAATTACTATCACGTCTTATAGAATAACAATATATGATATAATGCAAGTATAATACAATTCGTAGGCCCGCTAGCAGAAATGTGAAGTCTTGATTTTGTTAAATTTTGTATTACATTTCGCTATTCTCGTCTTGCATGTCCAAATTTGCAGTCGGTTTATTTTAATCTTGATTCAACCAATTTCTGTCTTGTCTATGATACTTTTCACCACTTTTACGTATATTATTTTTTCTTATGAAATATATTTATTCAATAAAAACTTAATTATATATACAAGGAACAGGGGCCTTACCATGAACTCTTATTGCCATGATAGTTTCACGCATTTATGAGGCAGATGTACGTGACGTGTATACATCTGTCACTGTCGCACAACTGAAGTATTGCAATGATACTTCAGTTGTGCGACAGTGACAGTGTAAGAGCTCATGGTTTGGGCCCAGTACTTAAAACTAATTAAAGGTAGAAAACTTGTCCCTCACGGTGTCTCTCGGGATCGTGCCAAGAAGGCTGGCAGCATTGCCATGTTGAATAGCAATGCTGATTCTCTGAGCGAGGTAACCCCAGCCCGCTTGGTGCGAGAGGCTTCTCACGTATTTTTAAATCAAAATGATAAAGTAAGACGTGCAAGACATAAAACTAGATTTAAGTAAAATATTTATACAAATCGCGATTTATTAATTTTCTTCAAGTGCCCTTAAAAGACTTTCATTGCCGACGTTACCTTATCACACATTTGCACTCCCACACGCACACTAGTAGAGGAGTTGAGTGACGACGAGGGGATAGTACATGCAATCTTGCACCGGATCGAAGGTACGACCGCGCGGTACACTGGTTTGAATACTTGGACAGAAAAATAAAAATAACGACTTTAAAATATTTTTGATATATACCTGTGTTTCACATTTTTGCCATCATATCTTATTTTATCTTGTACCTTTAAACGAGCAATTCTTGTATATATATATAATCTGAATCTCGGCAACGATTTTCATGAAATTTTGTATGTAGGGGGTTTCGGGAGCAAAAAATTGATCTAGCTAGGTTTCACTTTCAGAAAACATCGTTTTGATCATGTTTTCATGCACCGAAAAACTCATAAAATATCAATACAATACGACAGTAAATTTCGCCGACAACTGTCAAGTTATGATAGCTCAGAGGTGAGGCTGTCAGCTTACGAGGTGATAACGAAACTAGAGTACCCCGGTTCGAGACTGACGTTCATTGGTTCGATGTTTTTCTTTTGGTTCCTTTTTTTTCTACTAGCTTTTTGACAAAACGTCAAGTTTTTTTCTTTTGTGGGAAAAAGTTTAGTTTTTTGTGAGAAAAGAAACCGAGCAGAAAAAAATAGGAGATCATTATTATTTTTAGTTATTTAAGAGTCTTTACTTAAGTATAAATCCTCATAAAGTTATGGCAGAGTTTTTATTTTTCTGGTCCAAGTGTACTTTATCACTAACCGAAATATAAGCAAAGTCGGTTAGTAATATTGTTCTTTTTTTATAATATGTTGCCATATTCTGCAATTACAGTTTTATGTTACGTTTTAGCTTCAAAATGGGATACTCCTATATTAAGAAAGTATTATCTTAATTAAAGTATATTTTAATTCTAAGCCACAAAGTGAGTCTTCCGTTTTGTATAATATACTTTTTGTTACAAATATAACAGTTATATTTTATTGTATATAATAAATATATAGGTTTGTCCTGCGGCTTGCATCGTCGGCGTGTCTGTGACAGCTCTACGCATAGAGAGATATATAGAAAAGTTTGCACTATCTATGTATAGATGTCGTTAGCTATAATATAAGTGAAGCGTTGGAAAATAGCTCTTGTGTCAATAGTTTTATGATATACACCCGTGAGTCACAAGCAGCCTTACTTTTACATTGTATGCACGACACACAATTATTTTTATAAATCTTGAAATGGTTAGGATATAAACACGAGGCGGGACTGGAACCCACGACCACTGTAAAGTAATTGCTGAGTTTCTTAAAGTAACATTTATAATCCTCTACAATCATTATCAATCATTCTGACTTTTCTTTCTGAATTGTAATCAATGATTATTAAGGATTTGATTTTACGTTGTATCCTAACTTAAAGTACGATGATAGTATTTCAAGTTGGATGGGTGACCACCCGAGTTCCCTCCGTGCCTCGGAGAGCACGTTAAGCCGTCGGTCCCGGTTGACAACTTCACACATTCGGCAATCGTTACAGGTCAGACGGAGGCCTGAGAGAGTCTGACATATGGTTTAACTCAGATTAAGAATTCAGAAAAGGGGTTACGAAAGTCAGATGGCACTCGCTTTGTATAAAAATCAGGTGATCAGCCACATCGGGTGGAATCAAATGCCGACCACAACAATGTATGAGATAAGCTGGCCTTATGAAGATGATGATCACAGGATTTTAAATTCATATTTTATAACGTTAGTTACAAGAGTGATTTTCCAACGATAAACTAGCTTTCGATGTCGTAAACATTAGATTCTTATAATATACAAATATATAGACCGTATTCTCTAACACTAATTCTATTTTACTATATTTTTTCTGTAGATGTCGCTGACTATCGCACCATTTAAATACACCGATTATTAAGTATATTATACGTTTATATATTATGTGATATATGTTTTTATAACTAACACATTTTTATCATACAATTAATTCGAATGTATACACCAGTTTTCATATTAATAATGTTATTTGAATACCATACATTTCCCGTTAAATCAACTAGGTGGACTATGAGGAATGCACCCAAAATTTAATACTTATATAATAATTTGCATGATGTAGGTTCTTCATGGTCATAACAGAATATTGGTTATATAACATAATATGAGATGATGATGAGTGCCGTGGTGGCCTCGGGGTTTGAGCAGTCGCCTTCTACGCAAGCGACGCAAGTTCGAATCCAACCAATGAGTTTTTCTAAAACTTATGTACAGTGATTTCACACCACGTGCTTTACGGTGAAGGAAAACATTGTGAGGAAACCTGCATATGTCTGAGAAGTAATTCAATGACGTATGTATAGTGGCTGAGACGGCGATGGACTCACCCTCTGTCACGTTGGCACTTAATCATCTTGTGTGAAAAGTGTGTGTTGTGTTTACAACACCTCTGCCTACCCCCTCAGGGGAATACAGGCGTGAGCATATGTATGTATAACATAATATCTCAATTATATTTAAAATACATTTTTTATACGATAAAATCGCAGCCCAATGGTGAAACATGCCTTAAATCAATAGGAAAATTTATAATTTTTTGAGTATTGGTCATGCTTCTTAGTAACTCACGTTAATTATGATTTTGAAGCTGCATGATTTTTTTTTATTAAGTTTTTAACGTGCTTTTGATGTTGTCCTGTTATATTTTGTAAATTATTATACAGATTTATTTATCAAGGGTTTTTTGTAATACTTATTGATAAACGTATAACTAAAAGTGATACAATTTAGTAAAACTTTTAAAAAAATCCTATGACGAGTGTCAAAGGGAAAGTCAAGTTACAAAAAAATATTTTAGATATTCTAGATTTACATGATATATCTAAACACTAGCTGTGCCCCGCGGTTTCACCCGCGTAGATTTAGTTTCATTCTTATTGCCGCAGAACCCTAATATTTTTAATAAATAAAAGTAGCCTAAGTTACTCCTTGAGACATCAGCTACCTGCCAGTGAAAGTCCCGTTAAAATCCGTCCAGCCGTTTCAGAGATTACCCGGAACAAACAGACAGACAGACAGATGGACAGACAGACAGACAGAGAAAAAATTCAAAACTTGGTTTTTCTGTGTCAGTAGAAAAAAATGAAAATGAAAATGAAAATGATTTATTCAGTTTAGGCCCTGGTAAGGCACTTATGAACGTCGAGGAATCTACCACCGGTTCGGAAACTAGCCTTCTGAGAAGAACCGGCAAGAAACTCGTAGCGTGTATACTTTCATATACATTTAGTGAAACGCTGTTATTTTGGATTTACAAACAGACACTTCAATTGTATTTATCTGTATAGATATAATATTCAAAATACAGACAGACTGACCGATCAACGCACAGCCTAAACCGCTGGTCCTAGAGACCTGACATTTGGAGGGTGTGTTCTTGGTGAGGTGTAGATATAAACTAAGGAAGTCTAGACCCTATATATCACCGCACAACCTAAACCGCTGCTCCTAGAGTTAAGAGACTTTAAAGTTTGCATGTGAGATTTTTACAGTAAGATTGCAGGTGAAACTGCGGGGGCAAGCTAATATTATTAAAGAATAATGTAAGATAGAGGCTACTTTAGGCAATTATTTACATTTATAGTGGGTCTAAGAGGAATATTTAAAAAAAATTCAAATAAAAAAAATATATCAATAAGTTATTGCAATGAGCCCGAAATATAACCAAAATATATAAATATACATTTTTTTCCCCAGCTGAGCGACGAGCACAGTTGAGCCGATCTCGATCCCGGTCCGGCCTGACGGGACCGATCACCACCAGGGAGCTCACAAAGTAAGTGTGGCTCATCATTATTGGCTTAGCAATATTCTTTTATAACAAACTAGCGACCAACCTGATACCAAGGGCTGGTTCCTGATACAAGGGTTTGGGCTAGGACTCTATAAGACTATTAAAAAACAGAGGGGTCTGTACCTATGAGTTTTTCTAAAAACTTATGTGCAGTGATTTCACACCACGTGCTTTACGGTGAAGGAAAACATCGTGAGGAAACCTGCATTTTTCTGAGACAATGAGAAAATCTGAGAGAAATAATTCAAAGTCGTATGTATAGTGCCTGAGACGGCGATAGACTCACCCTCTGTCACGTTGGCACTTAATCATCTTGTGTGAAAAGTGGGTGTTGTTATTACATCACCCCTACCCTTTCGGGGAATACAGACGTGAGCATATTATACATATATAGTTATTAATTAATATGTGTGCATGTTTGTCCTACAGCGAATTACTCGGCAATGCGTGATGTCTCCAGCTCATATCAAGTGATATTAGTGACGTAATGTTTTATGTAATTAATTAATATGAAATGCTTACACCACCTTTCTAATATAATACGATAATAACGAATAATATTCGTATGTCTGTCTCATTCACACTAAAGAAATATCATACGTGTAAAAGAGACAATTGTTATTTTAAAGGGGTCAAATGTATTGTAATATAAATACTTTTTGTATGGACTCGATGTATGAATTATTTTTTTATTGCGTACTAGGTTCCGTCTGCGGCTTCGCCCGCGTGTTTGAGATAATTACTCGATTGTCGATAGTTAGAAAACTATTTTTTTTTAATTAATTTGTATAAGATTTATAATCATAAGTGCAGTGTATATCTTGTTGGTGTTAATAAAATAAATCATCATCATGAATTTAAGAGTAATGAGACTCTTGTCGGTGTAACCGATGCAACTCTTTCCACTTGTCTCTGTCCAGTGCCATCTCTTTGACCTCCTTATACGACATGACAGACACCTTTTCTTTAACTTGTCCCATGTATGTTAATCTTGGTCTTCCTCTTCCTCTCCTCCCTTCTACTTTTCCTTCTATTATGTTTTTAAAGAAGCTGTCATGCCGCATGAGATGGCCAATCATCTTTCCCCTTCGATTTTGGATTGTTCTCCATAGTACTCTATGTTCCTTCACAATTTTGAGTACATTTTCATTAGTTACTCTTTCTGTCCATTTAATTTTCTCCATCCTTCGCCAGCACCACATCTCAAACGCTTCTACTATCTCTCTATCCCTTTTTGTCATCGTCCATGTCTCACATCCGTATAGTGCTATGCTCCAAATATATGTTTTTATAAACTTTTTTCTTACCCTCCTTGAAATGTTTGATGTAAAAATATTTCTTTTATTATTAAATGCTTGTTTCGCTATTGCAATTCTGGATTTGATGTCTGGGGTACATCTTGAGTTGTTCGTAATGAGACTGCCCAGGTATTTGAAACTGCTGACTCTATCTAATGTGTTATTTTCTATTTTTATTAAGTTTGGTGGGTGTATTTCTGTTTTGGATGCGGTCATTACTTTGGTTTTATTAATATTAATTTTTAGTGAAAATTCTTTAAAAATGATATCCATTGTATTAATAAGTGTCTGTAAATCATCGTGGGTTTCTGCGATTGCTGCTATATCATCAGCAAATCTAATAAACTTAATTATTTCTCCGTTAAATTTTACTCCTGTATCTGTGGTTGCTGAAATTTTCTTAATAGCTGACTCAATAAAAATATTAAATATGAGTGGTGAGAGTGAACAACCCTGTCTAACTCCTTGCCTGATATTTGCATTCGTGTTTTCTTCACCTATCTTAATTGTGGTTTCCTGGTGCTTGTAAAGTTCGTATATTACTCTTCGGTCTCTAAAATCTAATCCTATTTCTTTCAATGCCTTCATCATCTGCTTCCAATTTACTGTGTCGAATGCTTTCTCTAAATCTATAAATGCTATGTGAGTATTCAAACCAATCTCCATTCTTCTGTCAATAATTAGTCTTAAGGCTAAGATTGCTTCTCTAATAAAATATAAATATATAAAATAAATAAATAAAATAAAATAAAAATAAAATAATCAATCCAGTATGGTTTATTTTGAAGCTCAAATATAATTTTATGTCTTATCTAGTGCATTATAATAATCTATACAGATAAATAAAATAAAAGTGTCTGTTTGTAATTCCAAATTAACAGCTTTTTACTGAACCCATATGAAAGTATATATAAAAAATCAGTTTAAAAAAACATCTCTGTCTGTCTGTTTGTTACTAGTTACTGCTAGAGCTAATTTTAAATTAATAAGCAATATATGTACGCAATAAAAAGATAATTCTTCTTAAGATAAGTGTAACATAGAATATTATTTATAATTAAGTCGTAACTTACAACTCAATAATAATACAAATAATTACTATTTAACTCAGTTTATTCGGAATTATTAATTGTATTGTTTTAGTTCTGTCAGCAGATTGGTTTTAGTTACAGGACCGTCAGCAGTTTCATATAGTTGCATCTTTTTAAGACTGTGAGCAGATTAACTATAGTGTACAATCGTCAGCAGTTAAATAAAGTTAATTCTGTTTAGGACAGTCAGCAGATTGGCTTTAGTGTACGATCGTCAGCAGTTAAATAAGGTTAATTCTGTTTAGGACTGTCAGCAGATTGGCTTTAGTGTATCACCGTCAGCAGTTTAATAAATTAGTTGAATAAACTGAGTTAAATAAAATAAAATAATTCTTCCATTAAGACTTTTACGTCAATAAAATAATGTACCGTAATGTCTGTATATAATGCCTTATTAATATTAATGATAATAATAATAATTATTATTATACAAGTTGTATAATCACTATAGTTCGTTAGAATTATTATTTTGCATAGATTATTTACTATAATACTAATTGTATAACAGCTTAATTTAAGCATATGATAAGGGAGAAGGTAAAGCGGTCACCCGTCCAACTAAAGACCGCAGTAATTAAGTTTTTTGTTCTACTTATAGAAATATGCTAGTGAAACAGAAACGCCATCACTTTAAACACTTAATAGTATCTGATTGGTTTAGATATATTTAATGCTCATATATTTAACACCTAAACCACAGTATAAATATAAGCTTTCCAAGTAGTTAGGAATCTAGAAACAACGTTCGAAATAACACCCACACAGACACGTGAATCTACGAGAAAATAAGTGGAATAGTAATGACAGTAAGAGGTGACACGTCGTTGACGATCACGTGTACGTCATTCACGTGTTTGACTGACTTTTTTGAAAATTTCAAAACGACACATCTAAAGTATTGTGATGTATTCATCTATATCTATATCTATACAGATAAATGAAATTGAAGTGTCTGTTTTTATTTCCAAAATAAGTAACAGCTGTTCACTAAATGCATATGACAGTTTACATGGTACGTGAAAAAAAAAATTACAAAAAAAATCTCTGTTGGTCTGTCTCTCTGTTTGTTCCGGGTAATCTCTGAAACGGCTGGACCGATTTTAATGGGACTTTCATTGGCAGATAGCTAATATTACAACGCTAACCTTTTATTTTTTAATACGATTTAGGGTTCCGCGGGAATTAAATCTAAGTAGCAAATAAAAGAGTAGATTATCAAATCTTTAGAAAAAAAATATGCTATGATTCCTTACTGCATATGAAGCTTTTATTTATACTGTGTCTATTTATAAGGAATCTATGCAAAATAACAATTAACGCCATCTCGCGGTGGTTTTTAGGAAGCTTTGTAATATTGTAGTACCTACCCGCTAGAGTTTATGTGAGTCTTCAAAAACGTTGAATTTACAAGTTATGACCCCAACGTTTAGCGGTTGCAAGTCTACACGAGGTCTTGAGTTTGATCCATTTTTGTAATGTCCCAGTAACAGCCTCGTTAATGGCAAGAAAATGATAATGATTTATTCAGTTTAGGCCCCGGGGCCCAACCATGAGCTCTTATTGCAATGATAATTCAGTTGTGCGACAGTGACAGATGTATACACGTCACATACATCTGTCTCATAAATGAGTGAAACTATCATGGCAATAAGAGCTCATGGTAAGGCCCCTGGTAGGCACTTATGAATGTCGAAGAATTTACCACCGGTTAGAAATCAGCATCATGTTCAAAAAGCTCCCCCCCCCCTATTACACGGGACTTAAATCTATACATCCATACAGATAAATAAAATTGAAGTGTCTGTTTGTAATTCTAAAATAGCAGCTATTTACTAAATGCATATGAAAGTATATACTTTTTTAAATGTTACCTGCCAGTGGAAATCCCGTTAAAACCGGTCCAGCCGTTTCAGAGATTACCCGGAACAAACAGACAGACAGAGAAAAAATTTTATACTTGGTTTTTTAGTCTCAGTCTCATGTATACTTTCATAAGAATTTAGTGAAAAGCTGTAATTTTGGAATTACAAACAGACACTTCAATTTTATTTATCCGTATATATTAATTAAATATTGAAGGCATGTAGTTACATAAAATCTGTATGGTGACAAAATATATAAATAAAATCATTATGCTCAATTAGTGGTCCACCTAAGTCCTGGAACCAGCTCAGGGAGGGTCATGACCCTCATGGGTCCGCCGTTGGCTCCGTGGTCTCACCAGCGTCGGTATTTTGAGGCTTTCTTAAACTCAAGCGGGCTTAAAATAATTATTCCGAAAGGTGTGCTGTGATTTTATCGATAGCTTTTAATAGCACTGTTATTTGCCTTATAATATCTACACATATATTATTAAGAAGTAAGATTTGACTGTTTTTTTTTTGTTTGTTTGCATTGAATACGCTCCGAAACTACTTGACCGATCTTCATAATTCTTTCAGCAATGGATAGCTACATCATCGGCGAGTAACATAGGCTATATTTTATCCTAGTACTCCCATGGGAACGGGAACTACGCGGGTGAAACCGCGTGACACCCGCTAGTACTTAATAAATATGTGTTGCGATAAAAGAGACGATGTTGGAACATGGCTATGACAGGTATGAAACCCCAGTACCCCTTTCACGAGTTTGCCACCGTTTCCCTAATCTACACTCGCTAGCGTCTCCGACAATATTTATATGACATATTTTAGTTCTTCACGTCACCGCTTGGAGCCGCTGTACAATTTCTCATACAAATATTTGGCGGAGACGCTAGCGAGTGTAGATTAGGAAAACGGTGGTGTGGGGGGAGCGAGTGATCATGCTCATCCCCAGCAAAGGGAAGATCTTCCAGCCAGGCGGGTGTCATGCCTGGGGAACCGCGGTATAATGACAATATGAAGATTTACTAACGCACAAGGATTTTAAAGCTTAATTTTATATATATATATATATATATATATATATATTTATATTTAATATATAATTTATATATTTATATATAAAATTTATATATATATATTAAAATATAAAATTAATATATATATATATATTTAGTTCCAAGTTTAAACGCGGTCAATTAAAAATTGATTTGAGAATCTCTTTACTTAAACATCACAAGATTATAAAAAAAAATATTAATGTTTTTTTTTAGGAATTATTAAAAAAATACTTAATTGCTTTAAATGGTTGGAAGTGATGAAAAGGTCTTAAATTATTATTTTTTATTTTAAAGAAACATGATAATTATAATTAGCCGTTGAATTGATGTTTTTTCAAAACAAAAATTTCTCAAAAGTTTACTTAATGGAAAAATGTAAATTATTTATTCAGTTTAGGCTCAGGGGCCTTACTACGAGCTCTTATTGCCATGATAGTTTCACTCATTTATGAGACAGATGTATGTGCCGTGTATACATCTGTCATTGTCGCACAACTGAATTATCATTGCAATAAGAGCTCATGGTTGGGGCCCATTGACCACATAAATAAAAAAATGGGAAATAAAAACTTTTAAGTTCTTTTTACCGACCTTTGCAAATGAAAACATGATAAATAAAGCATTATAGTTTTTATCATATTAAATAATAACCCAGTGTTTAGTTGTGTATAGCTTTTTTAATTAGTTTTAAAAACGCATTTGTTCTTTCTATCACTATACAATTTTAATAATAACTAGCAAACCCGGCGAACTCCGTCTCGCCATTTTCACAATTTCACAGTGAACACAATACCGGTTTGTCACATGAAATTAACTGAGAAGAGAACAATGAGTAGCTGTCAAACAATGTATCACGCACCGGCGCCATCTGCTCAAAATGTTGGTTTGTCCTGAATTTTGTTTGCTATAAACCTCACGGAGCCCGAGACCTTTCCAACGAATGCAAAACCGTGGAAATCGGTTCGTGCGTTCTAGAGTTATAGCGTGAGGAAGGAAAACCCGACTTATTTTTATATGATATAGCGGTTTTTATTCAAATTATCACGATATTGATTAAAACAACAATATGTATTTAAATAAAATTTAAAACAATGCATATGTCGCTGACTTATTGTTTAACCGGTAAGATCATGATTTGTCTATCAATTCTTTGAGACGCCAAAAGTTTTGTATGTATGTTTGTAACAAATTGGTTCAAAAAGTACTGAATTGATTTAAAAAATTCTATCACGATTTGAATGCGGGTGAAACCGCTTGACGTCCTAGTTCTGAGTGCCTAGTGCGAGTTTTTCACTGCCGCCGTAACAAGTCACCGCGTCAAAGTTAACGCAGATTTGTATGGGATCGAAGCAGCGCCTCTGTCGGCCTAAACATGACACTATTGTGAGTCCATATAAATCTGCGTTTACGTCGACGCGGTGACTTGTGACGGCGACTTTAAGAAAACTCGCACTAGGCACTCTGTATAAGGTAGTCAACGCGTGAGTGAAACACTGATGTTAGCGCAGGGGCGGATCCAGCTTTGGCGCCAGGAGGGGGTCCCATAGTCGTTCGTTCCCAAACGTTTGCCATCATACAAAGTTATTAGATTATATTAAATTAATTAAATATTGAAGGCATGTAGTTACATAAAATCTGTATGGAGACAAAATATATAAAAAAATATTATGTTCAATTAGTGGCAGCTTACCATCAGGCAGGCTTAGCACACTTAAGTAGTATTACAACTAGGTACGTACGAATGGTATGGAAAAACTTCTTCATTTATTTCATGTAACGATTTATTGGTCAAAAAATACCCCGTTTTAAAAACGGACAATTATATAACTTGGCGTCTCTGTACTTAGGCATATCATGATGTGGCTTATTTTAAGATATAACTGCGACAACATTTATAGCATAAATTTATTTTGTCATTTTTGACTCGAGCAGAGTAACCGTAAATATCGTGTTAAGATAATAATAATAAATAACAAATGTAATGTTATTCTGTGCGTCTATTGGTGACAGAATATGGCGGTAAATATTATTACTCATATAATATAACAACATGTAAATATATTTTTGTAAAATGTTACATTTTTAATTAATTATAATGTTTTTAAAACTATTTTTGTGTTTCTATTGCTTTCTAGGACGCTTGCTTCATTTCAGGTTACGATTTTTTGAGACCTTCAAAACGTAAAATTTTCTATAATTATATAAAAGAGTCGTGGTGCCGGTGTGCAAGCGACGCAAGATCGAATCCCAGCGGGGCCTGTACCAATGAGCTTTTCTAAAAACTTATGTATATACAGGGTTCCGCGACAATTAGGGTGAAACTAAATCTACGCGGGTGAAATCGCGGGGCACAGCTAGTTATATATACAAGGAGTACTTAAAACTAATCTATACATCTATATACAGATAAATAAAATTGAAGTGTCTGTTTGTAATTCCAAAATAACAGCTTTTCACTAAATGCATAAGTATACACGATACTGACACTAAAAAACCAAGTTATAAAATTTTTCTCTGTCTGTCTGTCTGTCCGTCTGTCTGTCTGTCTGTCTGTCTGTCTGTCTGTTTGTTCCGGGTAATCTCCGAAACGGCTGGACCGATTGTAACGGGACTTTCACTGGCAGGTAGCTAATGTTTCAAGGAGTAACTTAGGCTACTTTTATTTTTTTTAAATATTAGGATTCCGCGACAATTAGGGTGAAACTAAATCTACGCGGGTGAAACCGCAGGGCACAGCTAGTTACTAATAGAAAACAATGTGAAGAATAATTAACTCGTTTTAAATTAAAACCTTCCATTTTGTTTTAGGTATGTAAATATTATTAAAACAGGGGTATGTATCTGTTTTAATATTATTAAAACAGATACATACCAAGGGAAAGTCGTAAAAGATAATGCTACAAGGCGTGTCTCGGCTATAAACCGCTACTGGGTGGAGTTTGAACAAACGCCAAGTCCCGCCTGCGCTCGCGCATCTATATCTATACAGATAAATAAAATTGAAGTGTCTGTTTGTAATTCCAAAATAACAGCTTTTCACTAAATGCATATGAAAGTATACGCGCTACTGACACTGAAATCCTAAGTTTAAAAAAAATTCTCTATCTGTCTGTCTGTCTGTTTGCTCCGGGTAATCTCTGAAACGGCTAGAACTATTTTAACGGGACTTTCACTGGCAGGTAGCTGATGTTTCAAGGAGTAACTTAGGCTACTTTTATTTATTAAAAATATTAATTTTCCGCGACAATAAGGATGTAACTAAATCTACGCGGGCGAAACCGCGGGGCACAGCCAGTCTACACTAATATTATAAAGAGGAAAGATTTGATTGTTTGTTTGTTTGTTTGCATTGAATAGGCATCTTGAGAATTCTTTCAGCAATGGATAGCTACATCTGCTAGCTATATAGCTATATTTTATCCCCGTACTCCCACGGGAACGGGAACTACGCGGGTGAAACCGCGTGACGTCCGCTAGTATTTATAAGCGTGTTAAAAAAAGAAAAACAATTACCTTAAAAACAATTTTTTTTACTTCAAAATACACAAATTATTTACAAATTTTACAATACAAGCAAGAGGAACTATTATTTAATACATTTACGTTAGGAACTAATTGGTAAGCATTTACCGACGATTGTTTTAATTTCAACTGTAATTTAAACAGTTTGGTAAGGTAAGGATTCTTACTACTTAATAAAATCTATCTAACTACTACAGGGGCCCAACCATGAGCTCTTATTGCAATGTTAATTCAGTTGTGCGACAGTGACAGATGTATGCACGTCACATACATCTGTCTCATAAATGAGTGAAACTATCATGGCAATAAGAGCTCATGGTAAGGCCCCAGACCTAGACAAAGTAACATTAACCTCACGCTTCGCTAGTAGAAACGATACAAAAAGTACTGGAATGACATATGTCACGTGATTGATTTATGTCATACATATGCTCACGCCTGTATTCCCCGAAGGGGTAGGCAGAGGTGTTGTAATTTTTAACACAAATTTTCACCGAATATGATTAATTGCCATTGTGACAGAGGGTGAGTCCATCGCCGTCTCGGCCACTATACATACGTCTTTGAATTATTTCTCAGACATATGCAGGTTTCCTCACGATGTTTTCCTTCACCGTAAAGCACGTGGTGTGAAATCACTGTACATATGTTTTTAGCAAAACTCATAGGTACAGGCCCCGCTGAGATTCGAACTTGCGTCGCTTGTGTAGCAGGCGACTGCTCTAACCCCGATGATTTATGTCATTGCCATACATTTTGTATCGTTTCTATTAGCGCACGCGCGAGGAGAATATTATGTTATGTACAGGGCCGCTGTCACGATTTATAAGCGCTCAGCGATAAAATAATGAGGATAACTACATACTCAACTGTATTTTTCGCGCTCGCTTCATACGAGACCCCAAACAAATTACTGCTTTTCAAGGCAAGCGCCCAGAACTCGTGAAGACTGCTACATAGACAAAGTAGCATTCTCTCGCGCTTGCGCTAATAGAAACGATACAAAATGTATGGCAATGACAAGTCAGTCACGTGACATATGTCATTCCCGTACATTTTGTATCGTTTCTACTAGCGAAGCGTGAGGATAATGTTACTTTGTCTACAGGTCCTGGGGCCTTACCATGAGCTCTTATTGCCATGATAGTTTCACTCATTTATGAGACAGATGTATGTGACGTGCATACATCTGTCACTGTCGCACAACTGAATTATCATTGCAATAAGAGCTCATGGTTGGGCCCCAATACTTATGAACTGGGGCCTTACCATGAGCTCTTATTGCCATGATAGTTCCCCTGTGCCATAGATAAAAAGACCGCTACGCGCGCATCTAATTTTAATTATATGCTAACTACAAACTAATTGTCTTTGGTTAAAGCTTGCACTATACACCTGAGTCGGGCGAGGCTGTTCACTCCACACGTATTCGTTTCATCTGTAGAAATAAAAAAACATAAATAAAGCAATCATTTATTCAGTCAAGGCCCTGGTAAGGCACTTATGAATGTCGAAGAATTGGCCACCGGTTTGGAAACTAGCCTTCTGAGAAGAATGGGCAAGAAACTCAGCTACGCATGCCCAAACCAGAGCCTGTAGACAAAGTAACATTATCGTCACGTACCTTCGTAACCCCATTTTCAAGTAAAATCGGCAACCTGGGTTAAACCAGTAACGATTGCCAAAGATGTTAAATAGTCAACCGGGACCGACGGCTTAACGTGCTCTCCGAGGCACGGAGGGAACTCCCGCGGTCACCCATCCAACTACTGGCTAGGCGTATGGCTGCTCAACTTTGCTGATCGAATCATATGCGCAATAGCAACTGCCACGAGCTCCTCATGATAGGGTTGCAATATATAAATTAAATAAGAACTTACTGTTCACAAAAGGTCTTTCCTTCTCAATCTTCCCCTGCCGCATGTCATAAAGAGTCCTAGAGTTGGGTACAGGGGTCTCCATGTAACCTTTACACGAATCAGACTCTATCTGTCAACAAAATGAAATTATGTGTGTGGGTTAGGCAGTAATCATTCGTGAATCATATATGAATTGCACCTACGTGTCATTTCAATGATGAATCTTATTCGGATCACATTATGATTCTTCCAAAGTGTTAGACCTACTGAGGTGTACTCAAATTACTAACATTTCACCAGTTATGTAATAGATGGCGAGCCTATTGCCATTAACCGGCCACTAATCCAGACTGCGGGCTACTACTGAGGAATTACAGATGGAATAACCCAATCACACTTTGCTACACCCTGGATTCCTAGACTATACACTCAACATCACCTTTATATATTTATATCTATTTCTAGCTGTACCCGCGGTTTTGAAAATGAAAATTATTTATTCAGTTTAGGCACTGGTAACTTATGAATGTCGAGGAATTTACCACCGGTTTGGAAACTAGCCTTCTGAGAAGAACCGACAAGAAACTCAGCTGGCATCATGTACATTTCATTACACAGTAAACAATGATAATTAGAATAAAAACATTTAAAATTATTCGGGTTTCATCCGCGTTGATTTAGTTTCAAGTCACACACAAACACTTCAATTTTATTTATTCGTATAGATGAATAGATAACCTGTTTTAGAAGACTCCTCTTTTAGCTAGTAATCAATAATTATACACGTAGATGAAACCGCGATATTAAATAAAAGCAGTCATTATTCAGCGAAGATGGAGGACAATAAAAGCACGTCTAGATCCACTCCGGCGCATGTCACGATGTTAAATCGCCATTAATCGCCGCCCGCGCATTATTTATCGCTACACGCGCCCGACGGAAATAGCACTTCACCGAAATAACAAATATAGCATAATATTAAATGCGTAGTTATATGTAACGTATGCGAATCATTTTAATTAAGTGCAGGAGTTATTCGAATATCTAAAACTGAAGTTGTGGTGGCCGAGTGGTTTGAGCTCTCCCCTGACTACGCTAGCGGCGTTAGTTCAAATCCCAGCGGACAGAGTGCCTAGTGCAGGTTTTTCACTGCCGCCGTCACAAGTCACCACGTCAAAGTATGTTTATATGTTATTTGTATGGGATCGGAGCAGCGCCTCTGTCGGCCTAAACATGACACTATTGTGAGCCCATACAAATCTGCGTTTACGTCGACGCGATGACTTGTGACGGCGATTTTAAGAAAACTCGCACTAGGCACTCAGTACCATTTTTTTTGCTTCACATGATCCCAGCTTTCTAGCCGGTTCTTCTCAAAAGGCTAGTTTCCGAACCGGTGGTAAATTCCTCGACATTCATAAGTGCCTTACCAGGGCCTAAACTGAATAAATCATTTTCATTTTCACTTCCGTCAGTTACGAGAGCTCCTAATTATCTGTCACGTTGGCACTTGACCTTGCGTTTTGCGCTTTTGTATGGGGACGGAAAACTTCCTACATTTACTGAGTTTCTTGCCAGGTTCTTCTCAGTAAAAGCAACCTTCCGAACCTGGCGGTAGCATGTATAATCCTGTAAATTGTGTCATTCTGACGATTTGTAAGTACTTTGTAAAAGTCTAATCGAATAAAGATATTTTTGACTTTTACACTCGCCGTTTGGGGCACTTTTTAACGTTTCCATACAACATGAGGAAAGTACGCAGGCGATATCGTCAACGTAACAACATATTAAAACATTTACTTGGGGCACTGCTAAGCTAATCTTTACATTTAACTTAGCGATCAGATTCATCACTAAAGTCAAAGCTATTTCAGCGTCCGTCTGTCGCGCTGCATTTCATCTGTCAAGAATACTGATTCGCCGCGCGATATCTAGCAGGGCTTGTACGGAAATAAGTTACCACATTTTATTCCATACTAGCGGACGTCACGCGGTTTCACCCGCGTAGTTCCCGTTCCCGTGGGAGTACGGGGATAAAATATAGCCTATGTTATTCAGTGATACTGTAGCATTCAAATGGTGAAAGGGTGTTTAGGAGGGCGATGGCTGGCATTCTCGTCATACTTGTGAACAGGTGCTGCTTGTGGGGGCTGGTCATCTCAAGCTACGCATTTACATATAAGTACAACTACTAGACTTTTCTTTATGTTAATTTTTATTGACATTTGTGCATTGGAACTGTGTCCATGGGCTTACATTTCTCAAGTGATTTACTTTGTTTTTAAAAATTGTATAATATTTTTAAAGGAGTAATTACTGAGTTTCTTGCCAGGTTCTTCTCAGTAAAAGCAACCTTCCGAACCTGGCAGTAGCATGTATAATCCATGTCGTTCTGACGATTTGAAAGTACTTTGTAAAAAGTCTAATCGAATAAAGATATTTTTGACTTTGACTTTGACTTTGACTTTAGCCTCGGTCCAGTACTTTTTGAGCCAATTCGTTACAAACATACTTACATACAAATCTTTCCTCTTTATAATATTTATTGGTATAGACAAGTAAATGAAATCGATGTGTCGTGTCGATATAGTCTTTTTTAATAATAGTTTTTTTTTAATACTCGTAAGTATATATCTATTGGTCTCGTGGTCGCAAGCGCTACTGAACATGAGATCCTAGGTTCGATCAAAATCAAAGTCAAAAATATATTTATTCGATTAGACTTTTTACAAAGTACACAGGCACAACTAGTAAATGCGAAAGTAACTCTGTCTGTCTGTCTGTTACTCTTTCCCGCTTAAACCTCTCAACCGATTTTGATGAAATTTGGCACAGACAACCTTTAGACCCTGAGAAAGGACATAGGCTACCTTTACCATAAGGATGATACTAAATCTACGCGGGTGAAACCGCGGGGCACAGCTAGTACTGTATAAGAATCACGAAGCCTAGTTATTTTAGAAATGGGGATTATTGGAACAACCCTATTCTAAAGCTAATCTTACCACAGCCGCGGCTCTTAAAGCTGCCTGTAGCCTCTCGATGTGTTGTATAGCAGCACGTAGTATCTCCAACTTAGGTAGACGACCACTGCCTGCGCGCGCTCGTATCCTTAATTCTTCAAACGCTGCGTTTACCTGTCGTGTCAAAAAATATCATCATCCTCCTGCCGTTTCTCAGCTTCGAACTCCACGTCGACCGCCTGTTTCAGTCATAAGAATCCCTCCATCCATATGCTCACGCCTGTATTTCCCGAAGGGGTAGGCAGTGGTGTTGTAATAACAACTTTTCACCGAATATTATTAAGTGCCAAAGTGACAGATGGTGAGTCTATCGCCGTCTCAGGCACTATACATACGTCTTTGAATTACTTCTCAGACATATGCAGGTTTCCTCAAGATGTTTTCCTTCACTGTAAAGCACGTGGTGTGAAATTACTGCACATAAGTTTTTTTAGAAAAACTCATTGGTACAGGGGGCCCACTCGCTTTCTCCGAAAAACGAAGCTTCGGCCGATAGTTCGCAAAGTTCCTACCACGAATCTTATTCGTTCTAAAATTACGTCCGAACGTGGACTGCTAGAAAATTCTTTGACATTTATATATTAACGAAAATTTGAATTTGATAAAAACAAAGCGATACTGTAACTACGTTTAATTATCGTTCGTTTGCGAAGTTTCGTTTTCGGAGAAAGAGGTCCCACTGGGATTCGAATTTGCTACGCTTGCGTAGCAGGCGATTGCTCAAACCCCAAGGCCACCACGGCTCTAAGACACAGAGTTATTTTGATACATAATCCACAGACAATAAATACCAATTTCGTAGCTTTAAAAACGGCATTCGAAGTCGAGTGCGATGTTGAGAAACCTTAGAGAATAGCGTGGCTGTCTTGTTTGTTTGTGGAAAATTTGTCCAAAAATCCCCATTCCAAGCTGCTTTCGACCGCAGTGGGGATTTTAGGACTTATTTTGCCACTATTCACCATTGGTGGGGATTATTGGAATAACCCGCTAAAACGCAAGGTCAAGCAACAACGTTTGACCGTGTCAAAGAATGATCTCCTATTACGGTTACGGCGGCTAATCTCAACGAGGATCAGCCATGTGCGCAGGAGATATTATAGTGCACAAGTGTGTGCAAACACAGGTGCACTCTTTAGTCCCTCACTCTCATAGTCCGATGGGAGGCAATTCGACACGACCGGAGAGAGATCAGGCGTAGGACCAACGGTGCAACGTGCGCCCCGAAGCACGTGAGTGTAAACACCGAGAACTTTCAAACTTCGGGCATTTTATTGTGAATTTCTTGACAGAAAAACCCAATATCTATTTTTGACCCGACCCGGTAAGCGAACCCAGGACTAACCACTAGACCAACGAGGTCAAAAACGTCTGAAACGTGTCAAAAATTATACTTGGAACATAGAATCGTGCCGTAGTTATTCCAACTATTGGCCGTATAATTTGGTCACACGGAAGTTATTTGAGAAAAACTATGAGCCAGAACACAATAAAATGTTCTTAGTTGGACATTTTAATTATAATAATGTTCCATCACACTTTGTTTTAGATTTACGAGCGTCATAAAAAGACGAATTGAGACGAGTTCTCTAATTAATCATACTAACATCAAAGTCTTGAATTTTACAAATTGGATGTTTTTATGTTATTTATTACACACTAGCTGTGCCACGAAGATTCACCCGCGTAGATTTAGTTTCATGCTTAATTTCGCGGTACCCTAATATTTTTTATAAATAAACGTAGCCTAAGTTACTTCTTGAATCATCAGCTACCTGCCAGTGAAAGTCCCGTTTAAATCGGTCCAGCCGCTTTAGAGATTACCCGGAACAAGCAGACAGACAGATTTTTTTTTTTTTAAATTGGTGTTCTAATGTCTGTGCCGTGTATCATATGCATTAAGTGAAAAACTGTTATTTTGGAATTACAAACAGACACTTCAATTTTATTTATCTGTAGATAGACTAGCTTCTCATCCACGACTTCGACTGGTCTTAAGCATCCGATCTCCGCTCTTGTGGTCTAAATTGTATCTCAATCTAATAAAGACACGCAGATTTTTATCCGCATTCATAATCGTTCCAACGTTCCAACGGGGCCTGTATCAATGTGTTTTTCAAAAATGTATGGGCAGTGATTTCACACCACGTGCTTTACGATGAAGGAAAACATCGTGAGGAAACCTGCATATGTCTGAGAAGTAACTCAAAGACTTTACAGTCTACAGTGCCTGAGACGATGGACTTGCCTGTCACGTTGGCACTTAATCTTCTTGCGTAAAAAATAGGTGTTGTTATAACCAAACCTCTGCCTACCCCTTCGAGGAGTACATCTTATGTCTTAACTAGCTGTGCCCTGCGGTTTCGCCCGCGTAGAATTAGTTTCATCCTTATTGTCGCAGAACCCTAATATTTTTAATAACTAAAAGCCTAAGTTACTCCTTTCAACATCAAAATCAGCTACCTGCCAGTGAAAGTCCCGTTGAAATCGGTCCAGCCGTTTCTGAGATTACCCGGAACAAACATACAGACAGACAGACACACAGAGATTTTTTTTTAAACTTGGTGTTCTGGTGTTAGTAGCGTGTATACTTTCATATGCATTTAGTGAAAAGCTGTTATTTTGAAATTACATACAGACACTTCAATTTTATTTATCTGTATAGATATAGATGTATAGATTATTGGATGATTTTTTTCGTGTCGCCTTGAGAGCCACCCTTTTTCAGTCGGGTAAAAACAAGTCCACGACTGCCCAGATTACGAAGCTAAGTTTACTTTCTAGCGAACAAATTGTCGTATAGTTTTATGCTTCGGTTGGATTCATGTCAGTTGAAGCATATGGCGCGAGGCTAATAAGCTAATTTCTAATTATATCCTCAAATCCCTGTGTGCACTTTCGAGCACTAAGATTTTGAAACTGACAGCTTTTTGTTGCATTCCAGCAAGCCTAGTCATATTCTCTACTCCATTTCAAGGGCCTTACCATGAGCTCTTATTGCCATGATAGTTTCACTCATTTATGAGACAGATGTACGTGACGTGCATACATCTGTCACTGTCGCACAACTGAATTATCATTGCAATAAGAGCTCATGGTCGCCCCAATACTTGTGAACAGGTGCTGCTTGTGGGGGCTGCTCATCTCAAGCTACGCATTTAGATATAAGTACTATATAAATACTAGACTTTTCTTTATGTAAATTTGTATCGACATTTGTGCATTGGAACTGTGTCCATGGGGACATTTCTCAAGTGACTATTTTGTATTTTAAAAATTGTATAATATTTTTGAAAAGAGTAATTACTGAGTTTCTTGCCAGGTTGTTCTCAGTAAAAGCAACCTTCCGAACCTGGCGGTAGCATGTATAATCCTGTAAATTGTGTCATTCTGACGATTTGAAAGTACTTTTTGAAAAGTATAATCAAATAGAGATATTTATAATTTTTATTTTGAACTAGCTGTGCCCCGCGGTAGACCCGCGTAGATTTAGTTTCTTCCTTATTGTCGCGGAACCCTAATATTTTTAATAAATAAAAGCCTAAGTTACTCCTTGAAACATCAGCTATCTACCAGTGAAAGTCCCGTTAAAATCCGTTCAGCCGTTTCAGAGATTACCCGGAACAAACAGACAGACAGACAGAAAAAAAATTAAAACTTGGTTTTTTGTGTCAGTATCGTGTATACTTTCATATGCATTTAGTGAAAAGCTGTTATTTTGGAATTACAAACAGACACTTCAATTTTATTTATCTGTATAGATATTTAAAAAAAAACAACCTACGTTCTAAATAAGTACAATTCTTCCACATTTTTTGATATAAAAAGCAAACTTGTGTAAGAATGTTTATTGCATCCTGAAACGAAATCACAATAAAATAAATTTAAAAGCCACTTTGAAACATACAGACTGACAGATTTATTTAACTATCATAATATTTAATGTTCAGGGACAAAATGGTACACGATGTAAGCAAAAAAAGCGAAGACATCACGTCGTAATATTTGTTTTATGTGAAATTAAGAAGCGCCCATTAAATACGGTACTTTATGAACCAGATCAAGTTATTTCTGGAGTTTTGTGTCACTTAGTCCCTTGTAATAAAAAGTAGGGAATTTATGTTGGTTTGTTTTTCTCTTGATACCCTTGTGGTTCAGTGAGCAGCTTGAATCGTTTAGGGTATAAGTTCAATCCGGTAAACAATTTTGCCAAAAATAAAACTATGATTTTTTATGGTGAACACGCTATATTCGCGTCTCATATATGGACTAGCTGTGCCCCGCGGTTTCAGCCAGTCCAGCCGTTTCAGAGATTACCCGGAACAAGCAAACAGACAGACAGACAGAAAGTGAAAAAAAATTAAACTTGGTTTTTCAGTGTCAGTAGCGTGTATACTTTCATATGCATTTCGTGAAAAGCTGGTATTTTGGAATTACAAACAGACACATCAATTTTATATATCTGTATAGATATCTTATTTCCATTACCTCGTTTAATGTTGCCATGATCGAAAGCTTTTAAACTAATCCTGCCTGTTCGGATATAGAAGAGTGATGTTGCATACATTAAGAATATTATTCTAACAAACCGCGTCTTCTCCGCGTAATTGATACAGTTAAGTAATCTATACATCTATATCTATACAGATAAATAAAATTGATGTCTGTTTGTAATTCCAAAATAACAGCTTTTCACCAAATGCACATGAAAGTATACACGGTACTGACATTTTTTTTTTTAAGTTTTTCGCTGTCTGTCTGTCTATCTGTTTGTTCCGGGTAATCTCTGAAACGGCTTTACCGATTTTAACGGGACTTTCACTGGCAGGTAGCTGATGATACAAGGACTAGCTTAGGCTATTGTGATTAAAAAAAAACATTAGGGTTCCGCGGGCCACCCATAAAATTAAGTCTACGCGGGTGAAACTGCGGGGCACAGCTAGTTATTAATACACTCAAGAACCGTGGTGCCCTTGGGGTTTGAGCAGTCGCCTGCTACGGGGCCTCAATGAGTTTTTCTAAAAACTTATGTGCTGTGATTTCACACCACGTGCTTTACGGTGAAGGAAAACATCGTGAGGAAACCTGCATATGTCTGAGAAGTTATTCAAAGACGTATGTAGTGGCTGAGACGGCGATAGACTCACCATCTGTCACGTCAGCACTGAATCATCTTCGGTAAAAGTGTGTGTTGTTATTACAACACCTCTGCCTACACCTTCGGGGAATACAGGCGTGAGCATATCTAAGTATGTATGTTAGAAATCTTCGGTGAAAAGAAGGTGTTGCACCTCTGCCTACCTCCCCGGGGACTTTAATAGGAAAGCGTCAACGAATTAACTATATTTGTAACATCTTAAACCAGTCACAAGTGTATGAATACCAGTTAGTTACCTTTAAGAGCCCTCTCAAGCTATAAACGTCAATGTGACAGACTGTCCCGGTTTGTAATTGTCTTTAAAGTGGATCTTTCAGGATCGCTCCCTCGGGACACGCCACGGTCAATTACCGCGCTAATGTTAGGGTTGACTAGTTTTTGGTATATTTAAGAGCGGTGACTGTTAGAGCATAATAGGATCGCTCGTTCGAATATCGTAGCTATCCGACTGGGGTCCGTAGACCTAGATAAAATGACATTATCCTCGCGCTTGCGCTAATAGAAACGATACAAAATGTACGGGGATGACATAAATCATTCACATTAATTTGTCTACAGGCCCGAATACCCGTCAAGAGTTATAAGCGCTGACCTTGAAGTTATTTTATGAGTCTGTCATCATCTCCCTGGTCTTATCCCATACATAGTTGAGATCAGCTGAGTTTTATACGAAACGAAGCGACTGCTATCTGACCTTCGCAACCCTTTTTACGAGGGAAATCTGTGATTTAACCGCTTGTCAGACTATTTTAGGCCTCCGACTGACCTGTAACAATTGTCAACGATGATAATTTAGCAACCGGGACCGACGGCTTAACGTGCTCTCCGAGGGAAGGAGGGAACTCGGGCGGTCACCCATACAATTAATGGCTAGGGTTAGGGCTGCCGAACTTCGCTGATCGAATGATATGCGCAATAGCAACTGTGCCACGATCTCCTCGTAGTGAGAAACCTAGTTCATTTCATCGAAATAGCTGCAGAAGCTAATCTTGAATATTGTCTTAAATATATACGCAGTTAATCCCTGATCCCTTGTACGTGACAAACTGACAAACGGACGGATGCTACCAGTGTTTATATTGGTACGAACGCGTGCCGGGATCGTCACGCAATATCAAAGAGTTAAATTTGAACATTCTTGCTAGTATTTGATTGCACGCATTTTAAAGATGGTAAGGGTGTAATAGCACCAAATTTTCACCAGAGAAATAATTAGGTGCCAATATTCCTTATACAATATACGTTCTGCCCGCGACTTCGTCCGCGTGGAATAGTTACTATTAAGAAAGAAAAAAAACATACAGTCGAATTGAAAACATCGTCATTTTTTGAAGTCGGTTTTAATTACGAACTTTGACCCGCGATTGGTCTTAGCATGATGATATATACGCCTATTATAAGTCATCCTCGATAAATGAGCTATTGAAAGAATGAGCACTGAAAGAATTTCAACTCGGACCAGTAGTTCCTGAGATTAGCGCGTTGCAGCAAACAAACAAACAAACTCTTCAGCTTAATATATTTGTATAGATTCATATTATCTAATGATATTTAAGTACCTAGTGACCGGGTGGTTTGAGGAGCTACGGTCTGCGCAAGCGATGCACGTTCAAATCCTAGCGGTCTGTATCAATAAGGTTTTCTAAAAACTTAATTACAGTGATTTCATACTACGAACTTTGCAGTAAAGGAAGACATCATGAGGACACCTGCATATGCCTGAGAAGTAATTCAAAGACGTATGTATAGTGCCTGAGACGGCGATGGACTCACCCTCTGTATAGGGGGCGTTAATCAATTTCGGTGTATTTACCAGAGATCTGAGAGAAAAGGCCCCTTCTTCATGAGAACCCAAGAAACACAAATTTTTTTTAAGCTTAAGTTACTCCTTGTAAAATTTGTTATCATCCAGTGAAACTCCCGTTAAAATCGATCCAGCCGTTTCGGAGATTAGCCGGAACAAACAGACAGCTGATGTTTCAAGGAGTAACTTAGGCTACTTTAATTAATCAAAAATATTAGGGTTCCGCGACAATAAGGATGAAACTAAATCTACGCGGGTGAAACCGCAGGGCACAGCTAGTTTTAAATAAATGCGTACGCACTTTCCTCAACCGTCTCCTTTCCCGTAAAGTTGCCGCTTTTCTTCGGTCAACAGCCGCCGTTTTCCGTTTGCAAGCCTTGCAGGCCCACGCCAGACACCTCCTACTGGGACCCAACACATGTTGGACATGTTCAACATCTTTTTCACTCACATGTTCAACATTCTTACTTTCATTTTTCACTTTACAACTCTTTTCACTATCGCTAAAGTTCTCATAGATGGCACTATAACTCATTTTGACTTTGACAGCTATGTTTTTTTCCCGCGTCGCGGTTGACAGCTAGCTTTTTTTTTCGAGCGTCGCGCGTCGCGACACACGCGGCACTGGATACAGCCGAGGGTGTATCTCAAGTTGAGATTTACAAAATATGTTTTCTATTAATAAACAGTCTAGCTGTGTCGCGACGAACGTTGAGAGATGCCAATTTATTAGTGTTTGGATTGAAATTGATGCTGGCCATATTTTCCCGGTGAATTTGTAACGTTGAAAGCGTTGGGACACTTTTATATGCGGATCTAGTTTTCGTGTAGTGAATCGATTTTTAATGTGGCTTTTTATTTTAGTAGGAATATATATTAAGCCTTTTTATCTAAGCCGTGCACGTGGTAGAGATTTTTTTTTAATTTAATGTTTTTGTTTTTTTTTATTCAATGTCGTTTAGCGGTTTGATTTATTATTATTGGCTAGAATAACGACAATAAAACGCGGTGTAATTTTTGATGACCTATTTGAACGGCACAAATTCGCCATCACACAAATATGCTAGCAATATTCCTTCCCATAATTTTCCTTTGTTGTGGAATTCGGTAGAAACGTCTTTGTGAAAACTTTAGCGGTGAATTTTTTATTAGTTTATCATTCATATGCTATGAATACAAGAAGATACATCTATACAGATAAACAATATTGAAATGTCTGTTTGTAATTTAAATTTACAGCTTTTGACTATATGAATTATGAAAAAATCGAGACTTGCATCAAAAATCTAAAAAAAAACTCTGAAACGGCTGGCGATTTTACAGGACTTTCACTGGTAGATTCTGGTGTCTTCTTTAAATTAAATTAAGGGCGTATAAAAACCTAGTTTTGGGGTATATATATATATATATATACAGGCCTCTTCAACATCTATGAAAGATGATTTAAGCAGCATCAGTGGTTAGTTGAGTTTTGGCGGCACTTCCGCCAGTGACTGATCAGGCCGATTCGGGATCGACAGGTCCTGTCACAAATTGAGCACACATTCGAGTGCTGAAGGTATTGACGTGTTGGAACAGGAATAGCCGCACGTCCACCCAATAACCAGGCTCTAAGAATTTGGCTATGGTATCCCCTGCCTGTCGTAAGAGGCGACTAAAAGGGGGCCGGAGGGCCTGCTGGCGGTGGTCGGGGTGGGAGCTTTGACCACCGAGCCGCGGGCCCGGGAAGGTGGCAGCGCGATGTGGCTCGCGCTGCCGACCACAGCAAGGTCTACAGGGGCGGCGACTGCTGCCCCGGGGATGTGCCCCGGCAAAGTGTGGGGGGACACCGGTGCGATCTATCAGAGTACCCGGAGTCCCCCCTGAGCACTGAGGATGGCCAAGGGGGGGTTTTAGTGGGGTAAAAATCCCACATACCCCGATCTGCCTCTCCCAGGGCGGTCGGGGACCTTTTGAAGGTTTCCCCCTCGTCAATAAAAAAAAAGGAATAGCCGCACGTTGGTGCCTTCGAGTACGTTTTTGGGATATACTATATTCTTATTCGTTTAAGTGATATAGTGTAAAAGTAATGGTAAAAGTTAGCGTGTAGATAGTGTACAATAAATAAGTCCAGTGTATCGACAAGTTACAGGGGTGTATGGTGATTTACGGCCACTTTTATAGGCCGAGGGTTACGGCACATCTATACAGATAAATGAAATTGAAGTGTCTGTTTGTAATTTCAAAGTAACAGCTTTTCACTAAATGTAATTTAGTAGCTGATACAATTTTCACTATTGTGAATAATTATATATTAATTTCATTGTAATTATTCATTATTTACTATGTTATGAAATGTACATGATGCCAGCTGAGTTGCTGGTTCTCAGAAGGCTAGTTTCCGAACCGGTGGTAAATTCTTCGACATTCATAGGTGCCTTACCAGGACCTAAACTGAATAAATCATTTTCATTTTCATTGCATTATGCAAGTGCATACGGCACCAAATAAAAAAAAAGTTTATTTTCTATTTTCTCTGTCACTTTGTTGCGACTAATCCCCCAAACGGCTGGACCAATTTTAACGGGACTTTCACTGGCAGATAGCTAATGTTACAAGGAGTAATTTAAGCTACAATATTTTTTTTTTAAATAAAATGAGGGTTGCAAGCTCAAGCGACGACGTTTGAACTTGTAAAAACCTATAATTGGAGCACAGATATAAAGTTATGCAAGTATCTTATATTTTAACGTCACGACACAGAACAGAACACAGTGCGACACAGTTCTCTCTGTGTGTCAGATTGAGACGCGGTTGGAGTTTGCGCGGTACCAACTTGGGGCAGAGGGATGCTGGGACAGAACAAAGAAAGATAGCGAGACGTGTGTAGTAAGTATTTAGTTTTATTTCATCATCATGAATTAAAGAGTAATAACTCTTGTCGATGTAACCGATGCAACTCTTTCCATTAGTCTCTGTCCAGTGCCTCTTTGACCTCCTTATACGACATGACAGACACCTTTTCTGTAACTTGTCTCATGTATAACCTTGGTCTTCCTCTTCCTCTCTTCCCTTATTTTATATTTTTAAAGAAGCTGTCATATCGTACAAGGTGGCTAATCATCTTTCACCTTTTTGAATTGTTCCATAGAACTCTATTTTACTTTTTTAATTAATTTTGGTATAACTTTCCGATTATTCTTTGACTAAATAATACTATTCCTTTGCTAGTAAAAGAATTTAAAAAAATCTTCCCGTAGTACCAAGCAGTCAAGTAGTAGATACCATTACGAAAAAATTGGCCTTTACCATATACTAACATAGTAATATAATTATTAAAAAGTATGTGAACGCGTGTATATTGTCAGCAAACGGATAATAACATAGTTTTGCCGTGGATTTTTTTATTAGGGCTTTTGGTCTAAGATGCTCGTGGTCAATGGTGGGATTTTTAATTCTTGTTTGAAAAAAGCGATGAAATTTTAACGCCGAAATTATGACTTATTTTTAAGGTTGAGCTCTTTTCATTCTTAAAATATGTTATCTTAGGAAGACTTAGACTTGCAGACTATACAAGATTGGATAAAGATTTTTTTTATTAGTAATACGTTCACGTTTGCTGTCAGCTGCAACTTCGAAAATCTAAAATAAATAATCACTTCTCTCACATTCAGTTTACGAGCGAATAAAAATTTTAACAGCTACTCAATGGGTTTCTCTGTCCATATACACAACAGTACTTTGGGTGTGATCCGATAGCAAGCTCGCTTTTCAGGTTAAATTCACGATACAATATATTTCTGAAAGAAAATACCTTTGAAAATTAACTATTCAACCATTCATGAAGTAACGAATCAATGAAATAAGTATCCAACGTAAAAACAGTGTTATAAAATTGTGTTTGGTTACGAGAATGTTATCTGGGGTAAGTAACGATTTTCGCCTCTTTATTTTTATACCGACTTAAAATAGATTAAGATTATACAAGCGGTAAATCTAACGATAATTTTAAAAGTTGATTTCAGTCATTCCGTAATTTTTATCATTGATCAAATTCGTGCCACGATCGAAATTCGAATTCATTTGAAAAGTATTAAGTAATTTTTGTTTTTAAAAGAGTAGTTATTGTTGATATATTTTTAAATACTATAAGGACAGGAAAACAGGGTTTTTGGTCGTGAACAGTGTAAAGGATCGAAGTGTGACCTAATTTTCAGTAAGATGACATTTACCTACAACGTGACCTAGGTCATAGAGATGTCGCAGAAATGTGTCTAATAATATTATTTTTTAAAGTTATAAGTAATTTTATAAGTAAAACGGATTTCATATAAAATTTACTGAATTCGATTTTATTGTGATACGTATATTTTTATTTTATTTTTTATTTTCTTTATTAGGTTCACCAACAATTGTCTACACTACAGAGCTTAGATCTAGTAACATAGGTTTATATTTTTATTTTATGTTAGTGTAACAATCACTTATAGGCGAACACCGCTACACCGTATAAACTTACGTGTTTCAACTTTATTCAAACTAATGTTGATTTATCAAGTTTGTAAATGTCATTTAGCTGTTCAATACCAAAAGCTTTTGAAATTTATTATTTTAATTATTTAGCTGATAAATCAGTTTTGCTATTCAGTGCAGTAATGCTGCACGATGTCGAAGGAAACCGATTTGCGTGAAGTTTTTTTATCGTAATAAGTTATTTTTTATTGTATTTAGTTTTATATGTATTAACTATTGTGGAGCTTTTATTGGAAAATTGATTATGATTAATTTGATAATGATCTTAGACATATTACTGTTACTAATACGTCAGCACTTTTAAACAAAAAAAGTTAAGTAGATACACACTAATCTATATCTATACATCCATACAGATAAATAAAATTGAAGTGTCTGTTTGTAATTCCAAAATAACAGTTTTTCAGCAAATGTATATGAAAGTGTACATGCTACTGACCCTATAAACCCAAGTTTTAAAAATTTTCTCTGTCTGTCTGTCTGTTTGTTCCGGGTAATCTCTGAAACGGCTGGACCAATTTTAAACGAAGTTTCACTGGCAGGTAGATGATGTTTCAAGAAGTAACTTGGGCTACTTTTATTTATTACAAATATTAGGGTTCCGCGCGTTAAACGAAACATGAAATTATGTCTTTTCATCTATTTTTTTAAACCCATAGTTAGCCTAAGATGTACATAAGTACAGTAATATGATTTTTTAATCAGGTACGTTCTCAATAACGTCATGGCTGTGAAGGATATTGACCAGAGTGTAATGGATACCGTACTGTTTATTTGTCGTGACGTCACCTATTGAGATTGGTAAGTACAATACATATATATGCATCATAACGTTGATTGAGCTGCTCGCGGAATAGGTGATGTTACTATTGTTAGAGAAATTCTCCTCTCTACAAATTATTTAGATATCGTAATAGATGATGATGATTTATTTATTTTACCTCATATGGCTTGAAGCCACAACTAAAGGGAAAAAGGGAACATTTTTATGCAATCTCCTCACAAAATTTCAAACAAGAACAGAAAAATATTCTTCGATTCATCCACAAACAAATCATATTCAGGGCGATTATCCGGGAAAGTGTTGAATGCGGAGAGAAATGATGGTGATGATGACAATCAGTCCGAGTGCGTAATTATTTAAACGATTAGTAAGTTTCCTATGTATTAGGATCAGAAAGGGTAATGATAGTTAAGTTGGATGCTATCCAACCACACATTCTTTATACCAGAATCATTACTTACACTTTCTGGCTACTTACCATATTTGTAATTGTAGTCATGTTTCTTAAGGAATAAATATTACTTAGTATAGTATTACGCGAGCCCATCCGCATGGAATGCGTTTAAGTGATAAAATAGTACAATGTCTTTCCTCATGTACTTAAGTATACCAAATTGTATCGCCTTGTAAATGTGGCACAAACACATATTCACATTTAATAAACTGTATATAAAGAAATAATATCTAAGCTTTTTAAAAGTGTAGTGACAAGACGAAAACATCATCTAGGTAAAATATCTAACTAACCTAATTATTCTCTTTCTTTCATGAATAGCTCGCACGGTGTGCGAGCGAGAGGGGAATATGCATCCTTCCGCCAGGTGACGCTGCCGGCTGCACCCGCAGAACATGTCATGGGACTCAATAGAGTCGCGAGACTTCCTCGGGTAAGATCTGATGGTAACCTGTAGTCGAATCGAGCGTACTGTTAGAATCTTGAAAGAGGACATAGCGACCTTTTGAGATATTTTTTTTATATTGACAATTTACAAATGGTTATATGGTTTCACAATCATTAGTAATGAAAGGGATCCATACCCATACCATAGCCAAAAAGATGATGGTGTAAATATTTACGTGTTTTAGCGGGGTGCCGGCGCACCAGCTGTCGGCGACGCGGTTACTAAGTTCACCTGACCCGTCGCGACACCATCTCAATGAAACACAGGGTGAGTCTTGACTGACAATACTCAGCTATAAATCTAGTTTAATAGTAGTTATTTAGTATGGTTGTACAGGCAAAGCCGTACATTTTGTATTGTATTATAAAACTGCACACACAACATTTCATCATTGCAAGCGCTTACATGTGCGACCTACATTCTAAGTTAGTATAGTAATTATATTTAAGTGCATTAAAGGCATTAATTGACATCGGTCGGTTTATTTGACATCCCTTACCGCCGCCTTATTGACATTGACATCATCCTCTACCCACATTGACATTAAGGTGCAGTGGTTCGACAAGTAGCCGCTACAATGGTAGTGATAATTAATATAAGAGTCTTATTGATTAGTTTTTGAAAACAAAGGATTTGCTGTAGAAATATATCACAATATTCATTTTTTTTTGTAGCATTAAGCTAATTAAACGTTGATATAAAGCAGTATAAATAAAAACTGAATAATTCCTTTTTATTTTCCAGAAGTTTACCCGTTTTCGGAAGACTTCGGTGAAGGTCGTGAGGGGCGGTCGGCCCGGAACGGAGCCCTACGCTGGGGGGCACGTTTCGGGCCTGCGCACCGACCCCCGGCCGGGCTGCTTGACTGCTTCCGAGCATGTCGATCGCGGCTCGACCAGTATTTAGCTAGAAGGAAGGTAAGCCTACGGATAATATCACCAGTTTGATCATCACAGCTAAATAATACTCTTCTATTGTAGTAAGTATATTCTGGAATAAATAAGGCGAACGCTTAGAAGAAAGATCTATTAATAGGTACCGTTATACTTGGTATAACGATTTAACTAGCAAAGTCGTTGGTATTGTTAATATTTTTGGTGGCAAGATTTTATAGGCTGCAGATGAGTAGAGAGAAATGAGTCTTATCAATATGTTTTTGTTCACAATTTTTAGATCGAGCGAGGCGTCCGTCTCTACGGTCAAAATGAACAGCGTCTCGCGGTTAAAATTTGGCTGTCAGCTCTGCGGGGGGTCAGGCATAGAAGTGATAAGTTTGCCTTACTCGGCCATCTGTACCAGGCTTATATGGACTTTGGCAAATATAGGTGAGATAAACAAAAATAAATGATTAAATCCTAGTCAGGTTATCGAGATATCGTAGATATCGTATCCCTGCGTAGTTTACTCACCGCTCATCATCATTTTCAAAAGTGAATCACTTGTATCTGGTGTATGCGATGCAATTCCCTTCATTTCTCGAATCTGATCCCACATATACGAGTATGTAGTTATTATTCTAAATGATTACAGCTTTTATATAAGCTTGCGGTTTTCACTTGGTGGCATCCGTAAAATAAGCACATCGCATAATTATGCCACCGCCATCTTGAAACCTGTCATGTTATTTTCGTCATCATCATCAGCTTTTACCAACAGCTAGGCATAAGTCTCCTTTCTATTGCACCCTTCATATTATTCTTAGTATCATTATCATGAAAATAATAATTGTTTTCCCACACTATATTATATTTCTCCGTTAATCAATTTCCAGAGAATCCCTCGAGTTCGCGAACCGACAGCTGGGTATATCCGAAGAGTTGGATTCCGCTCCGATGCGTGCAGAGGCTTACCTGAACCTCGCTAGGGCGCACCAAACACTTGGTGGCCTTGAGAGGTAATGAAGATATCATCTAAGTAAAACAAGTAATAGGGAATTATGAACCTGTGCCAGATTTGCTTCCCTTTGCTTTTCTAGAGACGTAAGAGTTCACCTTCTTTACTCTCCAGCAATGGCCGGTGGAGAACGCTAGGCTAATATTCACTAGGTATCTACTTGCTGTACAAGTAAGCGTGCTGTAAAATTACTCCACACCCACATTTTGTGGCGCTTCGGCCACTAGATAGAGTTCTGAAACAACATTTGTACTACTACATTTAGTGTAATTAGTTACTGGCCATACAAAATGAAGTGTCTTTTAGTAATTCTAAATTATATTATATATTTTAGTTAGACTTTCATTGGTTCTAATGTCAAAGTAAAATCTTTTGATTTTATTTTTACTTTTATTTTAAAAAACATATTAGGGTGATGGCCATCCATTAAATTAAGTCTACAAGGGATAATAAAAACAGTTCTCTCCCGTGTACAGAGCTTTGTCCTACGCCCGGCACGCTCTCTACAACGACTGTGGTGGTGGATCTACGGCAGGATGTGTGCACCTCACCGTGGCTGCGGTCAGCTTGGAGTTGGGAGCCTTCTCCAAAGCAATGGATGGCTTCCAGAAGGCTCTGGCTGTTGCCCAGGCGCAGAATGATAACACTTTGTTGTTGCAAGTTGGTTACTTTTTTAATATCTTTGTAAAAATTACGTTGGTGTGTTGAATGATTGCTCTTTTTTAAATTTGGAATTACGCTTCAAATCTAGTTTAAAATTATCTTTATTTGATTATACTTGTACTTAAAGAAAGTATTGTCAAATCATTAGAATGCCATGATTTACATGATTATGGTAATCATTCTGATTTTTATTAAAAAAAATGCACCGATTTCATACTCAAAAAAGAGAACAATAAGGGCTTCTACCAAGTTATGAATATTTACTAAGTACCACCTGACTTTTCCCTACCCAAAGACCACACATGCAAATGAACCCATTAACATTATATATTTTTAAGTGATAAAAAATCCGATGTTTTCTGAAAAAAACTTTTGTACCTTCTCTACAATACTCAGCCGGATAGCTCCAAACGATAAACACCGTTTTGCAATTTCGCTCCACCATAAGTCTCAATTTCTCTACTTAGAGTGATATAACTTTCTCCTCTTTTAAGCGACTTCAAAAAAAGGAGGAGGTTATCAATTCGAGTGTATGTTTTTTTTAAGTCGAAATGATGATATCACCAGGTATATGTCGGGTTGTCGGAGCTCTGGCGTCGTCTGCGTGACGCAGAGCGTGCAGTAGCGTGTGCGGCGCGCGCGTGCGACCTCGGCCGAGGCCCGCGGTCCGCTGATCTTAATACGCGACATCACCGCGCCGCGCTTCTACAAATGGCCGCTGCGTTGCGCGCGCGACAGGAACTTGGCGATGCGCATGATTACTGCAATGTTTGTATTACATGTTCAGATACATTTTCATGGAGTATCAAGGAGGTTCCGCTTTGGAAAAGATTCCATACTTCATACTGAAGACTAGGCTTAAGTAAAATCGCATTAAGGGACTGCCTCGTTGGTCTCAAAGCTACTGGGGAACATTAGGTCTGGAACATTTGGTTAGCTCCCTGGATCGGACACAGTTTTTTAGGATTTTTCAACTGCAATTTCCCAGTATCAACCTGGAGTTAGGATTACAAACACAGGGAATACAAACGTGAGTATAATGGATATATGTTGAATGTATTTCAGGAAGCTCTGCGGTTGGCAGCAGTGGCAGGGGATCAGGGTTGCTATGCGCGAGCTGTTAGGATCGCTGGCGATGTGTACCGACGAAAATGTGATATTGGGAAAGCTCTAAGGTATGGTATCATTATCTTCATCATGAAGAGGTAAACTCTTGTCGGTGTATCTGAAGAATTTCTCTCCATTTGTCTCTGTCCAGTGCCAGCACTTTATAGGTCATGTCAGACACCTTTTCGTCATCTTCATTTATGTAATCTTGGTCGTTTTCTCCCCTCACATATATCTCTTTTTTTGGTAACTGTGTGTCTAAATTTTCTACAATTGAAGAACATAAGTAATCGTACTTTTGTAATGCAAGTAGTTTGGTAGTTTTCTTGACGATCTTCAAAGTCCAACGATTAAAGTGAATGACGACTTTAACTTAGAATCGTACGTAATCGTAATAATGAACATAAGTCTTAAAAAATTACGTTCAATGCTTATCCTAAGTTACTCTTGTGTATTATAAATTATTTGGAAAAGTTAATAAGTCCCCTATGATTCCAATGCAGACATTATGAAGTAGCAATGGGCGCCGGTCAAGCTTTGGGGGATCGTTTAGCACAAATGGAAGCGATGGACGGAGCAGCGCGCTGTCTCGAAGCTCTAAGACTTCAGGGCAGGATATGCAACTGCCGGCCTTTGGAATTCAACACGAGGCTGCTAGAAGTCGCCACTTCTGTTGGTGCTAAGGTAAGTTCTGACTTTACATTAGTTTCGTTTGCGTCTCTTTAAGTAAGTACTTTAAGATCAGAGTATAATGTGACAAATCGCCCATCACAATGACAAAACATTTCCTCAATATTGGCGCCCAACGTGGGACTAAATATCACGATGTTGTTACAATGTCACCACAGATGACTGAGTCACAGTACAGAGTAACATAAAGAATAAGCCAGAACTGCTGCTTATTAGTCGACATTTATCATACATCAAATTGGCGCCCAACATGGGACCAAATATTTGTTGAGTAGTTAAGTACACAACCCACAGGTATCTACAATAACCTAAATACTTTGTTCAGATGCTAGTGCGTCGCGTGCGCCTACGTTTGGCAGAGATTTACACTGCGCTGGGTGATAATAGCGCGGCGAGTCGTCAGAAGCGCGCGGCCGCGGCGTGGGCCGCTCCGGCCTGCGCTCGCTGCCGGGAGCCGCTGGCGGAACAACCCGAGCCGCTCGCTTCGCTGCCTTGCGCGCATATTGTCCACCATGCGTGAGTATATTACACACAGGGCTGGCAAAACGCGTGATGCCTATATGTTGCAAGTGAATGTGAAGGTATTGCAAGCGACCATAGGCACTTACCGCACTTACTTAATCAGGTGGTCCGTATGCTTGTACGCCACCTGAGTGCAATAGAAAAAAAATCGTGACATACGGGGTTGATTAGATGAGACATAAATGAATCATTAAATGATGGACGTATTTTTAGGAGGGTTACGGGATGTTAGTTTTTTGTTTGGCCAAATAATAGATTTTATTTTATCATTTATGGTAACAAATTTAGGCGTTGTGTATTTCGCTTTTAAGGATTACTTAAAATTGCATCGCGAATTTCCTTTTTGATCGTTACGATCAAAGCAACGATAAAATTATAGTACTTTTAGAAAGTTCTTTTTCAATTCTTAAACCTATTGACAAACACTTCTTAGCTGCATGCCTGAGTCATGGTCGCGTCGCTCGGGTCGCGGGGTGGGCGCAGAGTGCGCGGAGTGTGCCTCCCCGCGAGCTCCCCGCGCCCCGCCTCCGGCGCCACCGGCGCCTAAAGGACTACCGTCTTCGCAGGTACACTGCAAATTTAAATTATTTATTCAGTTTAAGCCCTGAACGTCGTATAAATAACTAAATACCGGTTGGGAAACTAGCCATCTGAGCAGAACCAGCAAGAAACTCAACTGGCATTATCACTTTTTTACACCTAGCTGATATAGAGAAATGGAACAGTAGCTAACACAGTTCACCATCTTGTCTGTACACATATTTGATGCAATTCTGTCCATTTTTCTCCGTCCAGTGCCATACAGGCAAGAAAGTCGTGTTAGTTACACTATATCTTATAACTCAAGAATGGCTAAAAATTGGTGGAGAGGTAGCACCCGGAGAAGGACATAGAATACGCAGGTTAAACCCCCCACGGTTTATCCTCGGTAGACTGTGTTGTATTACACCACGTTTTATTTCCAACTGGAAGGATAAAAAGTATTCGATGAAGCCTTCAAATAGTAATTTAGCGTATTCTACATATTTTTCAGGATTTCCCGTTCAGTACCCCGCCGGTGATGCGAGAATCTGATCTCAACTCTGTTCTTTCCGACCACAGTAGTCAACAAGCGACATCCAGCGTTTAAAAGCAAATTCAGATTTGGGAAATACGAGAATTCGTTAGAAATTTCGCCAAAACTTATCTTATTCGTTGTAAAATTACGATGAACGTGGTCTGCAAGAAAATTCTTTGACGTTTATATATTCTAAACCTACTTTTATTCATTTTGAATGATCAAACGAATTTGATGTTTGATATAAACATAACGATACTGAAACTTCGTTTGAATTTCGTTCGTTTCGTTTTCGGAGAAAACGGGGAGACACCATGATCGTTATTCGTGACCACCATAACGTACACACTTAACGAAAAATTTTGCTCTCATACAAGATCCGGGCGAATCACGCGTGGTTTTTACTTCAAAGCAATAGAGAATAACGCACACGAATAAGGCATTTTTACTTAATAGGGGCACAGTATAAATATAACCTTTATTTATACTGTGACAAGGGCTAATAAAATGATAGCAACGCGTACCTATAGGGAATATGATTTTTCTACCATATTTATTTACCCACAATAGAATAAGTGCGATTTGATAAAAGGTAATTTCTCTAATTCGTTTGTACGCAGCTGTCCATAATTATAAGTACCTACATAATTATTTATTCACCACAAACTCATAGAATAACGAACGACTTAACTACTTCAACATAGTTGTAACTACATAACACGTTAGCTCTTGGATTTTCGTTTTAAAAAGAACTTAAAATTAGTTTAGAAATACCGTTTATTCAGTTACAATTATCGAAACCGTTATTTGCAGTTAAACGTTTTCTTTATACTTATTCTAAAAAACGTTTCAAAAGCGCGTTATTTGTAATCTTACGTTTTCGTTATATAACGTGCTATTCGTTACATGCTGTTGAATTATTTTTAAAGGATACTTAAAAGGTGCGTGTTTAATATTATTCTTCAAAATTTTGCGAGACGGAATATAGATAACAAATCTCAATTTTTTTTTTCTTTTATCTTGTCTCTTAAAAATAACTCTCTAGCATGTCAAATATTATTCGTAGTTTGTAGATACAAAATATATTCTATTTTAAGAGTATGTTGTTGTGGTATTAAGGAATTGTAATTACCGATGGAAAGGAACGAATGTCCATATCCTTTTGAATTAAAATAATGTTATTAAAATAGCATGATGTAAAATTTTACGTATAGAGTAAACGTTCCATTAAAATTGCGCTTTATTATAAAATATGTTTCGTTTTAATTGTACTGTATATATTATATCGTCGTATTATTAAAGGTAAAAACTATTAATTATAGTTTTGAAAATACTTAATTTAAGGATGTGGAAACCTATTACTTTTATTCCATTTATTTCGGTCATAATTTTAAGATGTACGCAATATTTTTTTTCACAGGTAATTGTATAAAGTAATAACTAACACTTTAAAATGTCACTTAATGAATTTACCTTTTAAAGTAATATTATAAAACCATAACTATTGATATATTGGTGTATATTTAATGATATTATATTAATGATAATATGATATATGATTGTGATTATACGTTTTTGATGATATATTAAGCTTGTATGTATGATTAGTTGCGAATTTTTATACCGATTCGTTCTAGAGTATAAATAAATCAAAATGTGGATAAGACAAATCGTATTTAAAATAGTGATGTACGGATTTAACACCATTTTAAAACTAATCAATTGAAATAATCCAGTTCTCTGACATGTTTTTTTAATGAGGAAAAGAAAATCGTATTTCTTTTTTTTAAACACATGTGTCGTGTACTCTATGGTTCTGCCATTTTGATGTCTTTTAAAATGGCATATTAGGTACAGTATTCTTTTAATTCCCATAATATTGCCCCTAATACTATAATAGTCTATAATATAACTTAATTTCAGCATACAAGACACACTATAATGATACAATAAATTTAATATGACACCTTCGTAACACACTTAAATAAAATAGTATTTCAAAAGATACGTTTTTTGTATACTTTTCTATTGTCAATTACATATTGCAATAATAACAGGTTTCAAGACAGGCACATAGTCATGGGAGGTGTGAACATATTGGACAAGGGCCATGGGAAGTGGTTGCCTCATCATGTATGAAAAAATATATTGCGAGTGTATGAAAAAAAATTCAAAAAGACTCTTAACGAGTTTTTGGTGTCCAACCAAAAACTTCGCAGTCAAATTATAAACAGAAATTTACAAGAAATATAACTATTAATTTGTGAGCATTCGTAAATAAAAAAAAATAACTTGTAATCCATCACGGTCATCCCAAGCCTTTCAGTATTGCCAAGTTGAATAGCAATGCTGATTCTCTGTGTAAAAAAAACTCTAGCTCACTTGTCACGAAAGGCATATATTAGAGAAGAAGTGACAGATATATATTATTTTTAAATTAATATTTCTCTGCCCTAATCCCAAGTGTTATTGTACTTATATGTACTTAAACACTTTCAATATTTTCGGGACAAAATCCGGAACAAGGATATTCGCCAGAGAACCAGAGTCACCGACATAGCTCTTAAGATTTGCAAGTTGAAGTGGCAATGGGCAGGCCACATCGCTCGTAGAACTGATAACCGATGGGGAAGAAAAGTTCTGGAGTGGCGACCACGGACTGGAAGACGCAGCGTAGGCAGACCTCCCACTAGGTGGACCGACGACATCGTGAGAGTCGCGGGCAACCGATGGATGCTAATAGCGCATTGTCGTTCGGCGTGGCGGTCCAAGGGGGAGGCCTATGTTCAGCAGTGGACGTCTTCCGGCTGATGATGATGAAACACTTTCAATATTTTCACTTCTCCCATTTTAATACACTGTTGGCTCTATAGAAATTCTATAAATAAAAACTATACGTTATGTTAAACGGTTACAAGATTTTAACGGTATAACCAACGGTAACAAATAGCGCTAACGACATTAGTACGTTATTATACCTAAATCATAGCATGTTTAGTGATAATTTACGGGTCAAAAAACATAAATTAATACAATTATAAGCCTTATCATAATATCACCAATGAAATATGAAAATAAGCAATAATTATAAAAGTATATACAGCGTGCACTGCTAAAAATGTTAGTATACAAATATATTGTTTTCATAGAAAATAGCGCACTCTATCGGTGTGGAACAAGAAGTTATTATATAATTATGTTATTTGAGGTACTTTGAAATCTGTAAAAAAGTTACCTATCTATACAGATAAATACAATTGAAGTGTCTGTTTGTGATTCCATAGCAACAGCTTTTCACTAATATAGATGAAATTATGAAATGAAAATGAAAATGATTTATTCAGGTTAGACCCTGGTAAAGAACTTATGTATGTCGAGGAATTTACCACATGTATATGTAATATGAAACTAACATTAAAAAAAAAACATTTTTTTTTCTCTGTCTGTTCGTTCCGGGTAATATCTGGCACGACTGGACTGATTTTAGCGGGACTTCCACTCGCAGATAATATGTGAAGTTCCAAAGAGTAACTAAGGCTACTTTTTTTTCATATAAATTTGGGTTCCGCAAAAAACCATAGAACTAAGCTACGCGGGTGAAACCACGGGTCTCAGCTAGTCGATAATGTTAGGTTAGACAAAGTAATTTTGACTACACTAATATTTAGTTAGGTGCTCTCAAAAATATAAAAAGACGTTTTACAACACTAGATAGGTATTCCAATTACTTTAAGACATTCTAAATGTCAGATTAAGTTAGTCTAGCTATCTTTTGAAATTTTGTAACAGGTGAAAAAAAATATGTCAAGGTTTTTAAAACAATTGCGTGCAATTAACGTAAAAAAAACCTATCAATTCATGTGTCAAACTACTGTTACAAAATAGCAAAAGTGAATCTAAAATTTCGCATGTACCTGCACTAAACGGATCACACAAATTATATTTAAATTATATAACTATGCCCTGTACAAAGTGACATGAAATAGGAAAACTATATCTACGATTATACATAGGTAGTCCGAAAATATGTGTCCATTATTGTTTTAGTAGTTCTCCGAAGTTACAGACTTTAAGAGTTATATAGACAAATTGTGCTCACTGAGTTTTTTCAACTTCATAACAATTTTCAATGAATGAAAGCCACTGCCACGTTATTCTGGAACCATTCGCAGCGTCGAACTTGCCTACGAGTTTCGGTTTTAAAGATACCACATCTATGTATTATGTATCAATTACCTCTGATTGAAATCGATACTCGACGACAAATTTGTCGCAATCTTACAGAATAACGTGGCAGAATTCAGTCGCCTTCGAGATATTGATTTATATTCATCATTTTACAATCATTTTAGCTGTGAAGCGAAATAACCCTAACTGAACCACAAGATGCAAGCTCCGGGTTAAGTTAAATCAAATTTTCCCGCCCCTAATTATTATCTTGGCTATTTTCCAATCAAATTAAGTTCAAAGAATCTATTCTCTCACTCTTGAATTAGTTATGGTAGTCAATGCACATAGATCTATTTTATCTAATACTGTCATAGGTAGTATATCTAGACCTTAAGAACTATTAGTCTAATCTTTATTTTTACTTTCTGGGGCCGTACCATAGAGTTTTACTGCCAATAGAGTACAGTGACAGATACACGTCACATACATCTGTCTCATAATCGCTGTCAATCTGTCATGGCAATAAGAGAGCATGGTATGGCCTTAGTACATTTACTCTAGTGGTCTACCCCTCGTTCTATGTGATGTGACTTATTAACATTTCATAACATATGTACTTACCTACCTAATTACTGTTACCGGAATTAAAATTGAATTACTTTATAATTAATCCGAATTTACTGCCACAAAACTACTAAAAGCTGAAAAAAGCATAATATTGGTTAATCGCTATAAGCATGCTTTTTTTAACGTTTAAAATTAGTCCCGATTATTATATCTAGGTGCGTTTCAAATTGATATTATAGGTAGGTAAGTATGTATAATTTTGTATGGCTAGTCCAGCGTACCTAATCCATTTATCCAGACTATTTTCAAGTTAATATTTTCTGCGTCATCATTTAACTAGATTTAATGCTTTGAGATCGTGATTTGAACCACTGACATTTGACCAACTGTGAATTTGATTGTATTGTCCGATTTTTTTTTCTATATCTATGGTACTGTCAGATCAATAAAAATAATAGTTTTCTCCCCCTCAACCACAGAGCAATTATCAACATTCGTTTTATTTTTTATTGTTCTGCTTATGATAAAAGTCTTTTAAAATAAAGATAATTAATAAAAACTTAAATGTGAATTAAATCATTGTTATTCTATTAAGCCATGCCAAATGTTTCAATGTGATTCTGAATATTGTTAAAACATGTGTAGTTGTGAATTAGGCGTTGTGTTATGGTCATTTTAGGTAAAATTGACAGTAAATAATGTAAAAAATATTGTTCGTTACTTCGTTACATATATTTTAAAATTTTAATTGAAATATATATTTATTTGAAACATAAATAACGTCTTTTTTATTAATAAACCCATATATTTATGTTCCCCAAGTATAGATTTTAACATATTTTTACGTTGACCATATCGCCTGCGTATTGTCCTCGTTTTGTATGAGAACGTTAAAAAGCGCCCCAAGCGACGAGTGTAGGAAGTTTTACATCTCCATACAAAAAACAGCGCAAAACGCAACGTCAAGCGACGATGTTCGAACGTGTCAAAACATATAGTTGAGGCATGTTCTAAACTACGTTAAGGATCTTGATACTTAGACCTGAGACCCTTGATACCTCTACCTTCCCGTTCGGGGAATACAGGTGTGAGCATAAGTACAAGGAAAGTATCCCTGTCTGTCTGTTACTCGTTCACAGTTGAGCAGTTGGGCCGATTATTTATTTATTTATTAAAACTTCATATACACAAAGTATATAAGTAGGCGGAATTTATGCCATGGGCATTGTCTCCCAGTCTACCTAAGAGTGCTACTTCATGTTATTAAAATTATATTGATAAATTCAATATGAACAATTTTAAAATATTATGATAGTCTTAATCTAAGAAAGACTCAAATTTTCTAATTATTTTCGCATACTTTATTGTTTTAGATACGAGTATACCTTTAGAATGCACCATTAATCTTCTTGTCGTACACATTCACTGCTGAAATTTCGTCTTCTTCGTAAATTCTCTAACAGTTGGACCCGCAGGTGCGTCGTTAGCAGTGAACGCGTTAATTTATGGACACTTTGAAAGTGTCTATCAAATTAATTCAATAGAGTAAATTTAAAAAACGAGCATGATCCTACATGCATATTACGCCAAAAGCTTCAAGTTCAATCCCCACCCGGGCTGTAGCCATCCCTTAATCTCATGGGGCAATAGTATAAAAGCGAGATTTTATGTCAATATCGTTTTGAAGTACGTAAACCTATTGTAAAATACAATACGTAGGTATTACAGCTAGGTAAAAAGCTTTTATTTGACTATCTAATTGCTGCAATATGCACCTATATTAGTTCATTTTGCAATTCAAAGTTATTCCGAATCAATGACCTGACTGAGCTCCACACCTAGAAATTTCAGTACCTTACTATAGATTTTACACAGATGTACATATCAAATTCAAATTTGGCGCCAGACAGTTCATTCAACTCTTCATCTGCTAGTACGTTCAGAAAGTAAAATTGTGGAAAGAATAATTGTTACAAAAGAATTGTCTAGTTATCAAAACACAAAATAATTTACAGTTATTTAATTAACATGCCCACGGCCTATACAAACAATAATTAATATAATTTCTTCGGTTATATTTCGTGTTAAGACAGGTAATATTTCAGTATTCAGGCTTCGAAACCTATATCTGCTAACATATAATATTACTGGTATTTTAAAGCAAAATAAAAATGAATAAAATACTTGAAAATAATTTTGCATAAATTGACTATAAATTGCGTTTGACGTTTACAGTGGCTGTATGCAAATCACTCTGTGCCAACATTGGGCGGTAACAAAAAGTTGTTTAGAAAAAAAAACATCATTTGTATTGATTTTTGTCGCTCGTCTCGTCTAGCTATCCCAGATTTCCTTCCAGGCAGCAAAACCTCGTATATTCCAGCTAAAATTAAATTTTCCATCGATAGTGACCCTGGGCGGACAAAGAGCTAGTGAAAAATTGTTCCAGAAGTCGAGAACTTAGATTTTAAACGCTGTGAAGCGACCCGTAACGCGAACAGTGAATACATTCATTATTTAAAGTGTTTTATTTCTAAAAATACAGGATTTTAAGGCGAAATGAGTGCTATTGCACTGCAAGAATCTCGCGTCAAAGAGAGTCTCTTTGACTTTATTACTAAAAACATCCCTACTGCTAATTTAAACGTAATTGATGAAATCCTTCTAGCCTATGTTATTTCTATGCTTGAAGAGGCATCACAGGATCCGTGCTTCGAAGTTGATGGTGAGATATACCTTACAATAATCTAAATACATAATACTACAGACATACATACATCACGCCTGTATTCCCCAAAGGGATAGGCAGAGGTGTTGTAATAACAATACCCACTTTACTCCGGAGATTATAAAGCCAATGCGACAGATGGTGAGTCCATCGCCGTCTCAGGCACTTTACATACATCTTAGAAATACTACTCAGACATATGCTGGCTGCCTCTGAAAGTTTTCCTTCATGGTAAAGCTTGCTGTGTGAAATCATTACACATAAGTTTTTAACTTATTGGTACAGGTCCCGCTAGGATTCGAACTTTGCTTGAGTGGCAGGCGACTGCTCCAACCCCATGGCCACCATGGCTACATTGATCAATAACTAATCTTATTTGTCATCTCTTCTGAGGTGTATGCTATGGTGAAATAATCTTGTCACAGTCATATGGTCACAGTAGCCTTCCTAGGTCATAGTAGGCTAGGTTTTCTTTGTTTATTTTGAATAATAGCCCGTATTGTTTTATTCATAGGATAATGTAGACAGGTTCACCTTGAAAAATGCTAATTTACACACTACAACATGTTATATGACATTCTCTAAAGAATAAATTAAGTATATTTTCAAAAATCTTATTTGAAATGTTTACTATTTATTTTATTTATTTATTTATGAATCCTGGTTATTTTCGTAATAATAAATAACTATTTGTTAAATTAGGGTGTAACATATGTTAATTTTAAATTTCATCAAAATCCAACCAGATGTTTCATACAATATTCAAACACTTAATATTAATGTGATTATTTCTGATATTGGTAGAATATAGATAAATATTCCATTCTTCTTTGGTGCTATATAATATAAGAAACAAGAAACCACCCTTCATGTGTTAATTATTTTTTTTAGTTCTCTTTGTTTTTCCTGCAATCTGTCTTAGATTGACATTTAGCTGGAGATTATGTAGTTAGACGTCATTGTGCAGTATGTGTCCTGTGACACGTCTACATTTCTTTAGTCTTTTAAAAGATCTTGCCGTGTCTTTCTCTTTAATCTTGACAATGTTGTGTGTAGCCTCATAAGGTCTTGGGCGAGTGCATTGGGGTGGGTCAAATGTGTTAATCTATACATCTATACAGATAAATAAAACTGAAGTGTCTGTTTGTAATTCTAAAATAACAGCTTTTCACTAAATGCATATGAAAGTATACACGATATTGAGACTAAAAAACCAAGTTTTAAAATTTTTCTCTGTCTGTCTATCTATCTGTTTGTTCCGGGTAATCTCTGAAACGGCTGGACCGATTTTAACGGGACTTTCACTGGCAGGTAGCTGATGTTCCAAGGAGTAACTTCGGCTACTTTTATTTACTAAAAATATTAGGGTTCCGCGGCAATAAGGGTGAAACTAAATCTACGCGGGTGAAACCGCAGGGCACAGCTAGTTAGAAATAAAAAAGAAGCATTGTAAAAAGTATATTTATGGTTTATAGCTATGGTGATTTCATTGAACGCTCTTTTGTCTTTGGAATTGTTCTAAAAAAAATTGTTTTTAAAAATAATTGATTTGTATTGGGTTTTACCATCTATAATTTACCAGTAGCCCGGAGTCTGGATTAGTGGCCGGTTAATGACAATAGGCTCGCCCTTTATTACAAGGGATTTAAACATTACTGGGAAAATGTGTGTACTGCCCCGGGGAATATAAGTGACCGTGTCCGAAGATATGTTTGTGTCTTCGTCTTACATACATGCCTTTAACCAACTCCTATCACTGTATCCTTACCATAAGTTTGAGATAGATCTAGAGATAAGACTGCCTCTCGTTACTGTACTTGTTATATATCTAATAGCTGTGCCCGGCAAACTTATTGCTATATATTATGTTGCCAGTGCGATGGTGAGTCCATCGCCGTCTCAGGCACTATACATGATTGAATTACTTCTCAGATACATTTAGGTTTCCTCACAATGTTTTCCTTCACCGTAAAGCTTGTGGTGTGAAATCACTGCAATTTAGTGTTTAGAAAAACTCATTGGTACAGAGGGCTTAGTGCGAGTTTTTCACTGCCGCCGTCACAAGACACTGCGTCGACGTAAACGCAGATTTATATAGGATCGGAACAGCGTCTCTGTCGGCCTAAACATGACACTATTGTGAGCCCATACAAATCTGCGTTTACGTCGACGCGATCACTTGTGACGGCGGCAGTGAAAAAGTCGCACTAGGCATTCAGACCGCTGGGATTCGGACTTGCGTCACTTTCGCAGCAGGCGACTGCTCAAACCATGGCCTCCATGGCCTCCATGGCCTCCATGGCTCTTCAGAGTAAATATCTTTCGATAATTTCAAACAGGGTTCATAGAGATGATGGCAGGTTACATCCCGGAGTTTGCGAAGATAGATGTGATGCATGTCTGCAACTGGGTGGTGCACCTTGAGGCTGAGTTGTCTCAGGCTGAGGAGAGCGACTCTCTCTCTAATCCTGGTACGTATAAAAAAACTATTGTTCAAAGACAAAAAAAAAATTTTGATAAAAAAATTTGTGGAAATTTTTTTTTTTTGCTATTTTGCTATGCGAATAAAAGTATGATTCCACATTTAGATGTTGTGTCGTTTTAATATGTTAGACATTTTTTATTTTAAGTATTGATAGGTAAAGGAAATATCGTTGTCAATTCGTCTTCAGATTTAGGGGACTCGTGTGATTTTTTTAACAATTTATCTAAAATGCTGGAGAGATATATGCAATGTGTATTATGGTCTAAATGTATGACGCAAGGCTGTGAATATAAGATACTTATATCAGCACATTATTACAAAATTCCCATAATCTATATCTATACAGATAAATAAAATTGAAGTGTCTGTTTGTAATTCCAAAATAACAGCTTTTCACTAAATGCATATGAAAGTATACACGCTACTGGCACAAAAAAACCAAGTTTTAAATTTTTTCCCTTTCTGTCTGTTTGTTCCTGGTAATATCTGAAACGACTGAACCGATTTTAACGGGTCTTTCACTGGCAGGTACCTGATGTTTCAAGGAGTAACTTAGGCTACTTTTATTTATTAAAAATATTAAGATTCCGCGACAATAAGGATTAAACTAATTCTACGCGGGTGAAACCGCGAGGCACAGCTTTTTCAATAAATTGCTTTGCGACATAATAATATGAGCTACTTATCTACGAATGCGTTTTATCCTACCCTATATTACAAGGAAAATCGGTAATCTAGGTTAAACCAGTTGTCAGACTTTCTCGGTCCTACGACTGACCTTTCACGGTTGCCAAAGATGTTAAATTGTCAACCAGGATGGCTTAACGTGCTATCCGAGACACAGAGGGAACTCGGGCGGTCACCCATCCAACTACTGGATTGTTGTTCGCTGATCGAATGATATGCTGTGTAATGAAATGTACATGATCCCAGCTGAGTTTTTTGCCGGTTCTTCTCAGAAGGCTAGTTTCCGAACCGGTGGTAAATACCTCAACATTCATAAGTGCCTTACCAGGGCCTAAACTGAATAAATCATTTTCATTTTCATGCGCAATAGCAACTGTGCCACGAGCTCCTCCGGTCATTAACACCGTGTATATTATGATTGTTGCAGATGACTCCGCCAGCAGTGATAAGATCAGTCTGACTCTCCAATCCCTGAGTGAGATGCTGCCTTCCATCACGAAGACTAACCGGTAAGTTGGTTGAGGAGGGCGATGGCTGGCATTCTCGTCATACTTGTGAACAGGTGCTGCTTGTGGGTGCTATTTTATCGACATTTGTACATTGGAACTGTGTCCATGGGCTGATATATATTTTTGTGATTTATTTTGTACTAGCTGTGTCCCGCGGTTTTACCCGCTCAAACTAAATTTTATAGGTGACCCTCGGTAACCTAACGTTTTTTTTTAAACAAAAGATTTGAATTAAAATATAGTCTTACAATGCTGTCATGTCTTTGAAACCTGTCCTATCATACATACCTGTCATGTTGTGCAAGTCTGTCATATCAAGTATACCTGTCATGTTTTGCAAGTCTGTCATATCAAGTGTACCTGTCATGTTGGGCAAGCCTGTCATGTCATACATACCTGTCATGTTGAGCAACCCTGTCATATCAAGTGTACCTGTCATGTTTTGCAAGTCTGTCATATCAAGTGTACCTGTCATGTTGGGCAAGCCTGTCATGTCATACATAATACATACCTGTCATGGTGAGCAACCCTGTCATATCAAGTGTACCTGTCATGTTAGGCAAGCCTGTCATGTCAAAAATACCTGTCATGTTCGGCAAGCCTGTCATGTCGAGCAAGTCTGCTATATGATACATACCGGGCACGTTGTGCAGAACTGACCCGTTATACAAACCTGTCACACCATTTAGACCAGTCATGTTTGTGTATAGCTCCCATTCCAACTCGGAGAGCTCGGAGGGCGCGGAGGGAGGCCGGCGGGCTGTGCTCGAGGGCGAGGAGTACGCCGACCAATGCCGGGCGCTGCACGAGATGTTCCCCAACACCTGCGCCATGGAGGTAAGCGGTTGTCTACTGTATTACAGGTGCCGTCACGAGTATTGAGCGCTCAGTAAAATAAGTGTAGTTGAGTGCGCTTGTGTAAAATATTATATATTCGGTTCGTGTCATACAGAAAGATAGGAGGTTGACTCGCAAAATGAGCATTCGACGTCACCGCTCATACATCGTGACGGGAACTGTTCCTAAGAGAGGAAGGGCATAAGATAAAATTCTTGATTTAAGTTAGGAGATATTGAAAATAAAATCAAAATAAAATATACGAGTCAGTCAGTGAGCACTATGAATGGTGTATGTATAGATAAAGCATTGCGTGTCGATCGGGCGCGGCTCGGTGGAGCGCGCGGCGGCCACGCTGCTGCACCGCCGCGAGCTGGGCCACGCTCTAATATACGAGTCAGTCAGTGAGCACTATGAATGGTGTATGTATAGATAAAGCATTGCGTGTCGATCGGGCGCGGCTCGGTGGAGCGCGCGGCGGCCACGCTGCTGCACCGCCGCGAGCTGGGCCACGCTCTAATATACGAGTCAGTCAGTGAGCACTATGAATGGTGTATGTATAGATAAAGCATTGCGTGTCGATCGGGCGCGGCTCGGTGGAGCGCGCGGCGGCCACGCTGCTGCACCGCCGCGAGCTGGGCCACGCTCTAATATACGAGTCAGTCAGTGAGCACTATGAATGGTGTATGTATAGATAAAGCATTGCGTGTCGATCGGGCGCGGCTCGGTGGAGCGCGCGGCGGCCACGCTGCTGCACCGCCGCGAGCTGGGCCACGCTCTAATATACGAGTCAGTCAGTGAGCACTATGAATGGTGTATGTATAGATAAAGCATTGCGTGTCGATCGGGCGCGGCTCGGTGGAGCGCGCGGCGGCCACGCTGCTGCACCGCCGCGAGCTGGGCCACGCTCTAATATACGAGTCAGTCAGTGAGCACTATGAATGGTGTATGTATAGATAAAGCATTGCGTGTCGATCGGGCGCGGCTCGGTGGAGCGCGCGGCGGCCACGCTGCTGCACCGCCGCGAGCTGGGCCACGCTCTAATATACGAGTCAGTCAGTGAGCACTATGAATGGTGTATGTATAGATAAAGCATTGCGTGTCGATCGGGCGCGGCTCGGTGGAGCGCGCGGCGGCCACGCTGCTGCACCGCCGCGAGCTGGGCCACGCTCTAATATACGAGTCAGTCAGTGAGCACTATGAATGGTGTATGTATAGATAAAGCATTGCGTGTCGATCGGGCGCGGCTCGGTGGAGCGCGCGGCGGCCACGCTGCTGCACCGCCGCGAGCTGGGCCACGCTCTAATATACGAGTCAGTCAGTGAGCACTATGAATGGTGTATGTATAGATAAAGCATTGCGTGTCGATCGGGCGCGGCTCGGTGGAGCGCGCGGCGGCCACGCTGCTGCACCGCCGCGAGCTGGGCCACGCTCTAATATACGAGTCAGTCAGTGAGCACTATGAATGGTGTATGTATAGATAAAGCATTGCGTGTCGATCGGGCGCGGCTCGGTGGAGCGCGCGGCGGCCACGCTGCTGCACCGCCGCGAGCTGGGCCACGCTCTAATATACGAGTCAGTCAGTGAGCACTATGAATGGTGTATGTATAGATAAAGCATTGCGTGTCGATCGGGCGCGGCTCGGTGGAGCGCGCGGCGGCCACGCTGCTGCACCGCCGCGAGCTGGGCCACGCTCTAATATACGAGTCAGTCAGTGAGCACTATGAATGGTGTATGTATAGATAAAGCATTGCGTGTCGATCGGGCGCGGCTCGGTGGAGCGCGCGGCGGCCACGCTGCTGCACCGCCGCGAGCTGGGCCACGCTCTAATATACGAGTCAGTCAGTGAGCACTATGAATGGTGTATGTATAGATAAAGCATTGCGTGTCGATCGGGCGCGGCTCGGTGGAGCGCGCGGCGGCCACGCTGCTGCACCGCCGCGAGCTGGGCCACGCTCTAATATACGAGTCAGTCAGTGAGCACTATGAATGGTGTATGTATAGATAAAGCATTGCGTGTCGATCGGGCGCGGCTCGGTGGAGCGCGCGGCGGCCACGCTGCTGCACCGCCGCGAGCTGGGCCACGCTCTAATATACGAGTCAGTCAGTGAGCACTATGAATGGTGTATGTATAGATAAAGCATTGCGTGTCGATCGGGCGCGGCTCGGTGGAGCGCGCGGCGGCCACGCTGCTGCACCGCCGCGAGCTGGGCCACGCTCTAATATACGAGTCAGTCAGTGAGCACTATGAATGGTGTATGTATAGATAAAGCATTGCGTGTCGATCGGGCGCGGCTCGGTGGAGCGCGCGGCGGCCACGCTGCTGCACCGCCGCGAGCTGGGCCACGCTCTAATATACGAGTCAGTCAGTGAGCACTATGAATGGTGTATGTATAGATAAAGCATTGCGTGTCGATCGGGCGCGGCTCGGTGGAGCGCGCGGCGGCCACGCTGCTGCACCGCCGCGAGCTGGGCCACGCTCTAATATACGAGTCAGTCAGTGAGCACTATGAATGGTGTATGTATAGATAAAGCATTGCGTGTCGATCGGGCGCGGCTCGGTGGAGCGCGCGGCGGCCACGCTGCTGCACCGCCGCGAGCTGGGCCACGCTCTAATATACGAGTCAGTCAGTGAGCACTATGAATGGTGTATGTATAGATAAAGCATTGCGTGTCGATCGGGCGCGGCTCGGTGGAGCGCGCGGCGGCCACGCTGCTGCACCGCCGCGAGCTGGGCCACGCTCTAATATACGAGTCAGTCAGTGAGCACTATGAATGGTGTATGTATAGATAAAGCATTGCGTGTCGATCGGGCGCGGCTCGGTGGAGCGCGCGGCGGCCACGCTGCTGCACCGCCGCGAGCTGGGCCACGCTCTAATATACGAGTCAGTCAGTGAGCACTATGAATGGTGTATGTATAGATAAAGCATTGCGTGTCGATCGGGCGCGGCTCGGTGGAGCGCGCGGCGGCCACGCTGCTGCACCGCCGCGAGCTGGGCCACGCTCTAATATACGAGTCAGTCAGTGAGCACTATGAATGGTGTATGTATAGATAAAGCATTGCGTGTCGATCGGGCGCGGCTCGGTGGAGCGCGCGGCGGCCACGCTGCTGCACCGCCGCGAGCTGGGCCACGCTCTAATATACGAGTCAGTCAGTGAGCACTATGAATGGTGTATGTATAGATAAAGCATTGCGTGTCGATCGGGCGCGGCTCGGTGGAGCGCGCGGCGGCCACGCTGCTGCACCGCCGCGAGCTGGGCCACGCTCTAATATACGAGTCAGTCAGTGAGCACTATGAATGGTGTATGTATAGATAAAGCATTGCGTGTCGATCGGGCGCGGCTCGGTGGAGCGCGCGGCGGCCACGCTGCTGCACCGCCGCGAGCTGGGCCACGCTCTAATATACGAGTCAGTCAGTGAGCACTATGAATGGTGTATGTATAGATAAAGCATTGCGTGTCGATCGGGCGCGGCTCGGTGGAGCGCGCGGCGGCCACGCTGCTGCACCGCCGCGAGCTGGGCCACGCTCTAATATACGAGTCAGTCAGTGAGCACTATGAATGGTGTATGTATAGATAAAGCATTGCGTGTCGATCGGGCGCGGCTCGGTGGAGCGCGCGGCGGCCACGCTGCTGCACCGCCGCGAGCTGGGCCACGCTCTAATATACGAGTCAGTCAGTGAGCACTATGAATGGTGTATGTATAGATAAAGCATTGCGTGTCGATCGGGCGCGGCTCGGTGGAGCGCGCGGCGGCCACGCTGCTGCACCGCCGCGAGCTGGGCCACGCTCTAATATACGAGTCAGTCAGTGAGCACTATGAATGGTGTATGTATAGATAAAGCATTGCGTGTCGATCGGGCGCGGCTCGGTGGAGCGCGCGGCGGCCACGCTGCTGCACCGCCGCGAGCTGGGCCACGCTCTAATATACGAGTCAGTCAGTGAGCACTATGAATGGTGTATGTATAGATAAAGCATTGCGTGTCGATCGGGCGCGGCTCGGTGGAGCGCGCGGCGGCCACGCTGCTGCACCGCCGCGAGCTGGGCCACGCTCTAATATACGAGTCAGTCAGTGAGCACTATGAATGGTGTATGTATAGATAAAGCATTGCGTGTCGATCGGGCGCGGCTCGGTGGAGCGCGCGGCGGCCACGCTGCTGCACCGCCGCGAGCTGGGCCACGCTCTAATATACGAGTCAGTCAGTGAGCACTATGAATGGTGTATGTATAGATAAAGCATTGCGTGTCGATCGGGCGCGGCTCGGTGGAGCGCGCGGCGGCCACGCTGCTGCACCGCCGCGAGCTGGGCCACGCTCTAATATACGAGTCAGTCAGTGAGCACTATGAATGGTGTATGTATAGATAAAGCATTGCGTGTCGATCGGGCGCGGCTCGGTGGAGCGCGCGGCGGCCACGCTGCTGCACCGCCGCGAGCTGGGCCACGCTCTAATATACGAGTCAGTCAGTGAGCACTATGAATGGTGTATGTATAGATAAAGCATTGCGTGTCGATCGGGCGCGGCTCGGTGGAGCGCGCGGCGGCCACGCTGCTGCACCGCCGCGAGCTGGGCCACGCGCTGCCGGCGCCGGCCGCGCCCGCGCGCACTCCCGCCATCGACGACCACGAGCTCAAGAATAGGATCATTAACAGGTCTGTACACTTACATACACACTCAGCGCCCGAACACACACTCAGGGAACAAATACAAGCACACACTTAATGACCTAATATAATGCACACTTCGCGACTAAATATCATGCACACTTCGCGACTATATATCATGCACACTTAGTGACCAAATATCATGCACACCTAGAAACAAGATACACATACACACTTACACACTGAGCGACCAACACATGATGATCTTTATGGGGAGAGCGAGTGATCAGTGTCATCCCCAGTATAGACAAGATCTTCCAACCACACGGGAATATTGTCTGGGGAACACCAGTGACTACTGTTCTATTTAGGAACTAGACTTAATGTGCGACTAAATGTCATGCACACTTAGAGACTCTAAATGGCATGCACACTTAGTGACCAAATATCATGCACACTTAGCGACTAATTGTCATATACACTAAGCAACTAAAAATCATGTACAATCATCATCTCCCTGACCTCATCCCATCATATTGTTGAAGTCGGCACTTGATTCAACCCAATGTGGCTGACCAGTAGTTGTCAGAATATCTTCGGCCTCCGTCAAACCTGTAACGATTGCCAAAGATGTTAAATCGCTCTCCGAATCTCGAGCGAGTCGAAGTCGTCACCCTTCTAACTGCGGACTCGGGTTAAGATGCTTAACTCAAGCTCTTCGATCCACATTAATAAACAAAACTTAATATCAAACCCGCTACCTTCAGATATTCGTACGTGGACCAGAACTCTGGTTTGAAGGAACATAAGCCGCTGGCTCCCAAGATGGAGCCGAAGAAGATGGTTCGCTACAGGGATAACAAGATCGTCTCTCTCAAGGGGGAGAGGTTCACCGAGGTATTCTTTACATGTCATACACACACGTCTATACAGGGTGTCGGAGAAAAAGGAACAGTTGTCTTCCAGAAGTTGTGGGGTTTTATGAATATATCACTTTAATGAAATCGTAAAATATCTAGCTCCAATGATAACGTAGTTATAGGCAGCGGCCGAAGAGCTCGCGGCCTTAAGCGGTTTAATGATCGAACGGCCGCGTTTACCTACATTACGTACGCGGTCATTAAACTTTTAAATTAAGGGGAAGGTTACTGGTTTCGAAAAATGGTTTTATGAAATTATTTCAGGATTTATTAGAGGGAGAAAAAAAATAAAAACGTAGTTAGATTTCACGTGAATAACTTTACGTTACAGCTGATTATTATGCGAAAATAAGGTCTTGATATGGTCAACTTTGAACATCAATTACTCGAAAACGGAAGAAAATATTTTTGTCATAATAATTTTAATTGCTTCCTAAAATTATACCCTATCACATATTTAAAGAGCTGTCCCGGTTTCCCCGACACCCTTTATAAAAGCAGTACCCCTGTCACGAGTTTGCCACCGTTTACCTAATCTACACTCGCTAGCGTCTCCGTCGTATATTTGTATGAGAAACTGTACAGCGCCTTCAAGCGGTGACGTGAAGAACTAAAATATCTAATACAAATATTGTCGGAGACGCTAGCGAGTATAGATTACGAAAACTGTGCAAAACTCGTGATAGGGGTTACAAGGGTGTTACAACTCATTTCAAACAAGATGATTAGGTGCCAATGCGACTAATAAATATGAATATAATATATTTTTAAATGAATATATAAATAAACATGCTATCGCCATCCCAGAAGGGTCCCCGAAGAAGTACGCAGAGGTTTTACAACACCTAACAATCCTCATTTCATCAAAGATGATGAAAGGTTTTTCCTTCACCGTAAAGCACGTGGTGTGAAATCACTGAACTTAAGTTTTTTTTGAAAAACTCATCGGTACAGGCCCCGCTGGGATTCGAATTTGCGTCGCTTCTCAGGAGACTGCACAAACCTCACGGGCACCCTATGATGATATCTATACATCTATAAAGATAAATAAAATTGAAGTGTCTGTTTGTAATTCCTAAATAACAGTTTTTCACTAAATGCGTATGAAAGTGTATAAGATACAGACATAAATCATCAATTAAAAAATCTCTCTCTATCTGTTTGTTCCGGCTAATCTCTGAAACGGCTGGACCGATTTTAACGGGACTTTCACTGTCAGGTAGGTGATGTTTTAAGGAATAACTTAGGCTACTTTTATTTATAATAAATATTAGGGTTCCGCGTGACACCCTTGAAATTAACTCTACGCGGGTAAAACCGCGGGCACAGCTAGTATATAAATAAATATGCTCTCACCATCCATAGAAGGGTCTCCGAAGGGGCAAGCAGAGGTGTTTACTGCTCTTTTATTTCACGACATGATGTTAAAGTGCTAATGCGACTAATAAATACAATTTGCCAGGTACCGAAGGCTGGTGTCGATGAGGAGCACTTAAAGAAACCTAAGAAGCAGCACTGCCCTTAACCTTTACAATCCCATCAGTACGGTGAAAAAGCGGAGGACTTCCCCGCTCCCCCCTCCCCCGCCGCACGCCCCCCCTTTCACCTACTCTTGAATCTCTTCGTGACACTTTTGTCACACATTATGTCAGTAGCTTCGACTAATTTGTCGCGAAACGTGACCATGTCACACATTTTGTCGCAAACTTTGACTATTTTGTCAGTAAACGTGACTAATTTGTCGCGAAATGTGACTAATTTGTCGCAAAATGTGACTAATTTGTCGCTAAATGTTACGAATTTGTCACACATTATGTCACAAACTGTGACTGTATTGTCACACATGTCAGTAGCCGTGACTAATTTGTCGCGAAACGTGACTAATATGTCACACGTTTGGTTGAAAAATAAAAAGCGAAATGAATCGGTGACTGAAAATCGTTTAGGAATGCATGCGAAATTGTTATTAAATCGGGTTTTGAAGATAAGTATAAATAAAAAACGCTCCGTAATTTATTATTATTTAGATAGGAATATTAATGAGCGCCGTCTGTGCGTTTCCTTTAATGAAATTACATATTGTAGATTAAAATTTCATTTTAGCGTAATATTCGTCGCGTGGGCGTATTTGTACGCGCGTACGATCGTTGTACGGATAAAAAGGCGTAATTTAAAATTGAACGTTATTATAAATGTGATTGAATGCCCCGTTAGGGGTAAGGCGAGATTAATCTCATGGAGCGTAAGTTTGGCTAAGGTAAACTTTTTGTCGCGACACGCAATTTTGTCACTAAGCACAATTGCGACAAAGAGCAAAATTTTGTCACGTAGCACAAGTGCATTTATTGTCAAAATTTTGACAGTAAAACAGCTTTTGTCGTCTAGTGCGACATACGACAAAATTTTGTCGCATAAAAGTATTTTGTCTGCAAGTGCGACATCCGATAAAATTTTGTCGACAAATGCGACAAATGACAAAATTTTGTCGCAAACTCAAATGGTAGTTTTGTCAAATATCTTATTAATAATCCCACTCAGCGGGCGTGCGAGTGTTAAATGTCGTAGTATTAGTTTAGTGTTAGTTGCGCGTGAGTCGATGTATACATGTGACGTATTATTTGATCCGCTTTTTTTCTGTACTGATTCATTTAAACTAAGAGTTTATTTAAGTGTGTCACAACTTATTAAGTTAAGTTATATATTAACATTATTTTTTAATGTATTTATTATTAATTTTAAGCTCTCTTATACACGACCCAGTATTATGGCTGAGATACGACATGCGAATGGAGCGATAAAATGTTGCTTAGCATTCCTTTTGTCGTCCGCCGAGCGCCATCTTAGGCCCAGGCCGTTAGTTTTAAGTGTAATATCTGACGAATCTGTGATTTTTTATTTATTTTTAATAAAGTATCTCGTTTATGTTTCGTTTTTGTACATGTCTGTGATTTTGATGCCATGTTATTGTTTACCCTTAAGGGTGTATTCTAGTTTAAGTGTAATAATTATTGTTTCCAATCGAACATTTCTATAATGTCTGAGATGCATTTAGACTTTCATTTTACAATTAAAATTCGTGTTTTTGATTGGAAAATTAACTTCTAACATTTTTTAATAAATAGTCTACATTCGCGACTTATTTATTCAGGTTGATATATTTATTTCTTTAATTTTAGTACTAAAAACAATACAGTCGTGTTCAAAATTCCTTTTTTACATAACATCGTGTGCATCTTAAAACAAAGTTTGATCATACAATGATTAATTTATGTGCTATTGAAAGGATTTGGAGGATGGCCGCTTTAAATCACATAAACTTGCAAAATCACAAGAAAGCGGGACCGATATATATATAAATTCTGTTACTCTTACAGCAAAGTTAATTCGGAGTGACTAGACTTTAAAACTGTAGGGGGAGCGAGTGATCATGCTCATCTTCAACAAAGGGAAGATCTTCCAGCCAGGCGGGTGTCATGCCTGGGGAACCGCGGCTCCCACTGTTCTAGTTGGAAACTTGTATATATACTGCAATGCGCTTGAAAACTCTTCTGGCGCGATATAGGTTCTCGTGTATTTGTATCTAAACTTCGCATTTGTTAGCGAGTAGCGCCATCTATGAGCGAGTGGAGAAACGCTGCTACAGTCCTTTCAAATCGTCAGAATGACACGATTACACAGGATCATACATGCTACCGCCAGGTTCGGAAGGTTGCTTTTACTGAGAACAACCTGGCAAGAAACTCAGTAATTACTCTTTTCAGAAAGAGTAATTTTACAATTTTAAATAATACAATATAAATCATAAAAATCCATACATATATAAAGTTTTGAATGAGAGTTTGTTTGGGTATTATTGAGACGATAATTTTCCAATCATAAACACGAATGATTCCTTAATAGACTGATTTGATCTCATCCAATCGAGATTGGAATCTATAAATAATTTTATATTCTATATTTTATTATTAATCTATGTTTAAACGGTACATAGCGAGGCTGTGTCGTTCCGTCTCTTGCTCTTTTTTTAAAGACCCTGTTGAAAATAGAACGCTAGATTTAATAAAAACGCAGCTAATCAATATTTTTTATCATGGCAGCTATCAAATTTTACTTTGTACAGAAACAAGAAGCTTTTAGGCATACATTTTTGTCAGCTCATGGTATTTTTTTTAAATACTGTGGTCGTAGCATCAGGGGCCCAACCATGAGCTCTTATTGCAATGATAATTCAGTTGTGCGACAGTGACAGATGTATGCACGTCACATACATCTGTCTCATAAATTAGTGAAACTATCATGGCAATAAGAGCTCATGGTAAGGCCCCAGGTGGAAGAATGAATATGTCATTCAAAGATTATATTGAGACGCGTGAAGCACTTACCTTACATTATTTCGGTAAAGAGCCGACACTCTTACACTGATACACCGATATTAACCAAGTATAGCTAAGAACCACCGAAACTGGCTTTTAAATGAAAAAAAACATTGAAATCTGTCCACCTGTTTAACTACGAAGCTACAGACTGTCACACACAGACAAACGGACACACACGCAGACAGACAGACACACACACAGAGACAGACACACACACAGAGACAGACACACACACAGAGACAGATACACACACACACACACACACACACACAGAGAGACAGACACACACAAAGCAGACAGTTACAGACTGTCACACACAGAGACAAACGGACACACACGCAGAGAGACAGACACACACACACAGACAGACACACACAAAGCAGACAGATACCCACACACAGAGACAAACACACACAAAAGACAGACAGATACACACAGACAGACATCGACGTCAAACTTATAACACCCCTTTGTTTTGCGTCGGGGGTTAAGTAAAAATATACATTCCATGAACTGTATGTAATGCAACAGGGTCGATTTTCCTACGTTTTGTCTAAATCTATGATAGTTATTTATTAAAATGTGAAGTTAGCCAAATTGGGTGCTAAGTAAATATATAAAATTGCCAAAAGCTAAGATAAAATGAACTAATACGAATTGGAAGAAACCTCGCATGAATGCATTTTTTAGGCTTGCAACCTTTGTTTTATTAAATTAAATATTGGCAATCTGGTGATATGCGTTCGTTGAATTTTTTTTTGTTTTCATTTCTGAACATAATTTTGACAGACTTCATGTTCTAAATATAATTTTTTTTTTTAAATCTCATTGATACAATCAACTCAAAAATATTATAATCAATAAAGTATCATCATTATCATCATCATCTTCCTGCCCTTATCCCATGTTATTTGTGGTCGGCGCAATGTGTTCTTCTCTTCCATTTCTCTCTATCAGCCGTCATATCTGTATTCACTCCCATTCTAGTCATATCATCTTTCACACAATCCATCCATCGTTTCTTAGGTCTTCCTCTCCCCTTGTTACCCTCATCCCTTCGCATAACATGTCCGCATAATCAATAATGTATATGTATATTTTTTTTTTCAAAAAAAATATTTGAAAAAATCGTGCAAATTTTTTTTTATTTGTCAAATCAAGATAAGTCTGTCAAAGTTTTGTTTTGGATTGATATAAAAGATCATTTTTTAACTTGACGAAAGCAAGAAACATCTGCCTTTTGAATTAAAGCTAGCGAATATTCATCCTTACACCATTAAGCATAGAGATCATATTGTAAATGATAGACGTCTACGAATGCTAGTCAATAATCAACTTTATATCTTATTAAGGTGTAATATTCCTAGCAGAGAATTTGATAAAAGGCCGATGTCTTAAAAAATAACTCTTATGACTAGATCATGAGTGTTCATTTTAAATTGAACGCGTCGAAATCACAGACGTCACGAATTCGATAATTTAATTAAAGCATTTGTAATGTACTGTCTTTTATGATTATTATGTATTTTGTGATTATTTTATATAATTATAATAATAATTGCGACGAGCGCGCATTTAAATGTTTGTCATATCTGTCCCTCAGCAGAACAAGTTTAATATATCGTTATGTACCCCCCTATGTGTGTTTTATTCATCTCCTAATCTATACAGGTAAATAAAATTGAAGTGTCTGTTTGTTAAAAAATTACTATGCACTAAATGCATACGAAAGTATACGCGCTACTGACATTAAAAAAACCAAGGTCTGTCTGTTTGTTTGTTCCGGATAATCTCTGAAACGGCTGGACAGCTGATGTTTCAAGGAGTAACTTAGGCTACTTTTATTTATCAAAAATATTAGGATTCCGCGACATTAAGGATGAAACTAATTCCACGCGGGTGAAAACGCGGGGCACAGGAGGTCACGCGCTTTAACCCACGTAGTTCCCGTTCCCGTGGGAGTACGGGGATAAAATATAGCCTATGATACTCGATGATGATGTAGCTATCCATTGCTGCAAGAATTTTCAAGATCGGTCAAGTAGTTTCGGAGCCTATTCAATGCAAACAAACAATCAAATCTTTTCTTTATAATATTAGTGCAGATAAATAAAATTAAAGTGTCTGTTTGTAATTTCATATTAACAGGTTTTCAATAAATGTAAAAAAGTACAGTACTCACATTAAAAAAAACAAATTTTTAAATGTTTTTCTGACTCCTTGATTGTCCCGGCTGAACTCCAAATCGGCTAAACCGATTTTAACGGGACCTTCACTGACAGAAAGCTAATTTTATAAGGATTAATTAAGACTACTTTTATTCAAAAAAACAAGGATTCTGCTGGGCACCCATGAATTGAAGTGAACGCGGGCCACAGCTAGAATTCACATTGATGAAAAGAATATTTGCTTTTTGAGACCACAGGCAAGTAGCTGAAAACAATGGTAAGTATTTCCACAAAAATAAAATAAAACTCTTCATAAATGCAAACAAACCATTTATATTGAAAGAATTAAAACAAAATAATTAAAACGTTTTAAATGTATATGTGTTTGTATATAAATAAAATTGAAATGTCTGTTTGTAATTCCAAAATAACAGCTTTTCACTAAATGCATATGAAAGTATACACGCTACTGACACTAAAAAACCAAGTTTTACCATTTTTCTCTGTCTGTCTGTTTGTTCCGGGTAATCTCTGAAACGGCTGGACCGATTTTAACGGGACTATCACTGGTAGGTAGCTGATGTTTCAAGGAGTAACTTTGGCTACTTTTATTATATAAACAATCGGGTACCGCGAAATCTTAAATGTCGCTAATCACTTATATTAGTAACCGGCTGTTCTCCGCGGTTTCCCCCACGTAGATTTAGTTTCATCATTTAAACTTGGTTTTTTTAGTGTCAGTATCGTGTATACTTTCATATGCAATTAGTGAAAAGCTGATATTTTGGAATTACACACAGACACTTCAATTTTATTTATCTGTATAGATTTTTCTTACTTTGGAAAGCAATGCATCTCCCATCACTTATCTTTCCGTAATTTTACCATTGACGATGAATTAGCTGTAAAAAAGCTTACTCATTAGTCGCTAAACTTAGTTAATAATATAATACTAGGTGAGGACTACGTCTGCTCAAGATTTGACTTTATATTCTGGACAATTCACACAATATCTTTATAAATTATATCCTATGTGTTATTCTGATGTATAAGCTATATTATTGTAAAGTTTTATTAAAATCCATTCAGTAGTTTTCGCGTAAGAGTTACATACATATGCTCACGCCTGTATTCCCCGAAGGCGTAGGCAGAGGTGTTGTAATAACAACACACACTTTTCACACAAGATGATTAAGTGCCAACGTGACAGATGGTGAGTCTATCGCCGTCTCAGCCACTATACATACGTGTTTGAATTACTTCTCAGACATATGCAGGTTTCCTCACGATGTTTTCCTTCACCGTAAAGCACGTGGTGTGAAATCACTGCACATAAGTTTTGAGACAAACTTATTGGTACAGGCCCCGCTGGGATTTGAACTTACGTTGCTTGCGTAGCATGCGCTGCTAAACCATGCGAGCACCATAGTTCTTGATTACGGAAAACTAGATTTTTTAGAGAATAATATATCTAGTAGCTACAATTAATACGTTTAGGATGATTTCATAGTAAAAAATGAACCTTATACCCTTACAGTAAAGTTCATAGATTAAATTATACTACAAATGAACCTTATCGTAAGTCAATAACGTTGATTTTCCTATGACAATTAATCTATACAGATAAATAAAATTGAAGTGTCTGTTTGTAAATCAAAAATAACAGCTTTTTACTAAATGCATATGAAAGTATACACGCTACTAACACTAAAAAACCAAGTTTTAAAATTTTTCTCTGTCTGTCCGTCTGTCTGTTTGTTCCGGGTAATCTCCGAAACGGCTGGACGGATTTTAACGGGACTTTCACTGGTAGGTAGATGATGTTTCAAGGCTACTTTTATTTATTAAGAATATTAGGGTTCCGCGACAATAAGGATGAAACTAAATCTACGCGGGTGAAACCGCGGGGCACAGCTAGTATTCTAATAAAACTATATTTAAAAGTAAAATGGTTTATTTTAAACACAATAACATTATCTACAATAAATAAAGATTGCATTTTTGTTTTCAATAAAGTGGAGTTTTACAAATAATATGAGAAATCGACAAACTTCAGTGCCTGAGAAAGTCAGGCATGTTCATAGTCCTGAGATGCCTGACTTTCTCAGGCACTTTTGAAATTCTGTGTTTTGATTAATAATTAAACTTCGAATACTTATGTAAGCATTCAAAATGATTCTCAAATAATATTATCAGAAGTTACAATACTTTTTGAAGATAATAATAATTTAATTATAATACTTTCTGAAATTATCTACACTTATAATATTGAATATGTCCACATAATAATGAATAAAATGAATCTTTATCCGATATTCCATCTTGCATCTTATCTTATTTGTGGTCGGTGCAATGTTCTTCGGGTAGTTCCCACTCGTTAATACCCCATCGTTAACACAATTAATTGAAATATTCTTTCCCGTTTGTTAATACTCCGCCGTTAACACTATTAACGATTGGGAATGTTTTTCTCTGAAATATTCTTTCCTGCTAGTTAATACTTTGTCTTATCCTTTTCTGTCTTAATAACTTTATATATATATATTTTTTGTTATTATCATTGTTTACTGTGTAATGAAATGTACATGATGCTAGCTGAGTTTCTTGCCGGTTCTTCTCAGAAGGATATTTCAGAACCGGTGGTAAATTCCAGGGCCTAAACTGAATAAATCATTTTCAATTAGCCTCGGAACGATTGGGAAAAAATATCGCGTTCAAAACCAAACATTCCCGGACGTGAATAGTGTTAAAAAGAATTAAGCTCTCGAGATAGTAACCATTTACCACCAGGTGGTCTGATTTGCCACCTTAATGGTATGAAAAGACTACATTTTATTCGTATTTGTTGGACATATTCATGTGATTTTTAACAAATGATTCACCTAATAATAATCTCCACATTACTCTTACCAATAAATAATCATTTTAATAAATTAGTATCAGGATCAATTTTATTTAACAATACTTTACATACGGTTGGAACACCGGTTTTTGGCAAACAATTTGTATTATACACGGCGATGTATATTGCACATCGACATCCAATCGGCTTATATACAGGATGTCGGAGAAGAGGAACAGTTGTCTTCTAGAAGTTGTAGGGTTTTATTAATATATCACTATGTTAAAGTCGTAAAACACCTAGCTCCAACTATAACGTAGTTATAGGCAATGGCCGAAAAGCTCACGGCCTTAAGCGATTGAATGAACGCGCGGCCGCGTTTACCTACATTACGTACGCGGTAATTATACTTTTTAAATTAAGGGGAAGGTTACTGGTTTCGAAAAATGATTTTATGGGATTATTTCAGGATTTTTAAGAGGGTGAAAACAAAAAAAATTTTTGTTACATTTCACGTGAATAACTCTACGTTACAGCTGATTTTTATGCGAAAATAAGGTCTTGATATGGTCAACTTTGAACGACAATTACTCGAAAACGGAAGAAGATATTTTTGTCATAATAATTTTCTTTGCTTCCGAAAATTATACCCTATCACATATTTTAACAGCTGTCCTATTTTCGCCAACACCCTGTATACAAAGCAAAATTAAAGTGTCTGTTTGCAATGAAATTAACAGCTTTTCACTAAATGCATATGAAAGTATATACGTTACTTATAAGAAAAAAAAGATAAATTATTTATTTGTGTGTTTTCTGAAACAGCTATACCGACTATAACGGGCTTTCGCTATCAGATAGCTGATGTTACAAGGAGTAACTTAGGGTTCCGCAAAATATAGCCAGCTATTAAATATAGTCTACGCAGGGAACAGCTTATATCACTACATAATATAAAATAAAGTCGCTTTTTCTGTCCCTATGTATGCTTAAATCTTTAAACCTACGCAACTGATTTTGATGCGGTTTTTTTAATAGATAGAGTGATTGAAGAGGAAGGTTTATATGTATTATAGTAACATCCATTTGTGGGGAAATACTGCCATTTTTGTGGTCTTAAAAGTCCGTCCCGAAGATAGTGAGGGCGGGTCGCTAGTATGCACATATACAAGAATTGTTCGTTTAAAGCAATTAGATATATGCTCTAATCTACGAAGCCGATAGTCTCTTTCTAAAAGTCGATGTGCAATATTTATTGCCGGATACAGTAATATCATAAACATTATACATAAATACGTATTCTGCATATCTACAAACAAATAGTAGGGTATTTTAGTATTGGATTCATAATATTTTTATATAATACTACACGGGTATAGGCCTAGGTAAAGTAAAATTCTCTCGCGATAAAAAATTTATGTAAATGACATAAATCAGTCACGTGACATGTGTCATTCCCGTACAATTTGTATCGTTTCTACTAGCGAAGCGTGAGGATAATGTTACTTTGTCTACAGGCCCTGGAAGGGTCTCTAAAGGGGTAGAAAAGCACGGAAATTTTTCACCCAAAATGTTTTGTTTAATATGTCAGATCTGAAGCTTTGAAAAATCTGAAAATGTCAGTATATAAAGAGTAATTACTGAGTTTCTTGCCAGGTTGTTCTCAGTTCTGGCGGTAGCATGTATAATCCTTTATAATTGTGTCATTCTGACAATTTGATATTTTTTTGAAAATCAAATAAAGTTATTTTGAATTCTGGCATTTTCTCGGTTTTCTAGTTAGCTAATAAGCTAGTTTTTATGTATATAAATAGCAATACAGATTTCTATACATAATTACTTGATAATTTTATTCTTGAAATATCTATCTAAATATATATAACTCAAAGGTGACTGACTGACTGACATAGTGATCTATCAACGCACAGCCCAAACCACTGGACGGATCGGGCTGACATTTAGCATGCAGGTAGATGTTATGACGTAGGCATCCGCTAAGAAAGGATTTTGATTAATTCTACCCCCAAGGGGATAAAATAGGGGATGAAACTTTGTCAATTTTAAACCGATCGGGCAGAGATTTTGCATGCATAATATATTTATAAAAAATATTAGGGAACCGCGAAATTAAGCATGAAACTAAACTTACGCGGGCGAAACCGCGGGGCACAGCTAGTAATTTAATAAATCCAAAAATCAATAATCTATACTAATTAGAAAAAGAGATACATTTCATGAGGTTGGTAATATATTTACTGAACCGATTTTGAAAACCCTTCAACCAATTCAAAGCCACATTATTTACGAGTGTCATAGTCTACAATAAACCCGTGTTTACATTTCGTGGATGAAACAAAACAATTACGAATCCAATACAAAAACCACCTTACTGCGATGACTCAAGGCTTATATTACCGATAATAGCGTTGACAACGTCCGATGAGGAAGCACTGCCTCCCAAATCCGGTGTCATAATACGATCAACATTAATAGTCTTGTCGATCGCGTTACGTAGTAAAATAGCGTGGTATTGATGACCTAAGTGTTCTAACATGTCGACAGATGCGTTAATCATTGCCACTGGGTTCGCTATGTTCTTGCCAGCGATTGCGGTACCTGAAAATACATCAGAATTTATTTATTTTATTGACACACCAACAGTTAATAGGCTGAAAAAGTAATTTAACAATTTTGTAATATATGGTCTAGCCTAGTCACTAATAACAGGTGTGAGACAGCATTCACAAATAACATAATTGTAACTATATGAAGGCTAGGGTTAAGATGTGCTGTAGTTTTATCTTATAATAACGGAATCTAATATACAAATACTCGATTAGTGACATTTGTTTTAACGAGGTGACAATGATAGATCAGAATTAAAAAATGGGGGGTAATTTTTTTTTTTACGATATCGTCTCTCGCAGTTGGTAGGGGGGAGTTACCTCTACTGCTTAAACGGCTTAAGGGCGAGACCCAAGAGCCTTCAGCCGAGTAGAAGTCAATAATGGGGTTTTTAATCATGTGAGGATCGAAAGAGGGAGATATCACTAATTGTCATTTATACAATACATCCTACTAAAATCTATACATCTATATCTATACAGATAAATAAAATTGAAGTGTCCGTTTGTAATTCCAAAATAACAGCTTTTCACTAAATGCATATGAAAGTATACACGGTACAGATATTAAAACAAATATTGTAATGAATAAACTCAAAAAGTACATTTAAAAAATTCTTTCACCGTTTGAATGCTACATTATCAATGATTAATATAGGCTATATTTTATCCCCGTACTCCCACGGGAACGGGAACTACGCGGGTGAAACTGCGTGGTCTAAACAGATAAATAAAATTGAAGTGTCTGTTTGTCGTTCCAAAACAACAGCCTTTTACTAAACACATATGAAAATATAAAAAAATAAATTTCAAATAAAAATCTGTCTGTCTATCTGTTTGTTCCGGGTAATCTCCGAAACGGCCAGACAGATTTTAACGGGACTCTCACTGGTACTTAGGCTACTTTTATTTAAAAATAACATTAAGGGTCCTACGGGAATAAAATTAAATCAACGCGGGTGAAACCGCAGGGCACAGCTAGTAGTAAATAAACTAACCAGTGTTCCTGGTGCCGGGTTCGAACACAGCATAATGGTCTCCATAGTTTCTTCCAGAGAGCAGACCAGCTCCTCCCAGGAGACCACAGACAACATTGGACACGATGGATCCGTATAGATTTGTCATCAACATCACATCGAACTGGTGAGGCCTGCAAACAAAATGTGGTTTATAGGTTACAAGGCCTAGGAGGAGATGGTGGTATGAGCTTGATACTTTCAGGAGCGATTGGGAGAGGACTGCTGAGGACAGGGACAGTTGGAAAAGTGGAAGGGAGGCCTTTACCCAGCAGTGCGGCACTACAGGCTAATAATAATAAAAAACCGGTTTCTAAAACCATAATAATAATAATAGGTTACAAGGGGAGAGGAATACTACATACATATGCTCACGCCTGTATTCCCCGAAGGGGTAGGCAGAGGTGTTGTAATCACAACACCCACATTTCACCGAATATGATTAAGTGCCAACGTGACAGAGGGTGAGTCCATCGCCGTCTCAGGCACTATACATACGTCTTTGAATTATTTCTCAGACATATTCCGTACGATGTTTTCCTTCACCGTAAAGCACGTGGTGTGAAATCACTGTACATACATTTTTAGAAAATCTCAAAGGTACAGGCCCCGCTGGGATTCGAACTTGCGTCGCTTGCGTAGCAGGCGATAGCTCTAACCCCGAGGCTACCACAGCTCTTAGAGGAATACTTTAAACCAAAATCTGTTTATTTGATTAGACTTCTTACAATACTTTCAAATCATCAGGACACACAAAATACAGGATTATAAATGTTACCACCGGGTTTGAAAGGTTGCTTTTGTTGAGAAGAACCCGACAAGACACCCATCCAACTACTGGCTTGGGTTAGGGTTGCTTAACTTCGCTGATCGAATGATATGCGCAGTAGCAACTGTGCCACGAGCTCCATACATCCATGAATCACAAATGATACACAAATCAGCACCAAACATTCATGATACACAAATCAGCACTAAACATCCATGAATCACAAATCAGCACTAAACATCCATGAATCACAAATGATACACAAATCATCACCAAACATCCATGATACACAAATCAGCACCAAACATTCATGATACACAAATCAGCACTAAACATCCATGAATCACAAATCAGCACTAAACATCCATGATACACAAATCAGCACCAAACATTCATGATACACAAATCAGCACTAAACATCCATGAATCACAAATCAGCACTAAACATCCATGAATCACAAATGATACACAAATCATCACCAAACATCCACGATACACAAATCATCACTAAACATCCATGAATCACAAATCAGCACCAAACATCCATGATACACAAATCAGCACTAAACATCCATGAATCACAAATCAGCACTAAACATCCATGAATCACAAATGATACACAAATCATCACCAAACATCCACGATACACAAATCATCACTAAACATCCATGAATCACAAATGATACACAAATCATCACTAAACATCCATGAATCACATATGATACACGGAAGGTTAACTCACTTGGCGACCAGTTGCATACAGCAGTTGTCGATGATCATATCGTTGTGTTCAATGTCGGGGTATTCGCGCGCCATCTTGCGGGACGTTTCAAGAAATAATCCGTCGGATAATTTCATTATGTTGGCCTTGTGCACTGTTGTTACCTGTGGAACATGTGTATTAGTATTTATTTATATGTATATATATAACTCAAAGGTGACTGACTGACTGACATAGTGATCTATCAACGCACAGCCCAAACCACTGGACGGATCGGGCTGACATTTGGCATGCAGGTACATGTTATGACGTAGGCATCCGCTAAGAAAGGATTTTGATTAATTCTACCCCCAAGGGGATAAAATAGGTGATAAATCGTTATATTATAACGATTTATTTTGCCCCGCGGTTTCACCCGTGTAGAGTTAATATCATGGGTGACCCGCGGAACCTTTGTTTTTTTTTATAATAAAAGTAGCCTAGCTCCTTGTAACATCAGCTATCTGCCAGTGAAAGTCCCGTTAAAATCGGTCCAGCTGTTTCAGAGATTACCCGGAACAAACAGACAGACAGACAGATAAAAAGTTTAAAACTTGGTTTATTAGTGTCAGTAGCGTGTATACTTCCATATGCATTTAGTGAAAAGCTGTTATTTTGGAATTACAAACAGACACTTCAATTTTATTTATCTGTGTATATATTTTTTTTGTAAAGTGCATACCTTCTTCCTGCCATTCCGCTTGGCGAATTCGAAGGCGAACCTCGCGACCCTCTCGGAGTTACTAGCCGTAACCACCTTCATGGACTCGACCACTCCGTGCACCGACTCGTGTTCCAACATTGCGTATTCACCTTCTGTGTTCTGTCTGAAAATATATCAAATATACAGGTTGTCGGGGAATCTGGGACAGCTCTTAAAATATGTGATAGGGTATAATTTTAGGAAGCAATTAAAATTATTATGGCAAAAATATTTTCTTCCGTTTTCGAGTAATTGATGTTCAAAGTTGACCATATCAATACCTTATTTTCGCATAAAAATCTGCCGTAACGTAGAGTTATTCACGTGAAATCTAACTACGTTTTTATTTTTTTTCTCCCACTAATAAATCCTGAAATAATCCCATAAAACCATTTTTCGAAACCAGTAACCTTCCCTTTAATTTAAAACGTTTAATGACCGCGTACGTAATGTAGGTAAACGCGGTCGCGCGTTCATTCAATCGCTTAAGGCCGCGAGCTCTTCGGCCGTTGCCTATAACTACGTTATCGTTGGAGCTGGATATTTTACGATTCCAATATAGTGATATATTCATAAAACCCTACAACTTCTAGAAGACAACTGTTCCTTTTTCTCCGACATCCTGTATAAATATCTTTATTTTATTAGACTTCTTACAAACATACACTGTTAACGCGTTCGCTGCTAACGACGCACCTGTGCGTCCAACTGTTAGATAATTTACGAAGAAGACGAAATTTCAGCAGCGAATGTGTGTTGGGAACATGAGTGAAACGAGCCGTAGTTGTAAACGCAGTGACGCCAGTTTATTCAGCTTGCATAGTTCACTGTCAAGTCATGACCATCGTGATTCATGTATTAACTAAATACTATTTACAGGAGACAGGCAACGGTATCTCATTATAAAGCCGACAGGTGGCGCTAGTGTACATACATAACATCCCTCATATGCTCACGCCTGTATTCCCCGAAGGCTTAGGCAGAGGTGTTGTAATAAAAACACCCACTTTTCACACAAGATGATTAAGTGCCAACGTCACAGATGGGAATCGATCGCCGTCTCAGGCCCTATACATACGTCTCCTACCGAATTTCGGTTATGGCTGTTAATCTCAACGGGGATTAGCCATGTACGCATGAGATATTATAGTGCACAAGTGTGCGCAAACACAGGTGCACTCTTTAGTCCCTTACTCTCATAATCCGATGGGACGGCAATCCGACACGACCGGAGAGCGATCAGGCGTAGGACCAACGGCTTAACGTGCTTTCCGAGGCACGGGGGTGTAAACACCGCCAACTTCCAAACTCCGGGCATTTTATTGTGAATTTCTTGACAGAAAAACCCAATACCCGTTAATGACCAGGGACCTCGTAATCGGCAGGCGAACCTACTAACCACTAGACCAACGAGGCAGTTACCTAATAATGACGACATCAATATCCTTATGGCGAGTGGTGACTCCTGGGTAGGACTTGCAGTTGAGGACATACGCGTACATGTCCAGCTCGTTGCGAAGCGCTACGTTACGGGATGTTACGTACGCCGCCTCACTCTTGGTTTCAATGTTGCCCTGTAATATTTATTAAAATATACATACATGTGCTCACGCCTGTATTCCCCGAAGGGGTAGGCAGAGGTGTTATAATAATATATATATAATAGATGATTAAGTGCTGTGACAGATGGTGAGTCCATCGCTGTCTCAGGCATTATACATACATATGTCTTTTGAATTACTTCTCAGACATAAGTTTTGTTTGGTGCAGGCCCTTCTGGGATTTTAACTTGCATCGTAGGAGGCGACTGCTCAAAGCCCCCGAGCAACATGGGTCTTAAAAAATTTCAATATATTTTATCATATTCATTATATCTATACAGATAATTAAAATTTAAGTGTCTGTTTGTAAATCCAAAATAACAGCTTTTCACTAAATGCTTATGAAAGTATACACGCTACTGACACAAAAAAAACAAATTTTAAAAATTTTCTGTCCGTCTGTTTGTTCCGGGTAATCTCTGAAACGGCTGGACCAAATTTAACGGGACTTTCACTGGCAGGTTGCTGACGTTTCAAGTAGTAACTTACTAGGCTACTTTTATTTATTAAAAATATTAAGGTTTCGCGACAATAAGGATGAAACTAAATCTAAGCGGGTGAAAACGCGGGGCACAGCTAGTTATGTTATATTGTAAGTATCTGCCACGGAAATTCCTGCTTATATCAGTCAACATTTCAGAGATTAGCCGGACCAAAACAGACATATATTAGTTAATTTCTTGACACAAAACCCAATATCGATTTTTGACCCAACCCGGGAATCAAACGCGGGACCTAGTGATCACCAGTCAAACATATTAACCACTAGACCAACAAGGCAGTTTACACTCATAAATAAATATTGACACGGGCATCGAACAGTAGCTTTAGGGCACTGACAAACAGACACATAAATTTTATTTTAATATGTAGATGTAAAAATAACCTTAAGTCCAACACCGTTCCTCTTGATGGTGGTGATGGCGTATTGTACATCATCATCGTTGTCCACCACGGGGTCGATGTTCACCAGCTCAAAGTCCACCGGGGCTCCGATGTACCTGGTGATAGCAATCAACGTTATAATAACATACGGCGGATTTCCCTATAGGCCGAGTAGGCCCGGGCCTAGGGTGGCAAAATTATATCGTGTTTCTTTTTTTTTGTAGTTGCTCCGCGTGGTAATAATCAGTATCTGATATACTGATTAAATAATTAAATAATTTTTTCATTTTTATTAAATTTTTTATATAGTTGATTTAATTCTGCATGCTTTACAGCACATAGATGAGAGTCTGGAGAAATTGATCGTAGTTGGGAACACAAATAGCAAACAAGCCCGAGGCCGGTCTCCTACCAGATGGACCGATCAAATAAAAGACTCCAGATCCCCGAGGTTTAGCTCCGTCGTCAGGGCCGCGATGGACAGAAGCCGATGGAAACAAATAGTTCACTCCAAGTGTGGACCACTTGTTGATGACCACGATCCTCAGACATGAGGGAACGACTAGAGAGAGACAGCACATAGGGGGGCGGCAATCTTTCGTAGGCCTAGGGCAGCCAATGTATCAAAACCTGGTGCGCTATTCACTAAGGTTTGTAAGCGTGAAACTCGACGACTAGCGATGGTTTCAATCATTATTGATACATAATACATAGAGGATAAGGTTCAATTTCGTATCTTTAAAACCGACACTCGACAATGAGTGTGATGCTGAGAAACCTTAGTGAATGATGCAGCTGTGTCAATATCGCTTAAGTTACTCCTTGCAACGTAAACTTGTAGGATCATCAATGGTTAGGAAAAATGGTTGAGGAGTTCATGGTTGTAGTTATCATTCATTGTTATGAATTTTGACATGTCGGGTGAATGAAGTATTGTGAGACGACTGGAGTGGACTGGCATTTCTAAAAGAAAAACTTAGCAGAATAATATAATTCCTACTAATCCCTACTTAATATTATAAATGCGAAAGTAACTCTGTTACGCTTTCCCACTTAAACCTCTCAACCGATTTTGATGAAATTTGGCACAGACAATCTTTAGAACCTGAGAAAGGACATAGGCTACCTTTTATTTATTAAAAATATTTGGTTTCTACGACCATAAGGATGAAACTAAATCTATGCAGGTGAAACTGCGGGGCACAGCTAGTTTTCTATAAAAAATCAAGCCCATATATCTTTGACACAATGCTTGATGTGAAAGAAATAAAATAATGATGCAAATACATGTCCCTGCCAACTCCAATGGAATACTCAACCTAAACTGAAAATAGTTATTTGTTATACAAGAGTGCAAAGTTGCTTTTTAACCGCGTGTTCAATTTTGATGACCGAGCAAGCGAAGGATTCTAAAATTGATTTGATCTAAGATTCAAAATTAGAATCCTGAGTGTTAGCGAGGGAATCAAAAGAGCATGAGGTGAAAAATCTTTGCACTCAAGTGCAACACGTAACTTTTCATTCCACCTCAGCGAGGAAATGACTAAATGCAAAAAAAAAAAACATTATTAACTCACAAACTTAGTGCACACGATGTTCCAAATTCAATTTACTTTATCCTCTAGAGAATAAAAACGGCTTTTCCACTCAGATATTGAAGATTAAAAATACTCTTTCCGAGATGGTGGGATGAAAATATCTTTATTCGATTAGACTTTTAACAAAGTGCTTCCAAATCGTCAGAATGACATAATTATACAGGACTAGCAAACCCGGCGAACTCTGTTTCGCCATTTTCACAATTTCACAGTTTAACACAATACCGGTTTGTCACATGAAATTAACTGAGCAGAGAAGAATGAGTAGCTGTCAAACAATGTATCACGCACCGGCGCCATCTACTTAAAATGTTGGTTTGTCCTGATTGTTTCCTGAATTTTCTTTGCTATAAACCTCACGGAGCCCGAGACCTTTCCAACGAATGCAAAACCGCGGAAATCGGTTCGTGCGTTCTAGAGTTATAGCGTCAGGAAGGAAAACCCGACTTATTTTTATATAGTAGATTTATACATGCTACCGCCAGGTTCAGAAGGTTGCCTTTACTGAGAAGAACATAAATGATACAAATGTGAGCATATGTTTGTATGCAGCAGGTTTTCTCGCCATTGTAAGTATGATATAATAAGTAGCTAAATACAGTATCTTTGTCGTAATTTCCAGAATAAAGCATGGTATCCCATCAAGGTTAAACCTAGCATCTACACACTTGAGAGAATAAATAAGTGACAGCAATTCACTATAGTTCTGGACAACTGCTGATTTTTTTTGGACATTTTGGCATAGAGGTTACTCACTTGAATATATCCCGCACGTATCCCATACACTCAGGACCGATTCCTCCACCAGGGAGCATGGTGACTGTGTGTCGACCTCCATAATGCGCTTTAGGAATAAGCTTCTGTTGTCTAATAACTGGGGTCTTGTGCTGGACCTCGAAATCGGATAATTTAGCAGGTGCCGCTGCCGTGGCGTAGCCCACGCCGCGGATCTCGGGCAGCACATTCAATTTAGATAATATTCTCAATGCCATTCTGTAATTTTTTGCAATAAATCGTCTGGTGCCTTGTTAAATAATCACAGGAAGGAAGGGAAAATTTTCCAAGTTTTCCTTGATTTCCACCGCCAGATGGCTCTGTTATGTCAGAAATGTCAAAATGGTTTTTTTAGTATGGCAGCAATTGTGTTATTTGTGGAAATAAAGCTTTTACACACAAGCGAAATTTCTTCTTTGTATTTTAACGACTTCAATATGGTTTCTATTCATAAACCTTGTGCTGATTCTTTCAAAGATAAATAGAATTGAAATAATTTTGTCTAGTACGTATTTATTAAACAGATTTCAAAAATGTAACTTTATATCACAAATGTAATTTGATTACTGGTAACATTATGTGTAAAATAGTTTTAAGATACGTGTGTGCTAGCCTTTATCTCATTTGCCGAGCTCTCGAAGGCAAGCTGCTAAAGAACGGGCGTCCATTTTGCTTCGCCATATTGAATTTGGTCGGACATCTTTGACGCCATGTTTAGTCGGACATATTTTATAAACATTTTCGCGTAAATTTCAAATATTTTTCAGCCTAAATATCGAACTTTTTTTCACTGAAATCTGGTGCATTGATTTTGGTGTAAATTGTGGCGAAAAAATTCGTGCCTGCACTGCAGTCCATATTTGTCTCCTAAGGGCCGTCGATTGCTTTTGTTACGAGATAATAGAGGTAAATTATTTTCTATCAAAAACATACTTTTTGACATATCATAACAAGTGTTTTGCATTTTCTATGTATTTACACCGAAAGGCGTGTGTAACAGGGCAAGGCAATGAAGGTCGGACGGCAACGCATTAAGCCCGTGTAACGATGAACGTTGTTGAATTATAATTATCTAAAAAATCATCGGTCCGGGTCGAAACCAGCCCGGCCGGCCAAGCCAGTGTATCTAAAACGAGAATTGTTTTTCCACAATAGCTTTAAGTTAATGTGTTTCGACGTGGGAGATTTAATAAGATTCTTTGTGCACGTAATTTGATATAATTGTAGAAAGAAAACAAGTGTACTTATCACTTCTATGTGTCATACGTTATATGTCTGTTTACTTTATCTTTAATATAATATCCAAACAAAACATCGATTATATTAGTGCAGTGATAACACAATAGCTATTTGCGGAAATACGTACGCGGAACGTCCGAATAAAAGTGCCGTCGTGAGATTTGAGCGCTCGGCGTATATAGTGGGGATAATAATGCATTTTCTACGCCGCGCCATACAGACAGACATATTATAAAATTACTACTGCACGGTCAGCGCTCATATCTCCTGACGGCACCTGTATCAATAAAATTCTGATCAACATCTTCAATCAAAGCAACAATTCATTTTTGTTTTCAATTTGGTTTGTGAAAAAAAAAACTTAGTAATTTTTTTTATTACCACTAGCCTATGGTCTCAGATTACAGAACCTATAAATAAATTCAAAAAAATAAAATTGTTTCTTCTTTCCTTGTCTTTCTTTAACAGAAAGACTGAGATAATAGAATATGATCACTGACCTTATATATTCTACCGGTAATGCCTGACGATTCTTATTTTAGTTACTGTTTATGACTAGTCTACCTTAAAGGGCAGATAGATGCTTTTGCTTTTTGGAACAATAGAAGTATGTACCCAACTTAACTTGCATTTAATACTAGATGTGCCCTGTGGTTTCACCTGCGTGGATTGCATTTCATGGGCGGCTTGCAAAAACTTGTTTTTCTTTTAAATAAAAGTAATTATAATAATCTAATTCACTCCTTGTAACATTAGCTAACTACTAGTAAATATCGGTGCTACCATTTTAGAGATTAGCCAGAACAGACAGGCAAACATAGAAAAAAAATTTTTTGTTTTTTTTTGTATGAGTATAGTATATACTTTCATATGCATTTAGTGAAAAGCTGTTAATTTGGAATTACAAATAGACACTTCAATTTTATTTATCTGTATGGATATAGATATTGGTTACAGACCTTGTCTATGGTATTGGCACAGAGATATAATATGTACACCTTATACTTTTTTTAATCTCATATTTCAGCCTTGAAACCAAAGACTTTAAGAGAGATTAATTAAATATTATTAAGTGTATATTTACATAAATAAAACAGTGTGCTGATAATGATTCAGGTTTGAATATATAATTTTTGCATGCACTTACTTTATTAATAGTTTCAGTTATTACTAACTGTGCCCCGCGGTTTCACCTGCGTATATTTAGTTTCATGCTTTATTTCACGGACCCCTAATATAGCCTAAGTTACTCCTTGAAACATCAGCTGTCTGCCAGTGAAAGTCCCGTTAAAATCGGTCCAGCAGTTTCAGAGATTACCTGGAACAAACAGACAGACAGACAGAGAAAAATTTTAAAACTTTGTTTTTTAGTGTCAGTAGTGTGTATACTTTCATAAGCATTTAGTGAAAAGCTGTTATTTTGGAATTACAAACAGACACTTCAATTTTATTTATCTGTATAGATAATGTCTACGCTCAACTATGATACAACAAGATTACCTATAATATAACATACAAATGATCTGTATTCCCCGAAGGGGTAGGCAGAGGTGTTGCAATAACAACACCCACTTTTCACACAAGATGATTAAGTGTCAATGTGACAAATGATGAGCCTAATGTTGTCTCAGGCACTGTATATAAATCTTTGAATGACTTTTTAGACATGCAAGTTTTCTCACATATTTTTTATGCCACATAGTTTATGAATGTGGATGGTTACAAGGGGAGAGGAAGCCCTAAGAAACGATGGATGGATTGTGTGAAAGATGATATGGCTAAGGGAGTGGATACAGATATGACGGCTGATAGAGAGGAATGTGGATGGTTACAAGGGGAGAGGAAGACCTAAGAAACGATGGGTGGATTGTGTGAAAGATGATATGGCTAAGGGAGTGAATACAGATATGACGGCTGATAGAGAGGAATGTGGATGGTTACAAGGGGAGAGGAAGACCTAAGAAATGATTTAATGGGAGTGAATACAGACAGCTGATAGAGAACACATTATGCCGACCACAAATAACATGGGATGAGGGCAGGAGGATGATGATGATTTTTTTATACCTAGTATTTTTGAATTTAAAAAACTAAGACCACAGTTAAAACAACTTTATATCCAGCCATTATTGAGTAAATAGAAAAAAAACATGAGCTAAAATAGAACCTCACTCATTTTATTTGAAGTTGGTTAGTTATTGATCGACTTAAGAATTCACGAGAACACCTCATTACAATATATCGAAGTATAGTTATTTATATTAATAATTTGATTTGCTTATAAGTATTTACTGTGCACTGCACTGTGATGGGATCTCTCATCATCTCCCTGGCCTTATCCCATACATTGTTGGGGTCGGCACTTGATTCAACCCGATGTGGCTCCATGTTAGTCGCAATCAACTTATTAACTCCTTGTCCGTTATGTGCGCCTGGTACTTCGTGTACCATATCATCATCTCCCTGGCCTTATCCCATACATTGTTGGGGTCCGCACTTGATTCAACCCGATGTGGCTCCATGTTAGTCGCAATCAACTTATTAACTCCTTGTCCGTTATGTGCGCCTGGTACTTCGTGTACCATATCATCATCTCCCTGGCCTTATCCCATACATTGTTGGGGTCGGCACTTGATTCAGCCCGATGTGACAAAATCTTCCCTTAAGGCGGGTGTCAAGTTACACTGGCTCCAACTGTTTTAGTTGGGAACTTGTATATATACTGTGTGGAGAGCGTGATCAGTGAAAATGAAAATGAAAATGACGGCGATAGACTCACCATCTATCACGTTGGCACTTAATCATCTTGTGTGAAAAGTGTGTGTTGTTATTACAACACCTCTGCCTACGCCTTCGTGGAATACAGGCTTGAGCATGGTGTTTATACGTCATCTTAATATTGTGCATGTTTTCAGGAAGACGTGGAGGGGTTCACGATGATGAACCAGGAGATAATGTGCGAGGTGGAGATAGGTACCCATGGGAGTATGGTGGAGATAGATGGAGATGACCAGGTCGGGGTCAAGGTAATGTATTTTCATATTATTACTAGATGACCCGACAGACGTTGCCCTGTCTTAATTATGAGAATGCAGCACATATTCTGTCAATTCCATGTCAAACGTCATAAGGTTACATCAAAAAGTTTTTATTGTCCAAAGCGCTAAGGTTAGATTTAAGAAGAAAGAAATAGTTTTATAATGTGGTTGCTTATATCATTTTTAAATTTTCCACGCAATATTCTTAGTTTTTTCTATCATTCATACATAAGAACCATCTCCAGGCAATAATGAACACAACAAAAAAAATATTATATAATATTATAAAACAACTAAAATTAGCCTGAAATTCTACTGGAGATCTTAGACTCTTTACCACAAAGAATATATAATAACTAGACAAAAAATGTAATACTATATTTGTGTGAACAGTATGAAGAGATAGAGACGGGGCAGTATGAAGAGTACATCACGGATGATCAGTACGAAGAAGTTGAAGAACAAGTCATTGGGATGCAGCACTTGGAAGAAGGTTAGTTAAGTGCCCCTAGCGGCGAATTTAGGAAGTTTTACGTACCCATACAAGATGATGAAAACATGCAGGCTAGTCAACACTAGCTGTGCCTCGCTGTTTTACCCGCGTTGAAGTTACTCCTTGTAACAATAGCTATCTGCCAGTAAAAGTCCCGTTAAATTCGGTGTAGCCGTTTCAGAGCTTAGCAAGAATAAACAGACGGAAAGACCAACGGGGTTTATTTTTTAATTTGATTTTTTTATATCTGTACCCTATTTTATATTTTCCTATGAATTTAGTGATAAACTGTTATTTTAGAATTAAAAACAGACACTTCAATTTTATTTATCTATATAGATTTAGATAACTTACATATTTATTTCAGTGGGCAGCGAAGAGGTGATCCTACCGGGTATATCAGGGGAGGAAGTATTGAACCCCCACTCTGAGAGCCCTTACGACCCTCTATACCCCACTCCAGCCTCTACTAGCAGGTAGGCACTGCCAAAGTCACTTTTTCTGTCCCTATGTAAGCTTAAATCTGTAAAACTACGCAACAGATTTTGATGCGGTTTTTTTAATAGATAGAGTGATAGAGTAAGTTCGAATCCCAGCAGGCACTGTGCGAATGAGTTTTTCAAAAAAATCTTATGTTCAGTGATTTCACACCACAGTGAAGGAAAACATCGTGTGCAAACCTGCATATGTCTGAGAAGTAATTCAAAGACGTATGGTTAGTTGCTGAGACGGCGATAGACTCACCATCTGTCACGTTGGCACTTAATCATCTTGTGTGAAAAGTGTGTGTTGTTATTACAACACCTCTGCCTACCCCCGAGGGGAATACAGGCGTGAGCATATGTATGTATGTATAAAGCTATAATATCCATTCAGTAGTTTTTGCGTGAAAGAGCAACAAACTTACATACATTCTTACAAACTTTTGTTATATTTATTGAAATTAATTAATAAGTGAATCCGTTGTTTTCAGAAGAGGTCGCGGCAGGCCGAGATCGAGTGGGAACAGCACCAATAATATACACCATTTAATGCCTATTGGTAAGTTGTTGATAACTATTTAACCTACTTAAGAAAAGGAGGGAGGGAGGTCAAGGACATGGCACTTGATAGAGACAAATGGAACTCTTAAATACATAATGATGAAGAAAAGGAGTAATTGTATGCCATTGGACTATGAGAGCGAGCCAGTAAACAGTGCACCTCAGTGGCGTGCATTGGATTTTCAGAGGGGTAGCCATAAACAATAAGTAGGTAGGTATGTAGGTTAAGTACATACCTATGTGACGCGGCGTAGGTATGTACGTTTTGGTAAAGATATGTGGGGAGAGCGAGTGATCATGCTCATCCCCAGCAAAGACAAGATCTTCCATTGAGGCGGGTGTCATGTCTGGGGAACACCGGCTCCAACTGTTCTAGTTGGACACTTGTATATATACTGCAATGCGCTTGAAAACTCTTCTGGCGCGATTTAGGTTCTCGTGTATTTGTACTCAAACTTCGCATTTGTTAGCGAGTAGCGCCATCTATGAGCGAGTGGAGAAACGCTACACATACGAACATAAACACACACACAGACACGACACGAGTGTATTCAGTGATCACAATTTATAACTTCTACTTACCTGCTTATATGCAATGCACGCCACTGGTGCACCTGTGTTTGCACACACGTGTGCACTATAATATCTTCTGCGCAGATGGCTAATGTCTGTTTTGTTGACCGTAACCGAAATTAGGAGATCATTATTTGTTTATATTATTTTACTACTTCAAAATCTATATTATTAAATAAGCTTTTTAAGGAAACAAACAAATTTGTGTTTCTCTATATAGTATAGTGCCTGAGACGGGGATAGACTCACCATGTCATGTTGGCACTTAATCATCTTGTGTGAACAGTGAGGAGCTCGTGGCACAGTTGCTATTGCGCATATGACTCGATCAGCGAAGTTAAGCAACCATTCGCCTAGCCAGTAGTTGGATGGGTGACCGCGGGAGTTCCCTCCGTGCCTCGGAGAGCACGTTAAGCCGTCGGTCCCGGTTGACAATTTAACATCTTTGGCAATCGTTACAGGTCAGTCAGAGGCCTAAGAAAGTCTGACAACTGGTTTAATCCAGATTCCCGATTTTCCTCTAAAAAGGTTAAATTGTTACGAAGGTCAGATGGCAGTAGCTTCGTATAAAAATCAGGTGATCAGTCACATGGGGTTGAATCAAGTGCCGACCCCAACAATGTATGGGATAAGGCCAGGGAGATGATGTATGTATGTATGTATGTAGTTGTACGAATGGTTTTCAGGCGAAGTGCCGTTGGGTCTGATGGAGGGCGGGCGGGCGGCGCGTCGCTGGGAGCAGAAACAAGTACAAATCAAAACCATGGAGGGGGAGTTCTCGGTCACCATGTGGGCTACTGGCGAGGATGATGGTAAGCATACAAAAGATTCTTATATTTGTATAAGCCAAATAATATAAAACAGAATAATGTGTGGTATTTTAGTTATACATTAGGTGGATAGATGGCGTTGACTTTGTTGACATTCATATTAAAAACACGCTATTGATAGTTTGAACGGGCTTATATATATCTATACAGATAAATAAAATTGAAGTGTCTGTTTGTAATTCCAAAATAACAGCTTTTCACTTAATGCATATGAAAGTATACACGCTACTGATACTGTTAACCAAGTTTTAAAAATTTTTTCTGTCTGTCTGTATGTCTGTCTGTCTGTCTGTCTGTTTGTTTGTTCCGGGTAATCTCTAAAACGGCTGGACGAATTTTAACGGGACTTACACTGGTAGGTAGCTGATGTTTCAAGGAGTAACTTAGGCTACTTTTATTTATTAAAAATATTAGGGTTCCGCAACAATAAGGGTGAAACTAAATCTACGCGGGTGAAACCGCGGGGCACAGCTAGTATGTATATATGAAAGAAACGTCTGTTGTGAAATAAAAAAACTTTTTCCTCTCTGGTATATCGTTCTTGCAATCACGATCCCAAGTACCTACTCTAAGGCCATTGTACTGAGTTTGTTCAATATTATATACTATATTATTTTGGGTATATTATTATTATAAAGGCGGTTTCACATTTTTGCTAAGAAAAAATGTTTTCGCGCTTTTCAGTGACGTTTTGCAAAGTGCACCTACACAAGTCATAACCCATCTAGGTGTAAAGCACTCATTAATACGAATTAATGAAGCCCAAACACTAGGTACTTGCTGTAGATCGTTGAGGAGTTCCTTCGACTGTCTGTTGGCTCCATCATCAGATCGACTCCACACCTTAATTATTAGTGTGGTAGAGTGTAGTTGTGAGACTAAAGGTTCGATGCTTATTGGATGATATCAGGAACATAAGGCAGCTTATTTTTGTTGTAATATGAAATTCTATAATGTATAATGCCTCAAATTTGCAGACGAAGGATCGAACCCCGAGCCGGACCCCGACTACACGGAGTACATGACCGGCAAGAAGAATATATTAGGGAATGAAACTATGCCAGGTAAATTGGTGTCGTTTTTTTTTAAAGAGTAATTACCGAGTTTCGTGTCAGGCTCTTCTCAGTAAAAGCAACCTTCCGAACCTGGCGGTAGCATGTATACCATGTATGTATATTGGAAAGATTTGTATGCAAGTATGTTTGTAACGATTTGGCTCAAAAAGTACTGGACCGATTTTGGAAATTCTTTCACCATTTGAATGCTACATTATCACTGATTAACATAGGCTATGTTTTATCCTTGTACTCCTACAGGAACGGGAACTGCGTGGGTGAAACTGCGTTACATTCGCTAGTATTAAATAAATAATTTAATTATTAATCATATTTTTCTTATATTTCAGGTTTGGACCTGTCAGATCCGAAGCAGTTGGCAGAATTCGCGCGCCCCGGACACAAGATTAGGTTAAAGAAACAGATGCCTGAGTCCTCTGATAGAACTATAGGTGAACTAACATACATACATACGTATATTCAGGTGTCGGGGAAACCGGGACAGCTCTTACAATATGTGATAGGGTATAATTTTGGGAAGCAATTAAAATTATTATGACAAAAATATTTTCTTCAGTTTTCGAGTAATTGATGGTCAAAGTTGACCATATTGCATAAAAATCAGCTGTAACGTAGAGGTATTCACGTGAAATCTAACTACGTTTTTATTTTATTTTCTCTTACTAATAAATCCTGAAATAATCCCATAAAACCATTTTTCGAAACCATTAACCTTCCCCTTAATTTAAAAAGTTTAATTATCGCGTACGTAATGTAGGTAAACGCGGCCACGCGTTCATTCAATCGCTTAAGGCCGCGAGCTCTTCGGATATAGCTTATAACTACGTTATCGTTGGAGCTAGATATTTTACGACTTCAACATAGTGATATGTTCATAAAACCCTACAACTTCTAGAAGATAACTGTTCCTTTTTCTCCGACACCTTGTACATACCACGCCTGTATTCCCCAAAGGGGTAGGCAGAGGTGTTGTAATAACAAAACACACTTTTAGGAGGATGGTGAGTCGATCGCCGTCTCAGTCACTACACATACGTCTTTGAATTACTTCTCAGACATATGCAGGTTTCCTCACGATGTTTTCCTTCATCGTACGTGGTGTGAAAATATTGCACTAGATTTTGAAAAATCTCTTGTATACGGGATACTCCCTTACATTGCTTAAGTGATTTATTTTGTATTTAAAAATTGTATAATATTATTGAAAAGAGTAATTACTGAGTTTCTTGCCAGGTTGTTCTCAGTAAAAGCAACCTTCCGAACCTGGCGGTAGCATGTATAATCCTGTATAATTATGTCATTCTGACTAATATGTTTTCAGCGTGTCCACACAAAGGATGTACAAAAATGTTCCGAGACAACTCTGCGATGAGAAAACACTTACACACACACGGACCCCGGGTGCATGTGTGCGCTGAATGTGGTATGTACATATCATCATCTCCCTGGCCTTATCCCATGTATTTGTGGTCGGCACTTGATTCAACTCGATGTGGCGGATCACCTGATTTTTATACGAAGCGACTGCCATCTGACCTTGGTAACCCCTTTTTGAGTAAATCGGCAATCTGGGTTAAACCAGTTGTCAGACTCTCTTAGGCCTCCGACTGACCTGTAACGATTGCCAAAGATGTTAAATAGTCAACCGGGACCGACGGCTTAACGTGCTCTCCGAGGCACGGAGGGAACTCTCGCGGTCACCCATCCAACTACTGGCTTACGTATGGTTGCTTAACTTCGCTGATCGAATCATATGCGCAATAGTAACTTACATACATATGCTCACGCCTGTATTCCCCGAAGGGGTAGACTGAGGTGTAAACAACACACACTTTTCACACAAGATGGTTAAGTGTCAACGTGACAGATGGTGGGTCTATCGCAGTTTTGTTGAAAATGAAAATGATTTATTCAGTTTAGGCCCTGGTAAGGCACTTATGAATTTTGAGGAATTGACCACCGGTTCGGAAACTAGCCTTCTGAGAAATACCGGCAAGAAACTCAGCTGGCATCATGTATTTCATTCAAATGTTATAATGTTTCAGGTAAAGCGTTTGTAGAAAGTTCTAAGTTAAAAAGACACCAGCTGGTCCACACGGGGGAGAAGCCTTTCCAATGTACCTTCGAGGGCTGTGGGAAGCGGTTCTCGTTGGATTTCAATTTAAGGTAATGACAGCCGACTCATCATCTCCCTGGCCTTATCCCATACATTGTTGGGGTCGGCACTTGATTCAACCCGATGTGGCTGATCACCTGATTTTTATACGAAGCGACTGCCATCTGACCTTCGCAACCCCATTTAGGAGGAAAATCTATGATCTGGGTTAAAACAGTTGTCAGATTATTTTTAGGCCTCCGACTGACCTGTAACGATTGCCAAAGATGTTAAATAGTCAACCGGGACCGACGGCTTAACGTGCTCTCCGAGGCACGGAGGGAACTCCCGCGGTCACCCATCCAACTACTGGCTAGGCGTATGGTTGCTTAACTTCGCTGATCGAATGATATGCGCAATAGCAACTGTGCCACGAGCTCTTTGACTAAGGCCAAAATGAAACGTCATAGTTAACAAGTTCTTAATGCTTGAACTGATGGCTGTAGGCCTGTTTCTATCTATAATTTTAAAAGACATAATTATTATACATACACCTGTATTCCCCGAAGGGGTAGGCAGAGGTGTTGTAATAACAACACACTTTTCACACAAGATGATTAAGTGCCAACGTGACAGATGGTGAGTATCGCCGTCTCAGGCACTATATATACGTGTTTGAGTTTCTTCTCAGACATATGCAGGTTTCCTCACGATGTTTTCCTTCACCGTAAAGCACGTGGTGTGAAATCACTGCACATAAAACAGTACATTGGAACCGGCGTTGCTTGTGTACCAGGCCCTGTAGGCAAATACAATTATCCTCACGCTTCGCTAGTAGAAATGATACAAAATGTACGGGAATGACATATGTCACGTGATTTATGTCATTCCCATACATTTTGTATCGTTTCTATTAGCGCAAGCGCGAGAGAATATTACTTTGTCTACGCCTACAGGCGACTGCGCAAAGCTTTTTGGCCCTCAACTATAATAGTGTAGTTTGGTGGTTTTAAATAATAAAAGTTTAAATTTCTTTACTTCTTTTCAACAGATAAATCTATACATCTATATCTATACAGAAAAATAAAATTGAAGTGTCTGTTTGTAACTGCAAAATAACAGTTTTCCACTCAATGCATATGAAAGTATACATGGAACTGACATAGAAAAACCAATTATAATTTTTTTACTGTCTGTCTGTCGGTCTGTCTGTCTGTTTGTTCCGGGTAATCTCCGAAACGGCTGGACGGATTTTGACTGGACTTTCACTGACGGATAGCTAATGTTACAAGGAGTAACTTAGACTACATAGATTTTTAAAAAACATTAGGGATTCGCGGGCAACCATGAAATAAAAATCTACACAAGCTAGTAATAAATAAATCCTTTACCGTCTTCCTCCTTTTCTTCTCTGTCTTCTTCTTCCTCTTCCACTCTTAACAGTTCAAACATTGCCTATCATCATACAAACGCATTTCACCAATTCCACAATAATATCATTAGTGTTGTTATAATTTCAGAACGCACGTCCGTATACACACAGGCGATCGACCGTACGTCTGTCCGTTCGACGGGTGTAACAAGAAGTTTGCTCAGAGCACGAACCTCAAATCTCATATACTAACACATGCCAAAGCTAAGTTAGTATTGTACATATCTATATCTATACAGATAAATAAAATTGAAGTGTCTGTTTGTAATTCCAAAAAACAGGTTTTCACTAAATGCATATGAAAGTATACACGCTACTGACACTAAAAAACCAAGTTTTAAAATTTTTCTCTGTCTGTCTGTTTGTTCCGGTTAATCTCTGAAACGGCTGGACCAAATTTAACGGGACTTTCACTGGCAGGTAGCTGATGTTACAAGGAGTAACATAGGCTACTTTAATTTAAAAAAAAACATTAGGGATACGCGGGCCAGCCTTGAAATTAAGTCTACGCGGGTGAAACTGCGGGGCACAGCTAGTCTACACTAATATTATAAGGAGGAAAGATTTGTATTTTTGTGTGTATGTTTGTAATGAATAAACTCAAAAACTACTGTGCCGATTTCAGAAATTCTTTCACTATTGGCAAGCTACATTCACCCTGAGTAACATAGGCTATATTTTATCCCCGTACTCCCACGGGAACGGGAACTACGCGTGTGAAACCGCGTGACGTTCGCTAGTATACACATAACTACAATTGAGCAGTCTGTTTGTAAATCCAAATTAACTTTTCACGAAATTCATATGAAAGTATATACAAAAATTGTTTGTCTTGTTTGTTGTGTGTTTAACAAAGTACATAGTAAGTAAAGTATGATCGGGGTAGGGTTGTTTTAGTACAATTTAATAGAAGAATGATTAACTCATTGCCATGCTTGGCTATCATTAATACAGGGTGTCGGAGAAAAAGGAACAGTTGTCTTATAGAAGTTGTAGGGTTTTATGAATATATCACTATGTTGAAATCGTAAAATATCTAGCTCCAACGATAACGTAGTTAAAAGCTATGGCCGAAGAGCTCGCGGCCGTAAGCGATTGAATGAACGCGCGGCCGCGTTTACCTACATTCCGTACGCGGTCATTAAACTTTTTAAATTAAGGGGAAGGTTAATGGTTTCGAAAAATGGTTTTATGGGATTATTTCAGCATTCATAAGTGGGAGAAAAAAAATAAAAACATAGTTAGATTTCACGTGAATAACTCTACGTTACAGCTGATTTTTATGCGAAAATAAGGTATTGATATGGTCAACTTTGAACATCAATTACTCGAAAACGGAAGAAAATATTTTAGTCATAATAATTTTAATTGCTTCCTAAAATTATACCCTATCACATATTTTAAGAGCTGTCCCGGTTTCCCCGACACCCTGTATACTCAGTTACACTATAATATGATTTTTCACAGCTCTAAATGTATTTGTACACTATATTTTCGCTTTTCAGGTCAAGAAATTCAGTATCCCGTAACGGTGGTGCTTCATACGAATCAGCGCGCACGGCGCCGCAATTCGTTCAACTAGAAATGTCCCCCGACGATTCGAACCCACAACTAATCTTCTACACGCACGAGTGAAACTCACCACGCGAGAGAAACCGCAAGAAACTACATGTATCATGACGACCAAGCAACAATCTAACAGATTGTGAAAGACTTGAAAAATTGTGCATTCTTGCTAGTCGATGCAAGAATCGACAAGATTGTGAAAGACTGTTTTAATAAAATCTGTGTTGTGGTGCAGGTGCTCGTTTAAATACTGCAAGAATTGTGGTCTTGAAAGTGGCAAGAATTGTGTCGTGCAAATTGCAAGACTTGTGATATGTTGCAAGAAATTGCAAAGACTTGTGAATAAGAAAAATGGCGGGATTCGCCTTGTGTATATTATAATGTGAAAATGGACTGTATGAAGTGATTAATTATGAATTCTTTACTATAAGTCAGGCGAGTTTGCGTTCATTGCCAATTCTCGCTAGATTGCAAGAATTGGCAATGAATGTAATTTAGCAAGAATCATGGAAGATTGTGAATAGATTTTTTTAAGCCAAGACTGTAACAGTCTTGAAAGACTGGAGTTAATTAGTAAATAAAGAAGAAAAATAATAATGTGTTTCAGTAAAAAAATAAAAAATACTAATATAATTTCAATGGGCTTTTCATATCATTGATACCAATATTTATATACTAGCGTACTTCAAGCGGTTTCACCCGCGTAGTTCCCGTTCCCGTGGGAGTACGGGGATAAAATATAGCCTATGTTACTCGCTGATGATGTAGCTATCCATTGCTGAAAGAATTTACAAGATCTGTCAAGTAGTTTCGGAACCTATTCAACGCAAAAAAAACCAAACCTCTCATTATAATATTTGTGTAGATTCACCATCCAGAAGAGTCACCTAAGGGTTATAAAGAGATGTTGCACCCACTTTTCAAACAAGATGGTTAAGTGCCAACGTGACAGATGGTGAGTCAATCGCCGTCAGCCACTATACATACGTCATTGCTCTCTCTGCCTACTCCTTCGGGAATACATGTATCTATGTATGTATATAAAATGTTAAGTCCTGATTTACACACAAACTAAACCGCTGTTCATAGAGCCATGATATTTGTAGGGTGTGTTCTTGTATGTAATTTCACTATACAAGGTTATATGCGTTGATGCCTTCAATCATAAGAGCCGTGGTGGCCTCGGGGTTTGAGCAGTCGCCTGCTACGTAAGCGACGCAAGTTCGAATCCCAGCGGGGCCTGCACCAATGAGTTTTTCTAAAAAAAAACTTATGTGCAGTGATTTCACATCACGTGCTTTACTGTGAAGGAAAACATGAGGAAACCTGCATATGTCTGAGAAGTAATTCAAAGACGTATGTATAGACACGAGACGACGATGGACTCACCCTCTGTCACGTTGGCACTTAATCATCTTGTGTGAAAAGTGTGTGTTGTGATTACAACACCTGCCTACCCTCGGGGAATACCGGCGTGAGCATATGTATAAGAAAAACGCCGAAATAATTCAAAAACATTTATTACAACATCTTACAGTAGACACTTGTATGAAACATATATCTCTTTATAATATACAATTCGTATTGTTATTTCAAAAAAAATAAAATATAATACCATGAAAAGTAATGTTACGGATTCATCTCCCTGGCTTTATCCCATGTACTTGGGGTCGGCACTTGATTCAACCCGATGTGGCTGATCACCTGATTTTTATACGAAGCGACTGCCATCTGACCTTCGCAACCCCTTTTTCGAGGAAAATCGGCAATCTGGGTTAAACTCAGTCAGACTCTTAGGCCTCTGACTGACCTGTAACGATTGCCAAAGATGTTAAACCAACCGGGACCGACGGCTTAACGTGCTCTCTGAGGCACGGAGGGAACTCGGGCGGTTACCCATCCTACTACTGGCTAGGCGTATGGTTGCTTAACTTCGCTGATCGAATAATATGCGCAATAGCAACTGTGCCACGAGCTCATCCATTCCAAAAAACATTAGTGATCTTATTACACTGTTAATAAAGTTGAAATTTATTCCACATGATTTTGTTATAAAAATACAATAAAACATTAAAAAAAAAATTCATGAGATTACAATACACGTTACATCATAATGTAAATGATTTTAGATAGTTTTGAACTAAAAATATCAATAATAATATTTTTCTTTATTAAGGTATGTTTTCGTTAGCATATTCAATGTGACTTGTCCCTATAATTTCAACAAATTAAGCATATTTATAAAAATAAATAAAACAGAAGTGTCTGTTTGTAATTCTAAAATAACAGCTTTTCACTAAATGCATTTGAAAGTACTGATATAGAATAACTAAATTTAAAAAATCTGTCTGTCTGTTTCTTCCGGCTAACCTCCGAAACGGTTGGACCGATTTTCATGAGACTTGCACTGGCGGATAGTTAATGTTACAAGGAGTAATTCAGGCTACTTTTATTTAAAAAAAACAGGGATCCGTTGGTCAACCAAAATTTAAGAGTATTAAAAATCAACCCTTAATTTAAATGCAAGTCATTTGTGTTTACAAAGGATTTGTATAAAAATATACATGAGTTTTGTATACAAATATACTTTATATATTCAGGGTGTCGGAGAAAAAGGAACAGTTGTCTTCTAGAAGTTGTAGGGTTTTATCAATATATCACTATGTTGAAGTCGTAAAATATCTAGCTCCAACGATAACGTAGTTATAAGCTATGGCCGAAGAGCTCGCGGCCTTAAGCGATTGAATGAACGCGCGGCCGCGTTTACCTACATTCCGTACGCGGTCATTAAACTTTTTAAATTAAGGGGTAGGTTAATGGTTTCGAAAAATGGTTATATGGGATTATTTCAGGATTTATAAGTGGGAGAAAAAAAATAAAAACGTAGTTAGATTTCACGTGAATAACTCTACGTTACAGCTGATTTTTATGCAAAAGTAAGGTATTGATATGGTCAACTTTGAACATCAATTACTCGAAAACGAAAGAAAATATTTTTGTCATAATAATTTTAATTGCTTCCTAAAATTATACCCTATCACATATTTTAAGAGCTGTCCCGATTTCCCCGACACCTGTATATTATACTTTCATTGAATATATTTTACAAATTAGCTAAATGCTATATACATAATACTCGGGTATTCTTTCAATACCTATTTATTAGAAGGTAGATTTTACAATAAATGTTTATTTAATATCGCCGCAGTAACAATCTCACTATGATTTAAAGCACTAGAATCCCGCGTTTTTTGGACGAAGTCGCGGGTGGAAGCTAGTATAACCATGTTTATGGAAGTAACTTCTGCCTGTCTAAAAAGGTCACTTTGGCAGAATCATAATGTGATCCGAATATGATTCATCATTGAAATGACAAAATGGTCACATAGGTGCAATTCATATTATAATTATAATTCACGAATGATTACAATAATTCTAGTTGTTAGTCCGTAACTAACTGTTAATGATTCTGCTGTCACAAAAGCAATTCATATTTTGTGGACCATTTTAGGAATCTTCATAGGAAAGTGTCAAACAGGTGAATTGCGAAATATGAATCACTAGCTGTGCCCCGCGGTTTCACCCGCGTAGATTTAGTTTCATCCTTGGTCCTTCCATCATGGTCGCGGAAACCTAATATTTGTAATAAATAAAAGGTAGCCTATGTCCTTTCTCAGGGTCTAAAGATTGTCTGTGCCAAATTTCATCAAAATCGGTTGAGAGGTTTAAACGGGAAAGCGTAACAGACAGACAGAGTTACTTTCGCATTTATAATATTTGTAGGGATTCGTGGATCATAATATGAATTGGACTTAAGTGACTATTTTGTCATTTCAATGATGAATCATATTCGGATCACATTATCATTCTCCCAAAGTGGCCTTTTTAGACCTACTGATTCCATTGTTATTAAAAATATTGTGAGTTTTTTGTGAATATAGCTGAGGGGGCACCCAATAATTATGTGAGGCGATTTTTCAAACCTTGGTTGAGATCGCGAGCTTTTACGAAATGCAAATTTTAGTGCAAATTAAATATGTCGTTATGCTTTCATCTGAGTTTAACTTCCAAATTGCTATTGCATACATACATTTTCTAAGATTATTAGTCACATTTTTTAATATATTTAATTAGTCATATTTTTTTGCGTAAAAAATCATACTTTATACAAGACGAGACCCCCTCCCCCTAAATGCTTAATTATTTATATAAATAATGGATGCCCCCACAGGGAAAGTACGACTTAATATAATGGTATAATTATGCAACAATGTTCGAAAGTATTTTACGAAACAAAACATTAAAAAGTTATGAATATGTTTTTGGCAAATGAAAATAGACGTGTTTGCCGAAAAATGTTACGCCGAAACAAAAATACTATAAAAATATACTTAATCAGTAAAAAGAAAATATTTTCTTACATGAATATAATTATGATATAATATATTTAAAGAAAATCTCAAAAAATAATTATGGATGACATAATCTTATGACAATAATAAATAAAACCTTTTTTCGAAGATACTAGGTACAATATTTGATATAACTCAACTCAAACTCAAATATATCTTTATTTGATTAGACTTTATACAAAGTACTTTCAAATCGTCAGAATGACACAATTACACAGGATTATACATGCTACCGCCATATAGTATGCGGTAAGGCTGCCAGTGTTTTGGGGGGGATGTAAGTGAGAATTCACTATGATAGATGCTAGCGATAGGCACATAGATGGAACTATTCCTGTCAATCGCTAGTTATTGAACTCACACATTTGTTATGCTGAAGCCCCATGTAATAGAAGGCGAGCCTATTGCCATTAACCGGTCACTAATCCAGACTCCGGGCTACTGGGAAATTACAGATGGAATTTTTCAAGAAATCTAAATCCGGTATTAAGTTCTTAAAAACCACTTCTGAAGTGTGATATCAAATAGAGATAACAAGTGTTTGTCCGAGATAATTACAATCCGAGAGAGATTTGAGTAAATATCTTTGCTTTTTTAAGTTAAGGATGTTATAATGTACACTGATAAAATTCACGCTTCAAAAAATTATCAATATTAATAAAAAATAAGTGTTTGTTGTAAAACAAATATAAATAAATTTCTAGTATTTTCGAAGAATCATCTCATTTTCTCTTACACTATAACGCATAAATGATAAAATAGTTAGAAAAAATAATATACGCAAAGTATAAAAAAAACAATATACATTACAAAAAAAATTAGGCAAAAAAAAATTTTCGGCTAATCATTTTTCGGCATAATTAAAAAATCTGTTTTTCGGTCAACTTGAATGATAACTTAGCTGTCTAAGCCGTGGTGTTTGCGCTTGATCCTAGCATAGGGTCCGATGTCGGGGTCCGTTACGAAGTCGTACAGCACTCGCGACCAGCTGTTGTGCTGGGGGAGGTCGTCGTAGAACTCTGGAGCTATCTTCTTGACCTGGAAGAAGAAACTATTACATTAAGAACCATTTGCGGAAAACGGTAAGATCTCAGTGGAAAAAAAATGGAGAATTTCGTGTACTTTTTCTAAATCATACTTTTAATATATTTTTTATGGTAAAGTATATTTATTATACGACAAGTAGCAAGCATGCTACATTATTGTATACACGTATTTAATTTGAACACAGCCAAATCATTGGCTAACAAGACTGCTTCTATTGAGCAGGCAAACAAGGACATTATATGTAATGATTCTTTGGAATATGTTCCAAATACTTTAAATTAAGTTATAAGACAACAGAGACAATCTCTGGCGATTTTATGAATAATAATGCTACTTCCTTTATTAAACTTGTTCATCAGAACATCCAAGGAATGTTAAATAAAGAATTAGAATTGGAGTTGTTCATGGACTGTAATGATATTCATGTATTATGTTTAACAGAACATTGGCTTAGGGACGAGCAGTTCATGTTCAACTTCTGTAACCATCAGGTTGCTAGTGCCTTCAGCAGGAAGGTTGCAATACGAGGAGGCTCCATGATTATTTTAGAAAAACGCATGAAATATAAAGAACGTCTGGATGTTGTGCACCTTTCTGCGGAGAGTACTATTGAGTTGTCATGTATAGAGTTAGAGCAATACATTGTTGTGTGCGTATACCGACCCCCTAGTGGAGCTTTCGAGCATTTTGAACAAATCATGGATGAAGTTTTGGTAAAAGTTTGTAAATCAGGTAAAAATATAATCATATGTGGAGACTTTAATGTCAATATTTTAGAAAATTCATCCATGAGCAATCGATTAAAATGCCTTTTTAGTTCCTCTAATTTATTTTACTTATTTTCTGAGCCAACACGAATAACAAGTTCATCAGCAACTTGCATTGATAACGTGTTCACAAACTTTCGGCCCACTAGTAATGAAATCATAAGTAAATTAGACTCTGACCACTGTGGCCAATTAATAACTTTCAGTAAGAAAAATGTGAAAGCTCCCAAGAAAAGAGTTACTTATATTCCCATAAATGCAAATCGCTTGAGCCGTTTTCGAGGTAATGTCCAAAGTAAGTTTCCTTTAATAAATAACCACCTTGCGTGTAATGCAATGTACAATTCTTTTTTTCAAATTGTAAATGCAGAACATAAGCGCATATTTACCCCGAAGACGGTTCTATTGGGAAAACGTTTGTCGTTTAGTGAGTGGGCTACCCCAGGCATTCACATAAGTAGACGAAGGCTGTATGAACTTTATCAAGAAAAATCTATTAATTTTAATTTGGAATTTACAAATTATGTTAAAAATTACTCAAAATTATTTAAAAAGGTTTGTTCAGACGCCAAGTCTATTGCTGTGAGAAATAAAATTTTGAAGTCCTCCAATGTAACTAAAACAACTTGGGACATTATTAATTCTGAAACTGGAAAAACTTCTCTTAAGAATGACTCAATAACTCTAAAAATTAATGATCATATAATTAAGACTGATATTGATGTGGCAACTACTTTTGAGACATTCTTTGCTGATATACCAGTTTCATTAACCAAAGTCTTAAATTCGTCTCCTGTAGCAGCAGAAGCCATTTTAAAAATGCATGTGGATAAATGTAACGTTGCATTTAAGTTTAAAACTGTTACCCCCAGAGACATTGTCAAAACTTTTGAAACGCTAGATATGAAGAAGTCAGCTGATTTATGGGGACTTTCTGTTAAAGTACTCAATAGTATTATTGATATTGTTGCTACTGATCTAGCTATATTATTTAATGTTTGTATTGAAAGTGGTGAATTTCCTGATCAAATGAAGTACAGTAAAATTATTCCTTTATTAAAAGCTGGTAGTATTAACGACCCTACGAACTTTAGACCTATATCAATACTGCCAATTTTCAGTAAAATTTTTGAAAAACTAATACTTAATCAACTTTTAGCCTTTTTTAATGAACATAATTTGATGCACACTAAACAATACGGTTTCACAAAGGGTCGCTCGACTACCGATGCAGGTGTCGAGCTCATTAGAAAAATTCTTGAAGCTTGGGAAGCTTCACAGGATGCTCTAGGTGTATTCTGTGATCTATCTAAAGCCTTTGATTGTGTGCACCATGAAACGTTGATCAGGAAGTTAGATCACTACGGTGTAAGAGACCTGGCTCTAAAACTTATATCTTCATATCTAAGTAATAGAATACAAAAAGTCGATATACATGGCGTAACATCTCCGGGGTGCCCAGTAGAGATGGGTGTTCCACAGGGTTCAATTCTTGGTCCGTTTCTCTTTTTAACTTATATTAATGATTTACCTTACATGGTAAGCAATAAACACGATATTGTATTATTTGCTGATGATACTTCTCTGATTTTTAAGATAGACCGGCAAAAAGCTAACTTTGACGATGTGAATAATGCTCTCTCTGACGTAGTACATTGGTTCAGCGCTAATAACTTAGTACTCAATAGTAAAAAAACGAAATGTGTCAAGTTCACTATGCCAAATGTGAAACAAGTGCAAACCAATGTACTTATCAACGACGAAGTGTTGGACCTTGTTGAAACAACAGTTTTCCTTGGAGTTACATTGGATCATAAATTGCAATGGGGGCCCCATATAGCTGGATTGTCGAAAAGACTCAGTTCTGCAGCATTCGCAGTAAGGAAAATTAGACACCTAACTGATATAAACACAGCTCGGTTGGTCTATTTTAGTTATTTCCATAGTGTTATGTCTTATGGCATCCTTTTATGGGGAAATGCTACTGACATCAGTTCTATCTTTGTGCTGCAGAAACGGGCTGTTCGTGCAATCTATAAACTCAAATCTAGAGATTCTCTCAGAGAGAAGTTTAAAGAAATAGGGATAATGACTGTGGCATGTCAATACATATTTGAAAATTTGATATATGTAAGAAAGAATATAGATAGTTTTAAGAAAAATTGTGATATGCACAATATAAATACACGCAAGAGGGATAAACTCCGTGTCCCTGTGACTAGACTGCACAAAACTAGTAACTCTTTTGTGGGGCAAAGTATACGCCTTTTCAATAAACTACCATTAAAAATGTGTGAACTACCATTTTTAAGTTTTAAGGCAAGCATCAAACAGAAACTTTGTGAAAAAGCATATTATAGTGTAACTGAGTATATTGATGATAGCCAAACATGGCAATGAGTTGCTCACTCTTCCATTGAAATGTACTTAAACAACCCTATGTATATAGAAGGGACACATGTAAAAAAAAACCGGGGAGTTTGTTTCGCCGTTTCTTCTCCTGACAGGCTTACTTTTGGAAACGGTAGTAAATTAACTTAAGTTAGCGTAAGAGAAATGACGTTCAATAAGTGTTCCAAGTGTCCCTTATGTTGAATAAAACTTTTTGATTTTGATTTGATTTTGATTTATTTTATTAAACTAGCTGTGCCCCGCGATTTCACCCGCGTAGATGTAGTTTCATCCTTATTGTCGCGGAACCCTAATATTTTTAATAAATAAAAGTAGCCTAAGTTACTCCTTGAAACATCAGCTACCTACCATTGAAAGTCCCGTTAAAATCCGTCCAGCCGTTTCAGAGATTACCCGGAACAAACAGACAGACAGACAGATAAAAATTTTAGAACTTGGTTTTTTAGTGTCTGTAGCGTGTATACTTTACTATGCATTTAGTGAAAAGTTGTTATTTTGGATTTACAAACAGACACTTCAATTTTGTTTATCTGTATAGATGTATAGATATACAGGCTGTAGTTTTGTAGAAGTGCCATATTTACAAAGGTATATTCATTGAGTTTCTTGCCCGGTTCTTTTAAGTAAAAGCAACCTACCGAATTTGGTGGTAGCATTTATAATACTGTATAGTCTATCGTGGTCTCAGGCACTATATATGCGACATCACTGCACATAAGAATCGAACTTGCGTAGCCCAAACGAGCACCACAGCTCGTCTCCAAACTATCTAATCTAATTGTGACAGAAGCTATATAATAGATTCAATTAAATAAGCTATCTAACATTGCGAGAATTTTCCAAATCGTACCAGCAGTTCCTAAGCATATTGCGTTTAAGCAAACACACAAACTCTTCAGCTTTATTATATATATATCCTACTAGCTGTGCCCCGCGGATTCACCCGGATTTTAACTTCATGAGTGGCCCGCGGAACCCTAATTTTTTTTTTAAATCAAAGTAGCCTAAGTAACTCCATGAAACATCAGCTACCTGTCAGCGAAAGTCCAGTTATTACCCGGAACAAACAGACAGACAGAGTAAACTTTACAAATTGTATTTTTTAAGTCAGTATCGTACACTTTCATGTGCATTTAGTGAAAAGCTATTATTTAGGAATTACAAACAGACACTTCAATTTTATTTATCTGTATAGATATTGATATTAGATAGACAATATATACGAACGAACCTCAGGCAGCCTCCTTCCAGGAACAGCGGGGAAGTCATGGTGTTCATTATGGTAACCCACGTTGAATGTGATCCAGTTTAGGGGTCCGTAGTACGAATACGTTTCGAAACCCTTCTTGAACATGTAGTGTTCCGATACGAAGTGACCTGCATAATATACACATAATCATTATTTACGTTTTAATTAGTTTATTAACTAGCGGACGTCAGGCGGTTTCACCCGTGTAGTTCCCGTTCCCGTGGGAGTATGGGGATAAAATATAGCCTATGTTACTCGCTGATGATGTAGCTATCCATTGCTGAAAGAAGTTTTCGGAAGTTTCGGATATTCAATGCAAAAAAACAATCAAATCTTTCCTCTTTATAATATGAGTATACTAGCTGTGCCCCGCGGTTTCACCCGCGTAGATTTAGCTTCATCCTTATATTTTTAATAAATAAAAGTAGCCTAAGTTAATCCTTGAAACATCAGCTACCTACCAGTGAAAGTGCCGTTGCAAACAGACAGACAGAGAGAGAAAAATTTTAAAACCTGGTTTTTTAGTGTCAGTAGCGTGTATACTTTCATATGCATTTAGTGAAAAGCTGTTATTTTGGAATTACAAACAGACACTTCAATTTTATTTATCTGTATGTATAGATATAACATACCTGCTACTGGATGGACACCCATGGCCATCAGCGACCCCAAGACGAGGTACATAAGCACCTTCCAACCTGAAATAACAATAAACATCAGTAGGCTTATTCTCGTAATGAAAACCTTACGATATCGTAGAGACTTGGTCGAAGACAGCGTTTTTGTATTCTCTTCAGAGTCCCTAGTGCGAGTTTTCTTAAAATCGCCGTCACAAGTCACCGCGTCAACGTAAACGCAGATTTGTATGGGCTCACAATAGTGTCATGTTTAGGCCGACAGAGGCGCTGTTCCGATCCCATACAAATCTGTGACGGCGGCAGTGAAACTCGCACTAGGCCTGTCAATCGACGTCGATTTTAAAGTCGTTCGGTCGAAATGTCGTTAAAGCGTATTCACGTAAATTAAATTGTGCTTCAATTGTTTTAAATAATGTTTAAAATGACTTGGTAAGAAATAGGATGATGGTACTGACAACAAATCATTGAGTAATAGTTTAGCTGCGGTCCTATCGAAGCGCGATCGTAAAACACGTGAATACCAAGTCTCGATAGGACTGCAATCGAACGAGGTTGGAACTTCAAGAATATTTGAATCAAACGTTTTTACGAGAAAAAACCCCCAGATAAAAAAAAATTGCAATGACATAAATCAGTCATGTCACACAAATATGTCACGACATGTTCCCGTACATACGGGCGGTTGACTCACCATCTGTCACGTTGACACTTAATCATCTTGTGTGAAAAGTGGGTGTTGTTATTACAACACCTCTGCCTACCCCTTCGGGGAATACAGACGTAAGCATATGTTTAAGGTACTCACCGAAGATTTGTACGATACACGCGTCAAAGAACAGCTGGATCACAAGATTGACCAGTTCCAAGGGGGTGGGAGGCTTGGGGCGTACCACCATCGGTCTGATAGCGTAGAAGAATGGCTGCAAGAATAACCACACCAGCTTGCCAGCGGTGGTGCAAAACAGCTTCGCTTCCAGGAGTGTTGGTAGATCTGTGTCTATCACCTCGTCGCCTTGGTACTGTGGATATTCATAATTTATTAACTATAGCTGTGCCCCGCGGTTTCACCCGCGTAGAATTAGTTACATCCTTATTGCGGAACCCTAATATTTTTAATAAATTAAAGTAGCCTAAATTACTGTCGTTTTCAGAGCTTACAGACAAACAGAGTAATTTTTTAAAACTTGGTTTTTTACTTTCAGTTGCGTGTTCCCGTTCCCGTGGGAGGACGAGGATAAAATATAGCCCATATTAATCAGTGATAATGTAGCATTCAAATGGTGAAAGAATTTTTAAAATCAGTCCAGTATTTTTCGAGCCAATTCGTTACAAACATATATACAAATCTTTCAAATCAAATCAAATCATCAAGCCTGTTACAAAAGTGACGCAATATCGAATCCCATCGGGACCTGTACGAATAAGATTTTCTATAAACTTAAGTGCAGTGATTTCACATAACGTGCTTTTCGGTGAAGGAAAACATCGTGAGGAAACCTGCATATGTCTGAGAAGTAATTCAAACACGTATGTATAGTGGCTGAGACGGCGATGGACTCACCATCTCTCACATTACTGCTGTTTAATAAAATCTCATAGTAGATGAAAAAAGATTATAGTTTCTGTATAACACAACAAATAACGTGGGATAAAAATGAAAATTATTAATTCAGTTTAGGCCCTGGTAAGGGACTTATGAATGTCGAAAATTTACCACCGGTTCCGAAACTAGCCTTCTCAGAAGAACCGGCAAGAAACTCAGCTAGACATCATGTACATCTATACATACAGATAAATAAAATTGAAGTGTCTGTTTGTAATTCAAAAATTACAGCTTTTCACTAAATGCGTATGAAAGTATACACGCTACTGACACTGAAAAATCCAAGTTTTAAAATTTTTCTCTGTCTGTCTGTCTGTTTGTTCCGGGTAATCTCTGAAACGGCAGGACCGATTTTAACGGGACTTTCACTGGCAGGTAGCTGATGTTTCAAGGAGTAACCTAGGCTACTTTTATTTATTAAAATATAAGGTTTCCGAGACATGAAGCATGAGACTAAATCTACGCGGGTGAAACCGCGGGGCACAGCTAGTTTCAAATAAGACAGGAGGATGGCAACGCTTATCTTATCTTGTTTCTGGCAATATTGGGTCCGGTTGCCCGGAAGCACGTCGACCCTTGGGAACTTTTGTGCCGCCCTTGCCCTTATGCTCCTCTGACTCCTCAACTACTGTCCATGGGGAAGAGCTTGTAGTCCTCTGGTTTGGGATATGCCTTACCCTGTTGGTAATGCTTACCCTATGATGTTCCAAGTGGTATTTCTTGAAGCTGATAGACACAGGAATACCGATGGGCAGGTTCGCGAAGAAGCCGAACAGTCTGTTCTGGAACGGGCGGTTGTGGCCGAATGCTAAGTTGTGGGCGATCTCGTGGATGGCTGAAACAAAATATATATTCATCTATCTTCTTATATATAAAAATGAATCCCCATTTCCTTTGGTCACGACATCACGCGTGGATGGATTTCAACGGGACTTTCACTTGCAGATAGCTGATGTTTCAAGGAGTGACTAAGGCTAATTTTATTTAAGCAAAAATATAAGGGTTCCACGGGACACCCATGTAATTTGCTAGCCTATGCAGGTTTCCTCACGATGTTTTCCTTCACCGTAAAGCACGTGGTGTGAATCACTGCATATAAGTTTTTTAGAAAAACTCATTAATACAGGCCCTGGGATTCGAACTTGCGTCGCTTGCGTAGCAGGCAACTGCTCAAACTCTAAAGCCACAGCTCTTCGGTTGCTATTTCGGATATATCCGATAGTTTCGGTTCATTACTTCCCTGTTACATTTCAAGTACTCAAAGATAACAATAGTGATTCAATTGAGTTTGTAGAACCCTCTTAACAATCATTTTGTGTTTGACAAACAGTTTTCAGATTAGATAGAGTAGTACTTATATTGTTATTACAATCTGACTCATTGCTGAAATAATTTTCAAGATCTGTCAAGTAGTTTCGGAGCCTATTCAATGCAAACAAACAAAAAAACAATCAAATCTTACCTATCCGTACTCTATATACTCTATACAGATAAAATTGGAGTGTCTGTTTGTATTTCCAAAATAACAGCTTTTCACTAAATGCACATGAAAGTGTACGATACTGACTTAAAAAATACAATTTGTAAAGTTTTACTCTGTCTGTCTGTCTGTTTGTTCCGGGTAATCTCTGAAACGGCTGGACCGATTTCAACGGGACTTTCGCTGGCAGGTAGCTGATGTTTCAACCAGTAACTAAGGCTACTTTTATTTATTAAAAATATTAGGGCTCCGCGACAATAAGGATGAAACAAAATCAATGCGGATGAAACCGCGGGGCACAGCTAGTTTATAATATTAGTGTAGATGTAGATTATACATGCTACCACCGGGTTCGGAAATTGTTTTTACTGAGAAGAACCTGGCAAGAAACTCATAATCTTCTGTGAAAATGTCAACTGTCTAACTATACTGACGGACAGCGGAGACGTAGTGTAGCAGCGTATCTCCGCTCGTCACATAGATGGCGCTACTCGCTAACAAATGCCAAGTTTGAGTACAAATACACCTAAAACAAAGAACCTAAATCGCGCCATAGAACAGTTGGAGCCGGTGTTACCCAGACATGAGACCCGCCTCAATGGAAGTTCTTGTCTTTGCTGGGGATGACACTGATCACTCGCTCTCCACACAGTATATATACAAGTGTCCAACTAGAACAGTTGGAGCCGGTGTTACCCAGACATGAGACCCGCCTCAATGGAAGTTCTTGTCTTTGCTGGGGATGACACTGATCACTCGCTCTCCACACAGTATATATACAAGTGTCCAACTAGAACAGTTGGAGCCGGTGTTCCTCAGACATGACACCCGCCTCAATGGAAGATCTTGTCTTTACCGGGGATGACACTGATCACTCGCTCTCCCCACAGTAGTATTAGAATCCCGTTTTACTCATCGAGTATCTTAATTATAAAACTTACCTAACATAAGTGAGTGGTTGATGACTCCACCGAAGCAATAAGCCAGCAGCAGTGTGTATGGCCAGCTGAGATGCTGAACGAGGGGTAGTACCATCAGCTGGAGCGCCACCATGCCTGTGACCACCCATTTGAACAGGGGATCGTAGCCGAAGAGCTGTTTTATTTCAGGGTATTTCTCTGTGGAACAAAGACACGCGTTAGAAACTTCCTATGAGTCTTAGTGAGTTCCATCAATTGCTCATAGATGGCGTGAGTTGCGAGATAGATCGCGCTATTGAAAGTTGTATCGTATTGTATAAATGATTGAGACCATTAACTTGTATCCACTTTTTAATGGCCCATAACAGGTTATAAACCTTAATATTGTTTGGTTCCTGCAACTCTTAGAATACCAATAACTTGAGAACGAATTAATATTATATGTAGCAGCACATAGATGGCGCTACTCGCTAACATTCGCAAGTTCATGAACTAAGCGACAACCTAAATCGCGCTATGATGTTTCGAACGTATATATTTTATTCACTAAGGTTTAAAGTAAACTAAGTTTTAAAGATACGAAATTGAACCCTATCTTCTAGCTGTATAATCAACGCTCGTCGTCGAGCTAGACGCTGAGAAACCGCGGCTGTACCTCCGCCTTACAGAAGTTACCAGACAACCGTTAGACTATTGTATTCGTCATTTGATGAGAATGAAACGGCCAATTAACGATGGATTGCAAAGTAATGTAATATGATAGAGATATACGGATTATCTATCATGACACATAATAATACGTAAGTCCTACGTGCACGATAACACGTATCTAGTATGTACACTACATTAGGTGGATCCCACGGTGTCACCCGCGTCGACTTTCAAAATTCAAAAACACTCATTGAACGTCATTTCTCTTACACTAACGTTAGGTTAATTTACTACCGTTTCCAAATGTAAGCCTGTCAGGAGAAGAAACGGCGAAACAAACTCCCTGGTCATTTTACATTTGTCCCTTTTGTATGCAAGGGTTGTTTCATTACAATGTAATAGAAACGTGAGTAACTCATTGCCATGCTTGACTAAAAGATGCCTCACGCTAGACCGTGCCGGGTGTAAGCCGAGATTCGGCCGTATCTTAGTCCATCGTCGTTACTCGGTCGGCACTAATGACGCGCGATTGCGAGATGTTAAAAATCTAAACAATCCGAGTCATTCAAATTTACCATCGAGTCAACAATCGAGTTGTCCTGGTAATGAAACAATCTAGAGTATTCCCAATTGTTTTTTTGTTGGATCTGAGTCGCGACGAATCTAGCTGAATGGAACCGATTGACGACACGATGCATCGCGCCGTGTTCGATGAGTAGCGACTACACGCGAGTCGGATTCGCTACTATCGACTACGATTGAAAATAATCGAAACACTTTTTAGAAAGTCTTATTGGTGCAGATAGCTGGGATATATGATCTTGTCCGGTTAGTCACTCAAACCACTAATATGCTCACGCCTGTACTCCCCGAGGGGGTAGGCAGAGGTTTTGCAATAACAACACCCACTTTAGCTTCAGCCACTATACAGGTTTCCTCACGATGTTTTCCTTCACCGTAAAGCACGTCGTGTGAACTCACTGGACATAAGTTTTAAGAAAGACTCATTGGTACAAACCCCGCTGGGATTCGAGCTTACTTAAGCCCCACGGCTACGACGGCTCTTACCACTCGACCATTATGATTCAATATCGTTATCAACACAAACAAGAGCTTAACAATAGAAGCAACAATTCACTGATAAGAGGTTTTATAGCTTGATAACGTACACGTGAGATAAAGGTAGCATTCTTTATTGCAGAAAATGCTACCAGTTATATGCTTAGGACAAGTCCAAGATTTCATGCTACTGTAGCAGCGTTTCTCCACTCGCTACATAGATGGCGCTACTCGCTAACAAATGCGAAGTTTGAGTACAAATACACGAGAACCTAAATCGCGCCATAAGAGTTTTCAAACTCATTGCAGTATATATACAAGTGTCCAACTAGAACAGTTGGAGCCGGCGTTCTCCAGACATGACACCCGCCTCAATGGAAGATCTTGTCTTTGCTGGGGATGACACTGATCACTCGTTCTCCACACATAACTACGCCCACGTTACGTCACGTTGCGTGTTACGACGCAAGTGCCGCGTTTACTGTTCACAGCTTTTATTAGCGGTTACCTTATAATGTAACTAGTTATATACACCATGTGGTAACGAGCTCTCTAATAGTTACTAGGTAATCATTATTGATTGCTATTTAACTAGGAACTGTAAATTAGTTTTTCCCACGACGATACTTGTAAATGTTTACATTCGATCAAAGTCCAAGAGTAGAATCAGAGGTGGTCAATAGAATTAAAAATATCCTTATTTGATTAAGTACACCTTTAACAATTATACAGAGTGCCTAGTGCGAGTTTTTCACTGCCGCCGTCGCAAGTCACCGCGTCAAAGTTAACGCAGATTTGTATGGGATTGAAGCAGCGCCTCTGTCGGCCTAAACATGACACTATTGTAAGCCCATACAAATCTGCGTTTACGTCGACGCGATCACTTGTGACGGCGATTTTAAGAAAACTCGCACTAGGCACTCTGGACTGGCTGACGTCACGCGGTTTCACCCGCGTAGTTCCCGTGCCCGTGGGAGTTCGGGGATAAAATATAGCCTATGTTACTCGTTGATGATGTATCTATCCATTGCAGGAAGAATTTTCAAGATCGGTCAAGTAGTTTCGGAGCCTATTCAATGCAAACAAAAAAAACATCAAATCTTTTCTCTTTTTAATATTAGTGTAGATGATACATGCTACCGCCAGATTCGGAAGGTTGCTTTTACTGAGAAGAACCTGGCAAGAAACTCGGTTAACCGACACTCGACGCCGAGTGCGACGCTGAGACACTTAACCGAATAAAGCGGCAGGTACCGTCACGAATATTGAGCACGTTTTCATTCGCCTCGCGTCATACATAAAGAATGACTGAGACAGCCAGACGACAGTCATAAAATGACTACTGCATTCAAGGTCACCTGTATCACTATTTACGTTGAGCGATCAAAACTCGTGACGGGACCCGTCTTTACTCTAATCAACACTAAGTAATAATATTACAAAGAGGAAAGATTTGTATGTAAGTATGTTTGTAACAAATCCTCAAAGAGTACTAGACAGATTTAAAAAATTCTTTCACCATTTGAATGCTACATTATCACTGATTAATATAGGCTATATTTTATCCCCGTACTCCCACGGGAACGGGAACTACGCGGGTGTAACCGGGTGAAGTCTTCTTGTATGTTCTAATGGAACATAATTTCAGTTATGTAAAGACCCTAGCATCACTTGACCTTGTTGGATGATTTCTTTAGTGAACACTGAATGATACAAGGTCGTCATTTATTATGTCATGCCTTACTAATATAATATGGAGGTTGTTTGTTTGTTTGTTAGTATGGCTAGATAGAAGCCAGCTCGCCTTAGTCATGGAGTATTTAAGGAAAAATATTATTTCAATTATTTATGCACTTTAGTACTTTTTACTAAATGAAAGTATACATGGGACATAAATTAAAAAAAAATATATTATTATTTTTTTCCTCGATCTGTCTGTCCGTCTGTCTATTTGTCTGTTTGTGCCAGCTAAACTCTGTAAATAGCTGGTCGGATTTTAGCAGGAGTTTCAATGGCAGATAGCTGATGTTACAAGGAGTGGATAAGCCTATATACTATACTACTTTTATTTAAAAAAAAATTGTGTGCTATAAAATAAAACCCACGACCTCTGCAATCCGTGCAGTTGCTCTTCTAACTGCGCTACTCGTTATCCTATCTCATGCATCCAATTTTTTCTTCGTGTCTTAGTGGTATTTTTCTTAACTATTTTTAAGAATTTTGTAGGTAATGGAATTTCAAATTTATTTGAAAATTAATTTAGAACAGACAATACTGTACTCAACTAAAATACACATACTAATAAATTTGCACTCTATAAATATAAATAATAATCCTCTCCTACCAAATTTCAGTTATAGTGGCAAATCTCAATGGATATTAGCCATCTGCGCAGGAGATATAATAGTGCATGCGTGTGTACAAACACAGGTGCACTGTGTATTGGCTCACTCTCATAGTGGGATGGGAGGCAATCCCACACGACGGGAGAGAGATCACGCGTAGGACCAACGGCGCAACGTGCTCTCCGACCCACGGGGGTGGAAACACACACTACTTACAAACACAGGTGCACTGTTTATTGGCTCACTCTCATAGTGTGATGGGAGGCAATCCCACACGACCGGAGAGAGATCACGCGTAGGACCAACGGTGCAACATGCTCCGACCCACGGGGGTGGAAACACACACAACTAACAAAATTTATTGTGAATTTCTTGACAGAAAAACCAAATATCTATTTTTGACCGGGAATCGAACCCTGGACCTCTTGATCGGCAGGCGAACTTACTAACCACTAGACCAACGAGGCAGCTAACTAAAACTATAAAGATTTACCGATTGACATAACAAAAAAAAATGTTATGAAATCTAATGGGCCTTGACATAGCAACAGTAAAAACAATAAAATAAAACAGTAGGTAGCTAGTTTTTGCTTGTGACTTTGCCTGCATTAACTTCTCAAGATGAAAACAACATCCTCCCCCTTTATTCAGTTTTTTGGAAAGAATTTTCGGAATCGGAACTGATATTTTAGCTTATGATATAAAAAAATCGTTACCTGTTTATATTATTAATATAATATCTAAGTAAATATTATTTAGAAAATATTTACTTTGGATTTTTGTAAATATCGAATACAGCGACAATTGATTATACGTTAAAACATTTTGTACCTATAAAAACCGGCTCAATATAATATGCTTTCTAAATAGATGAAAAACGAAGTAATAAACACACCTAGAATGATTTTCCGGCGACTGGCATGTGGCTCTTCGGTGTAAACCCACTCAAAATCCGTTCTCGACACTTTCGCACCCATTTTTCAAACACCTAATTCATTTAACATAACACAATTGAATAAATCACTTGTTAACGCGATTCACGCTATGTAATTTATGCGAGGAATTGTCAAATTAGCGATAGAATTAATCCGGTTTTGTGTACAACGAATTCACTTCACTTTTGATAAGAAAATGTACATAACATATTACTCACACATGTAGAAATTTTTGAATGAATTTAATTATGATGGAATGTAATACATTGGTACATACGAAATTAAATTCAATGTATCGTATGACACGATTGGACGTCATCAGCCGGCAAGCAAAGCTGACGCTGTGATTGGATGGGTATGAATTGATGACATCAATATGTCAGTGTCAACTTATACATGACAACTTTGATTGACATTGGACAGTTCTACAAGGGCGTGGTTGAGACTTAAATGTTACCAAATGTAAATATTTTCATATTCTACTTATTTTTTTAAATTGTACCGTTTGAAAGGAATCTCAATGTTTCTAACAAGTTTATTATTAATCCAAACCTGTCTCTCCCTAAACTTGTAAAGTCTATGAGTGTTTCTGTCTGTTGTTTATTGAGCTCTATTAAGCAAGTACTTTGACTAGCTATAGGCACCAGCATAATAAATACAGATTTGATTATATTAACAAGAAAGTTTTGAAGTTGTAGGATAGGATTAATGCTGTCGAATTATGGTGCCAATTTGATTCACTGTATTGTGAGGCGAGTAGTGAACGGATATTGATATAGAATATGGATTTGGAAGTTTAATTAAAGCCGAGTTGAATAATCTAATCAGTATTCGTGTCCAAATGGAAGTAAAGCTGCTTGCGTACTTACTACATGCAGCGTTCTTAACGTAAATCATTAAACTTAACAGTTTGATAATGTTGCGGTCTTCAGACACGAGTTCAATAAATATATTTATGTTCAGACACGAGAAAAAATGCTGTTAATTCTATCTATTCTATAATCTATTCAAGTAAGTAATGAGATTTATAGATTATCAAGAGTTTGAAACAGTAAGATTTCAACTTACATATTTTATTTACCTTCACTCCCATTCACTAATGTTAATATATGTAGTTAAAAAATTAAGTTTGTTTGGTTCTTTTCCGTACAATAAAACGTTCAAATCCAAGAAACTGAATGTCATGAATATTCCTATTTGCACAAAATTATTATGCATTTTTTAGTCGAATTCTTAAAATTTGATTGAGCGCGTAGTCGATTGTGTGTCATAGTGTTTATTGAAAACTTTATGAATGAACTGAGAATGACATTAGCATAACTGTGGTAACTCTTGACTGACCAACCATAAACAACGCCAAAGTCTTTCTCAAGTTTGTGATTGAACATGGCGGTTGGTAAAAATAAAGGCCTGTCGAAGGGCGGTAAAAAGGGTGTTAAGAAGAAGATGTAAGTTAATAATACGTACACAAACTGATTCACAATAAATTCCTAAATACGCCGCGGTTATTTATCACGTTCCGAACATTGAGATGTTTTGAGTAATTTCGGATATAAGTTACTGTCTCGTGTCATGAAGACCTGTTTCCCAAAACTTATCAGTGTTTAGGTCAGCTATTTGTACATTTATACTCATTATTAGTAATTGAATTTGTGATAAATAGTGCGGAAAGACTTTTCGTGAGAAATGCGGCTTAAATTAAGTCCGTTTAGTGGCTGGTAAGTGAATTTATAGGTTATAATTTTGCGACTGTTTTCTTTTCAGTGTGGATCCTTTCACCCGTAAAGATTGGTACGATGTCAAAGCACCGTCCATGTTCACCAAAAGACAAGTGGGGACTACTCTTGTCAACCGTACTCAGGTATGTTTAAATTATAAATCTAACCTCTCCACGAAGCATTTTCGTACTTAAACTTGCCATTAATTACTGTATGAATGCACTATTCAATCAAATTTACTTAAAATTCGTATTTAAATACAAATTTTGGACGTTAATTTCATCAAGCACATGTTTGTTACTTAGTTCTTAGCTTTGAAAGTTTTTGTGCTTTTAATTCACATCGAAACTTAGTAACAGACATGTGCATATTTAAAAAGTTGAAGTACGTAAGTAATTATGTAAAATTATTTGGTAGGTATTGTTTATTTGTAAAGTTCCATGGGGTTCCACATGGTCATATTCCTGCTAATTGCAGGTTAGCAAACTTGTATTTTATGCCATTTAGTGCTCAAATGCTACTGAACATGTCTGGGGTTCGATCCCTGAGTCAGGCAGTGTTATTGAGATTTTTCCTCTGGATTAGTACCTGGTTAATGGCAATAGGCTTCAAATGATAATGATTTATTTAGTTTAGGCCCTGGTAAGGCACTTATGTCAAAGAATTAACCACCGGTTCGGAAACTAGCCTTTTGAGAAGAACTAACAAGACTAGTATTTTGTTTGGTATTGTTTATTTGTAAAATTCCATGTTAAAATATACTGCCTCATTGCTCTAGTGGTCGCAAATGCAACTTCTGAACACAAGGTCCATTGTTTGATCCCCGGACTAAGTTATTGAGATTTGTCATGCATGTTTTGAAAGCACATGTAAATTGCCTTAACACATTCACTGCTAACATTGCATCTTGGTAAATTCTCTAACAGTTGAATGCATAGATGCGTTGTTAGCGGTGAACACATCAATTGGAAATCTCTAGTGTCCTAAATACAAACTAAACAGTGCTTTAAACAGTAATTATTAAGGTTTATAATACCATAATGATGATCCACCTAGCTCGCAATGACACATATCTGATGAAAACATATGTTCCCTTTTGATTTATATCTGATATCACATTCTGTGCCATAAAATGATGACGCTAAAGTTTAGAATGTACTGAACTGAATTGTATTGTTGGCAGGGAACAAAAATCGCTTCGGAAGGGCTGAAGGGTCGCGTATTTGAAGTATCACTGGCTGATCTTCAGGCTGACACCGATGCTGAAAGGTATGTGTATAAATACTTTACTCTATTAGGTAGTAGATTGAGTAGTGGAACTTTGCATGTAGGTATGCAAGTACAAATCCCCGTTGACTGTATACAGGGTGTCGGAGAAAAAGGAACAGAAGTCTTCTAGAAGTTGTAGGGTTTTATGAATATATCACTATGTTGAAGTCGTAAAATATCTAGCTCCAACGATAACATAGTTATAGGCTATGGTTGCTAAGGGCCGAAGAGCTCGCGGCCTTAAGCGATTGAATGAACGCACGGCCGCGGTTACCTACATTATGTATGCGGTAGTTAAACTTGTCAAATTCGAGGGGAAGGTTATGGTTTCGAAAAATGGTTTTATGGGATTATTAGTGGGAGAAAACAAATAAAAACGAAAAGCTTGTGATGGATCTTGTACCAATGTTGTCTGCGAACAACCAATTCAATAGATGTGCAAAAGTTTCTTATATCAAGGGACATTGTCTACCAATATTCGACGTGCGGGTGTCATGTGACAAGCACGTGATTTTTGTCATTCCCATAAATTTATCCAGATCCATATTTTCCATTGCCGTAATTTAATACAAAAAATAATATGTATATTGTATGTGTGTAGGTCCTTCCGTAAATTCCGCCTGATCGCCGAGGATGTCCAGGGTCGCAATGTGCTCTGCAACTTCCACGGTATGGACCTCACCACTGACAAGCTCAGGTAAACGTGGCACACACACCACTCTCTCACAAACACACTATTCTCTCAAAAACGCACACTATTTTCTCACAAACATGCAATATTATCAGAAATCTCACACAGAAACACACCTCTCTCTCACACACAATACACTACTCTTCTCTGTTTCTCTCTCTCCCTCTCTGATGCACAACAAATCTATTCTATACAGATAAATAAAATTGAAGTGTCTGTTTGTATTTCCAAATAAAAGCTTTTGCAAAATGCATATTATGAAATAACACAGTCATGACATTAAAAAAAATCAATTTTTAAAATTTGTGTCTATGTTCCGGCTAATCTCCGAATTGGCTGGACCAATTTTAACAGGACTGACTTGCAGATAGCAAATTTTATAAGGAATAACTTAATAGGCTACTTTTATTTAATACTAGATGTGCCCCGCGCTTTCACCCGCGTAGATTTAGTTTCATCCTTACTGTTGCGGAACCCTAATATTTTTAATAAATAAAAGTAGCCTAAGTTACTCCTTGAAACATCCGCTACCTGCCAGTGAAAGTCCCGTTAAAATCGGTCCAGCCGTTTCAGAGATTACCGGGAACAAACAGACAGACAGAGAAAAAATGGTAATACTTGGTTTTTTAGTGTCAGTAGCGTGTATACTTTCATATGCATTTAGTAAAAAGCTGTTACTTTGGAATTACAAACAGACACTTCAATTTTATTTATCTGTGTAGATGTATAGATTATGGTTCTGCGCGTCACCCATAGGAATAAGTCGCAAGTAATCAGGTATTTGCAGCCCAGCTATACGAAGAGTGCCTTATGGCCTTCGTATCGTTTCAAGCTGCATATAGCATATGCTGCCACACAATATAGCGCCTTAGTATTATATATATACGGGGGTCTTTTGTGTCGCTGCTACATTTAAAATAACTACTAGTTCTTAGGATATTTACATTTATTTTCCACATCATAATCATAAAATACTAACTGTGCCCCGTCTAACAAACTTTCATCCCTTATTTTATCCCCTTGGGTGTAGAATTAATCAAAATCCTTTCTTAGCGGATGCCCACGTCATAACATGTACCTGCATGCCAAATTTCAGCCCGATCTGTCCAGTGGTTTGGGCTGTGCATTGATAGATCACTATGTCAGTCAGTCAGTCGCCTTTGAGTTATATATATTTAGACTATTGGTGCATGTGTTATGCAAACCCTAAAGTTACTCCTTGTAACATTAGCTACCTGCCAGTGAAAATCCCGTCAAAATTGGTCATGTGGTTAGCCGTAACAAACAGACAGTAAGAGAAAATTTTTAAAATTTTTTTTAGGTCAGTACTGCAAATACATTCATATGCATTAAGTAAAAAGCTGTTATTTTTGAATTACAGACAGACATCAATTTGATTTATCGGTATATTTTGAATTTGAATTTAAGAGTATAGATTACTTGATATTAAACCAGCTCTGTTGCATAGATGGATGGTGAAGAAATGGCAGACCCTGGTGGAAGCCAACATCGACGTGAAGACCACCGACGGCTACCTGCTGCGCGTGTTCTGCATCGGGTTCACCAACAAGGACTCTCTCAGCCAGCGCAAGACTTGCTATGCCCAACATACGCAGGTAATCACAGTTTATTTCAAACTAGCTGTGCGCCGCGGTTTCACCCGCGTGGTTAATTTCATGGGTGGCCCGCGGAACCCTAACGTTTTTTTTAAAGTACCCCTTAGTTACTCCTTGTAAAATTTACTTTCTGCCAGTGAAAGTCCCGTTCAAATCGGTCCAGCCGTTTCGGAGATTAGCCAGAACAAACAGACATACCATCAGACACACAAACATTTTAAAAATTGTTTTTTTTTTTGTTAGTACCGTATGTACTTCCATATGCATTTGGTGAAAAGTTGTTATTTTGGATTGACAAACAGACACTTCAATATTATTTATCTGTATAGATAGTATCTACAACTTGATCAAAATAGTGCTATCTGTGGGCCGACAGGTGGGGGATTTCGATCCCATAGAAATCTGCGTTTAAATAGTGTCAATGTGACGGATTCCATGGTGAATTCAGTATTCACACCTGCTTCTCTTATACATTTACATATGCTCGCGTCTGTATTGCCCGAAGGGGTAGGCAGAGGAGTTGTAGTAACAACATCCACTTTTCACACAAGATTAAGTGCCAACGTGACAGATGGTGAGACTATCGCCGGCTCAGGTACTATACATAAGACTTTGGATTACTCAGACATGCATGCAGGTTTCCTCACGATGTTTTCCTTCACCGTAAAGCACGTGGTGTGAAATCAGTGCACATACGTTTTCTGCAGCTGCCCGCTGGGATTCGAACTTGCGTTGCTTGCTTTGCATGCGACTGCTAAAACGATAATAAATAAAGTGTCAATGACGCGGTGAATTCACTATAGAAACCAGCCTCTCTTATCGATATATGTACTAGTATAGCGCAGTTCCTCCTCCGATATGCAAAGTCCACCTGACTTTGCCATATATGACCTAACTGCGTAGATTGAAGCGACACTACGGACGCGGCTGGCGACTCTTACGCTGGCTTTTCGTATGTTGGTACAAACAAAAATGAAAAACATCATAGTTCAAGATAGATACCTACTGCCGCGTTATTCACTAAGGATTCTGCGTTGAATTCGACTAGCGATGATTTCATTCATAGGAAATTTATACATAGAGGATAAGGTTCAATCTTTAAAACCTATACTAAACCATAGTGAACGCGGCTGATCGCTAATCAGCTGGCATCATGCACTATTTTACGCCACGTGTTTTACGGTGAAGGAAAACATCGAGAGTACATCTACATACGTATGTATCGCCTGAGTTTGCGATGGACTCACCCTTTGTCATGTTGGCACTGAATCATACTCTGTGAAATATAGGTGTTGTAACAACAACTCTGTCTACCCCTTCTGGGATGGCGTGAGCACATTTAATCCTGGAATAAATAACTATTGATCCACCTCTTTGGGGGACCGGAATGTCGTGGGTTTTGAATTATAGAGTTCACTGTACTTACTAGAATCAACTTTACACTTCGTGACCGTCTTAATATTATCGCAGGCAACATATATTATGAATGTGAAGGACCGGACCGTCAGGTCGGATTGAATGCTTTCGCGGTCCGTGCTTTGCCCATAAATGCATACAAATATTTATTTATATTGATGTTTCCAGGTGCGTGCCATCAGAAAGAAGATGTGTGAGATCATCACCCGCGATGTGACCAACTCTGAGCTCCGTGAGGTCGTGAACAAGCTGATCCCGGACTCCATTGCCAAGGACATTGAGAAGGCGTGCCACGGGATCTACCCACTGCGTGACGTTTGTATTAGGAAGGTAAGAAAATAATACACAGTTACATAGTAATTTCACTTAATCAAATGTATTAGGGAAAGGAGAATGCCAAAATACGTCGAAATTATTTTACTTTATATTAGACTAGTTTCGCAATTTCATGGGTGAACCACGGAACCCTTAGTTTCTTTTAATTAAAAGTAGCTTACGTTACTCCTTGTTATATTAGCTACCTGCCAGCGAAAGTGCCGTTGAAATCGGTCCAGCCGTTTCGGAGATTACCCGGAACAAACAAACAGAATGAGAGAATTTTTTTAAGTTTGGTTTTTCAGTTTCATTAGCGTGTACACTTTCATATCCATTTAGAGAAAAGCTTTTATTTTGGAATTACAAACAGACACTTTATTTATCTGTATAGATTTATGCATGACATGCATATGGTTAGCAAAAATACGAACTCGAGGCGGGGACTCGAACCCACGACGTCTGAAAACCATGCCGGCAACTGAGCAGTGATTACACCTCATACGTAGAATTTGTCCTTACCTTGTCTTTTTTGCGCTTTTAGGAGTGGTTTTACCGGCGAGTTGGACGCGTAGGAGAAGTTCCATACTACTTATCTATATATACAAGCGGCAAAAAAAATCACGTTTCTTGTATCGGAGCCCACTATTCATTTTATTCTATGGAAATGTTAAATGTCTAACTACAACGGTTCATGAGATACAGCCCAGTGACAGACGGACAGATAGCGGAGTTGTATTAATATGATCGCATCCCATTTTACTTTGAGTATGGTACCGTATAAGCAGGCATTCTTCTTTACCTCGTTTAAATCTACCATGATGATCCACCTAGCTCGCAATGACACATATCTGATGAAAACTTATGTTCCCTTTTGATTTATATCTGACAATTATATACCTGTATTTGAAATAGAGGTATATTGTATAGAGGTACATTGTATAGAGGTGCTTTGTATATATTCCAGGTGAAGGTACTGAAGCGGCCGCGTTTTGAGATCTCCAAGCTGATGGAACTCCACGGAGAAGGTATAGTTTTTATATCTATCCTAATTCGTATTATTATAATATTAATAGCGAAAGTTTGTATGTTTGTGTATGGATGGATGTTTGTTACTCTTTCACGCAAAAACTACTGAATGGATTTTGATGAAACTTTACAGTAATATAGCTTACTAGCTGTGCCCCGCGGTTTCACCCGCGTAAATTTAGTTTCACACAAACTTTCATCCTCTATTTTACTCCCTTGGGGATAGAATTAATCAAAATCCATTCTTAGCGGATGCCTACGTCATAACATGTACCTGCATGCCAAATTTCAGCCCGATCCGTCCTGTGGTTTGGGCTGTGCGTTGATAGATCACTTTCAGTCAGTCACCTTTGAGTTATATATATTTAGAAGATTGTTTTGTTTGGTAGGTGGTAGCGGCAAGCGCGGCGAGGCTGGTGACAAGTCTGAACGGCCGGAGGGCTACGAGCCGCCAGTGCAAGAGAGCGTTTAAATATACATACTAAAATCTGATTACCTTGTTTTATTTGTCCGTCTGTATTCACGAGATTAGAGCGCTGACCTTGAGTGACCTTTTTGGTCTTGAGTGGAGTGGCGCGTGCGAGAGTAATTAAATGCGCAGCTATCCCCACTAATAACACAGTGCTTAAAATTCTTGACGATACCAGGGGCCCAACCATGAGCTCTTATTGCAATGTTAATTCAGTTGTGCGACAGTGACAGATGTATGCACGTCACATACATCGGTCTCATAAATGAGTGAAACTATCATGGCAATAAGAGCTCATGGTAAGGCCCCCAGAAGGTCTAGACTAGACCAAGTAAGATTCTTTCGCGCTTGCGCTATACAAAAATATAAGCGATAGAAAATGTATGTGAATTACATAAATCGGTCACGTGACATCTGTCATTCCCGTACGTTAAATATCGTTGTTTCTACTAGCGAAGCGTGAGGATAACGTTACTTTATCGGCACGTTAGGTATTCAATTGCCGTGGTATGGTATCGATAAAATTTATCGACAATTTTAAAATAATTCCGGCTTTTTTAATATACCTTTTCATGGTGGCAAAGAGTCACTTGAATTTGAGTTTGTTCGAGGGAACAAAGTAAAATTTTCAATGACAAGAAATTATATATTTATTTATATGAATTATGTAATTAAATTAAAATGTTTCTATGTACAATCATATAAAGTATCCTACCAAAAATAATAGTTCTTAATATAATTATTATTATTATATTTACATATAATAAGTAAGTAGTTCCTATAAAAAAGACTTAATTAAGATCTTAATATTTGGTTCAAAGCTTACAAACTATCCGTCAACATTATTTAAATCTTTAAATAGTCAAGGATAGGAAATATTAAATTCGTAGGTATTTGTTTCTTCCCCATCCAGAATAACATGGACTTATTATAGTTATTTATAGGTAATTATAAATGAGTCTAAATTCTCTTAAAACTCTTAAATGAAAAAAAAACTACCTAATTAAAAAAATTGCCACACGTAAAAAGAAACAACTTTTTTATCCGTCTTCCAAACTGTCACTCGCATTTGCATTTGAAATCAAAAATTTTTTGTTGTCAGTTTTGACAACTCAAAAACTTCGCTAACCGATTGGTAATTTTCATACAATTCTTAATAACATAATTGGTAATACGCTTGAATATTGCTGAATAGAAGTTAAAGCGAGAATACATTGAATGTGCAAACGACAAATTCACCCTAATGATTTACGATCTCAACGTAGTAAAGTACTTTCAACATGGCCGACACATTAGACTTCAAGTCCAGTCAATTTTATTTCTCACATCACATTTAAATGATATTATAATAACATATTAATTAAAACTTAACTTACGTATAAAAATATAGGTTTCAGTTTGTTGTAAGTACCTCAACCTATTTCAACAATACGGAAATGTATAATAATAGTTATTTGTTATACAAGAGTGCAAAGTTGCTTTTTAACCGCGTGTTCAATTTTGATAACCGAGCAAGCGAAGGATTCTAAAATTGAATCACGAGCGCAGCGAGTGATTCAAAATTAGAATCCTGAGCGTTAGCGAGGGAATCAAAAGAGCACGAGGTGAAAAATCTTTGCACTCGAGTGCAACACGTAACTTTTCATTCCACCTCAGCGAGGAAATGACTAAATGCAAAAAAAAAACGTTTACAATCACAAGATAGGTACACTTTTATTTCAGTTTAGGTATTAATTACTACATTATGACAGGTAAGTATTACAGAATAATCTTTTTAATTCACAAACTTAGTGCACACGATGTTCTAAATTCAATTTACTTTATCCTCTAGAGAATAAAAACGGCTTTTCCACTAAGATATTGAAGATTAAAAATACTCTTTCCGAGATGGTGGGATGAAAATGTATTTATAGTTTCTTTGAGAGATTCTAATTAATAATCTATACTATACTTATTATTACTCAAAGACATTAAAAAATTACTAACATATAGTCTCTGCCTACCACCATGGGATGTAGCCGTAAGGATATGTTTGTATGTACTAAAGTGGCTTATAAGTCCTACGTTAGTAGCATCGACGATACTAAAAAAAAGTTAAGTAGGAAAGTGAAAACATTCACATTCAGTGAAGTCATAAAGTAATCTGACAAGTCAGATTTTAAAATTAATTATATCCCTTAAATAGTTTTGGAAGTGCAAATATGACTTAAATGTCCAATCATATTATTTAATATTAATTTTTGTGACATAAATGCAATTTTATTTTATGTCAACGTGAATAGGGTCTATGTCGGTAATGTTATTTAGAATGTCTAGTCTAGTCTAGAATATTTATGGTCAAAAATATTCTTTTTTTTAAGGAAGAAGAAGTGTTCTAATTATTTGAAAACAAATTTTTCGCTTCTTAATGTCAAACAATCAGGCGAATAATCTATAAAAGTTTACTAATGTAATTTTCTTTTGCTGTAAGTACGTTTGGCTGACTATTCAAATACAAAATTACAGCAATATTTTGTGTCGTTTGAAGTGACATTTACGACAAGCGTTCGTATTGTAAATTATGACGTATACAATAACATTCGTTTCATTCGTTACGAGATTCAAAATAGGCCAAAAACAATAAAATGCTAGCCAAATATAGTCAAAGAACAAAAAGGTTTAACTAGTACTACTACAGTTTACAGTGCCCCAATTATAGGTTTTAGCATGTTTTTACGCTGACGATATCGCCTGCGTATTTTCCTCAATATGTATGGAAATGTTAAGAAGCGCTCCAAGCGGCGAGTGTGGGAAGTTTTACGTCTCCATACAAAAAAAGCGTAAAACGCAATGTCAAACGAAGACGTTCGAACGTGTCAAAACCTACACTTAGAGCACAGGACAGTAGAGGTCGGTATCCTAAAATACTTTATAAAATGCTAAACTCGACCATAAACTGGACCATAGATTTAATAAATTTAAAAATTCAACCTTCTGAAAAAATCAAGTCGTTTGATTTTTTAATTCCGCCTCTACTGGTATTTTCTTTATGGTAACACAAGGCTTTTGTTTTCTTCTAGTAAACATAAAGAATAAGCAGATGGTTGATATTATTAGAGATATTATACATATTACTGTCAGGCCTAACTGCGCCGCAGCTGTGGAGTACGTTCCATGGTAGATTAAAGTTCTTAGGCTTGCTGGCAGCTCGTCCACACTCTGAAAACAATATGAGTGTGTTCAATGGATAATCATCAAGGGATAAAAATGAATTCAATTATTTTGCCACAAGGCCTTAATTCCGGCACTGCGACAGACACCGATTTGCTCCAAGTTTTCTTGTAATTGTAAGTCGTTTTGTGTAAAAATCAGGTGATCAGCCACATCGGGTTGACTCAAGTGCCGACCCCAACAATGTATGGGATAAGGCCAGGGAGATGATGATATGGTACACGAAGTACCAGGCGCACATAACGGACAAGGAGTTAATAAGTTGATTGCGACTAACATGGAGCCACATCGGGTTGAATCAAGTGCCGACCCCAACAATGTATGTAAACTTACCATATCAATCCAAGCAACCGGCAAAATGAGTCCTGGTTTTAAAAAGCTCAAAGCTGAAAACATTCCCGTCTTCCTGACTTCCACGTTGATTTGCAAACTGAAATAGATACAATTGTTTAAATCTTTAGATACCTATCTAACCTATCTAAATAAGAGTAGTTGTATTATGAGAAATAATAACTGTGTCAGCGGGACCAAGTGAATATTTTCATTTTTCTAAAATAAATAAATATTTAAAGCGTAAAAAAACACATACAGGTGAATTGGTAATCTCCTTTTTTTGAAGTCAGTTAAAAAGAGCTTTCTTTGCAGAAATATCTATCTGCTATTGAAATAAAATTTGAACAGCTGTTTCAGAGATTAGTCGGGAGTTTTCAGACAGACTTTTTTTTTATTTCGGAATATATCTACATTCATATTAATTTGGAATTACAGACACTTCAATTTATTTATGTGTATAGATGAAAAATGTGAACTCACCAAGATTTCCCATTGAGGGATATCCCCAACGTCGGGTGAATATCCAGGAAGGAGTCGTGGAGTATTGGATCGGGCTTCATTCCCGTCACGTCTTCTCGAAGCTTCTCATCAGCGAGGTAGAAGTGAGGGAAGGATACCAAAGCGGGGGCTCCTGAAAAATTCGTAAGTCCATAATTCATCCTATTAAATAAATAATTGGCATTTTTTTTATATCAAGCATTTTCAATAATTCATTTATTTTCAAAAACAGCAAATTCGGAGCACTAGTAACTAACGGAAGTGTATGAAGAGATGCATGAATGTGGACGAAGGGAAAGATGTATGTACGGATCGTAGTATGTGGCAAACGGTGGTTTCTGCCCAACCCCATGGGATACAGGCATGAGCATGATTAAGTGCCAACGTGACAAAGGGAGAGTTCATCGCCGTCTCAGGCATACATACGTCTTGGAATTACTTCTCAGACATATGCAAGATTCAGCACAAGTTTAAAGCACGTGGGGTGAAATTACTGCACTTAAGTTTTTACAAAAACTCATTGGTGCAGGCCGCTGGGACCTTGCGTCGCTTGGGTAGCAGGTGAATGCTCAAACGGCTGATGACGGAAAAGCATATTAAATAATTTCCCATTACCCATAGTACAAGCAGTGATATTGACTACCCCTCTCGGAGGGCAGGTAGCAGAGTCCACCTCGCAGTAGCACTGGTTGGCAGGGTTGTTCTTGGGGTCATCGAACACGTTCAGCGGCATCCTGTACCGGAGGAGCTGGATGCCATCTTGGATCTGATTAAAATGAAAATTATTTAGGCCCTTATGAACATCAAGAATTGACCACCAGTTCGGCTAACCTTCTGAGAAGAACCGGCAAGAAACTCTTCGCTGGCATCGTGTATTTTATTACATAGTAAATCATTATTAATTACAATACAAGTTACATAAAATGATGTTCTGCGATATCGTCAACGTAAAAGCATGTTAAAACCTATATATACTTGGGGCGCTGGACTGCAGCCCGATTCACGTACTTAATAAACACCATAACGATGTCGTAGCGACTTAGTCGTAGAAAATGTTCGTATACACAACCAAAATGAAAAAAACAATCTTTTAAAAAAACTCGCTTTTCACTGGCTTTTTGCAAAGTGCACCTACACTCGTGTAAAGTTTTCATCAATACAAATGCCTTTGACTCCATCATCAGATGGACTCCAGATTATCATCATCATTATCAAAAATTTACAAAGGCACTGGTCGCCACTACGATTTTCGAAAATTCCCATCTCATGCCTGTCAGAAGGACCAAATTTAGTTCCATAGACGTTCGCTGGTGGCGCTTCAAATCGACACAAAGTGTAGCTGTCATTTTGGAATAGTTGTCAAGCGTTCTAGTTTAGTAGAGGTCAGTATCACAAGGTGACGTTTGACGGAGCTACAATTTGAGCCTTTAATCATGTCATTCGAAACTCCGCAAAAAGAAAAGTAAATGGGTTCCTCCACATATTTTTAACTATCTCTTCTTATATATAAAAATGAATCCCCATTTCCCTTGGTCACGGGGTCACGCCTAAACGGCTGGATGGATTTTAACGGGACTTTCACTGGCAGATAGCTGATGTTAACAATAATTTTACTGGACAGCCATTAAATTTGGTTGGTGGAATAGCTGTACTGTGTCGTCGCCATTCAATGAATAAAAGAAAAATAAAGCATTGTCTTTGACACTAGTTGTAGATATAGTAAAAATTACCTCAACATCTTTTTCGTAGACAAACGGCAGTCGTCGGCAAATGTTTGGATAGTAGACATGGAGGGTAGATTTCCGATCCAACATCGATGGGGGGAAGATGGATCCGTCTGAAGCTTCCAAGCTGTAACACACACAAACATGATACTAGTATAGTCTAATAGGCATTGGTGTAAGAACTGATAGCACCCTCATGGGGACGCCAATTTTTTTATATCATCAATAGGTTAGAGCCGTGGCCTTGGATTGGATTTGAATCCCAGCGGGGCCTGTACAAATGAGTTTTACTAAAAACTTATGAGCAGTGATTTCACGTCATGCTTTATGGTGAAGGAAAACATCGTGAGGAAACCTGCATATGTCTCACAAGTAATTCAAAGACGCCTGATATATGCCTGATATATAGTATCACGCGTTACTTAGTTGGAAGAGCAACTGCACGGTTTGCAGAGGTCGTAGGTTCGAGTCTCGTCTCGTGTTCGTATTTACTTGACCATTTTTAAGAATTTAGAGTGTATAGTACACCCATATTTCGCCATTATGTTCAAATCCTATGTAATAGGAAGCGAACCTATTGCTAATGGTGTGCCACTGATGTGCCAGTGATAATTAAGTTCATTCAGAATCAGTGGGCTCGCAGGCAATCGTTATAGTGCGATGTGCCGTGTTATCAGAGTTCAAAAGGTCTCACAAGATAACAGCCGATCGCCTCATTACTATATCAGTTTTTACACAGAGTTATTAACATCAAAATTACATGTTGTTTTTCAAATGAAAAAAAACTTTGTTGGTGATTTTTCCATCTGTAATGTCCCAATAGCAGCCCGCAGTCTGGATTAGTGGCCGGTTAATGGTAATAGGCTCGCCCTTTATTACATGGGAATTAAACATAACTGGTGAAATGTGGGTGAACTATAATAATTACACCTCTGCCTATCCTTTATAGGAATACAATCATGAGCATATGTATGTATTATTTAGCTGGTGCAGCTAGCTTGTGCTTAGGTATATTATCCCGACTTGTTACGTTACGGCTAGGTATTTTATGATTTATATTGTATTACTCAAAAATGAAAATTATTTTTTGAAATGATCATTGCGTAATAAATTCTTCTTCTTCTTCATAAAACCATACAACTTCTAAAAGACAAATCTTCCTTTTTCTCCGACACCTGTATAGTTTTAATTAATGCTGCGTCGCATTTTATAAGTATGTAAAATAAATTTTCTTTTTTATTCTTTACAATAGACAACGTAGGGCCCTTGTAGGACAAAATATGGACTTCCTCACCTGTTACATTCAATGCTGGTCCAGAAGTTCAGCAGATCGTGGCCATCGACCGCTTCTATGATGTTCATTCTATCTATGTCTTCCTCTCCCGTGTTTATGGTGTACTTTTCTGACACTGTGCCGTTTTTCTGAAAAGTCAAAAAGCCACTTTCTAATTCTGTGTGGACTTTGTAAATCTAAATATATATAACTCGAAGTCTGACTGACTGACTGACATAGTGATCTATCAACGCACAGCCCAAACCACTGGACGGATCGGGCTGACATTTGGCATGCAGGTACATGTTATGACGTAGGCATCCGCTAAGAAAGGATTTGTTTACTGCTGCCCCCAAGGGGATAAAATAGGGGATGAAAGTTTGTATGAAACTAAATTTACGCGTATGAAACCGCGGGGCACAGCTAGTAAATTATAATTTTATAAATTTTCAAAGTTAATTAATTTCAGCGCAAGTGTCGGTAGAAGGCGTCCAAGGAAAAAGTACTATCACCAAATCTATACAGGTAAATAAAATTGAAGTGTCTGTTTGTAATTGCAAAAAAATAGTTCTTACCAAAGCTAATAGTCCAAATTTCTCAAACTTCAGTTGCCCTTGCAGACTCAGGATTGGTTTAGCGATGTTAATGATGCTATCGTCATAGCCCCAGAGAAACCTGGCAATGATAATATAAATATTAAAAAAATATATGCTCACGCCATCCCAGAAGACCCGAAGGGGTAAGCAGAGGTGTACAACAACACCCACTCAGTCTCAGCCACTATACATACGTCTTTGAGTTACATCTCAGACATATGCAGGTTTCCTTACGATGTTTTCTTTCACCGTAAAGCACGTGGTGTGAAATCACTGTACATATGTTTTTAGAAAAACTCATTGGTGCAGGGGCCTTACCATGAGCTCTTATTGCCATGATAGTTTCACTCATTTATGAGACAGATGTACGCGACGTGTATACATCTGTCACTGTCGCACAACTTCATTATCATTGCAATAAGAGCTCATGGTTGGGCCCCTGGCCCCGCTGGGATTCTAACTTACGTCGCTTGCGTAGCAGACGACTGCTTTAACCCCAAGGTCAACACGGCTCTAATAAATACCTAAGTATAAAAAATATCAACTATGCCAATATACTTTATTAAAGCATGTACACCTTTGACAACAAATATCATCACTTAATTGCTTTTCGAACAACGTAGAGTACTTAATTGATTAGGAACTTTCTTAAGACGACAAGTTACTGCAATTAGTTGGATTACTTTACTTTGAAAAGAGTAATTACTGAGTTTCTTGCCAGGTTCTTCTCAGTAAAGCAACCTTCCGAACCTGGCGGTAGCATGTATAATCCTGTAAATTGTGTCATTCTGACGATTTGAAAGTGCTTTGTATAAAGTCTAATCGAATAAAGATATTTTTGACTTTTTTTGACTTTTTGACTTTTACTCCGCGTTTCACTGAAATTTAAAACGTCGTGAGATTTTATGGAATTTTAAGTCAAAGACAGATCTTTATTCGATTAGACTTTATACAAAGCACTTTCAAATCGTCAGAATGACACAATTTACAGGATTATACATGCTACCGCCAGGTTCGGAAGGTTGCTTTTACTGAGAAGAACCTGGCAAGAAATTTTAGGCCTAAGTATAGGTTTGTACCAGGGGCGGATCCAGCTTTGGCGCCAGGAGGGGGTCACATAGTCGTGGTCAAGAACTTATAATTAAATTTTGATAATAATACAAGAAAAATGTAGGTCGTCGACAAGCGCGCAAAGGGCGGCGCGGTAAAATTCAAATTTTTGATGCGTTCGTTCCCAAACGTTTGCCATCAAACAAAGTTATAATATTATATTAAATTAATTAAATATTGAAGGCATGTAGTTACATAAAATCTGTATGGTGACAAAATATATAAATAAAATCATTATGTTCAATTAGTGGTCCACCTAAGTCCTGGAACCAGCTCAGATCCGCCGTTGGTTTGTACCCGTCCCGTAACGAATTAAGAGCGCATAGCGAAAATAGTGGGGATACTGCGCAGGTTTTTATTCACCTCGCGCCATATTATAGACAGAGACAGACTCACACAAACGCTTGGGCTAAACTTGGGACCAGAGGGCCTAGTGCGAGTTTTCCACTGCTGCCGTCACAAGTCACCGCGTCGACGTAAACGCAGATTTGTATAGGATCGGAACAGCGTCTCTGTCGGCCTAAACATGATACTATTGTGAGCCCATACAAATCTGCGTTTACGTCGACGCGATCACTTGTGACGGCGATTTTAAGAAAACTCGCACAGCTAAATCCCAGCGGGGCCTGTACCTATGAGTTTTCTAAAAACTTACGTACAGTTATTTCACACCACGCGCTTTACGGTGAAGGAAAACATCGTGAGGAAACCTGCATATGTCTGAGAAATAATTCAAAGACGTATGTATTGCCTGAGACGGCGATGGACTCACCATCTGTCACGTTGGCACTTAATCATATTCGGTGAAATGTGGTGTTGAAAATTACAACACCTCTGCCTACCCCTTCGGGGAATACAGGCGTGAGCGTATGTATGACTTCTATACTCTATGTGTAATATGTAATGGTTACGTAGGTACCTGTGGACCGGCAGATGTAGGAAGGCGTTCGGATGGTTCGCCCAGTGCAGCGCTGAGCTGAGTGACATCATACCGAATGTTGGTAGGTTCATACTGATGGCCTTGGACACTACACCCTGGGAAAAAACAACTTTCAATACTGTGGGGAATGATTTGACAAATCTCATTTATTCCCGAGCCATTCAAAAATCAATATCAAAAAGTTTTATTCAACATAAGGGACACTTGGAACACTTATTGAACGTCATTTCTCTTACGCTAACTTAAGTTAATTTACTACCGTTTCCAAAAGTAAGCCTGTCAGGAGAAGAAACGGCGAAACATTATTTGTTTTAGTACATTTTAATGGAAGAGTGAGCAACTCATTGCCATACTTGGCTATCATCAATATACTCAGTTACACACAGAAACTTTTTGAAAAAGCATATTATATGCTTATTCACAAAGTTTATGTTTGATGATTGCCTTAAAATTTAAAAATGGTACTTAGTTATTTGTGATTAAGACTTAATCATGTCCCTAAATAACACCACTCAGATCCAGCTCCCTAGCTCATCCCCCAGCAACGCCTTAAGCCGAGGTCCGAGCCCCGCACCGGGGCGCCCTTAGCTGTGTTGCTTAGTTTTTAAGTTTAAGCTCGGCTGGAGGCCCTTGGGTCTCGCCCTATAGTCCGGTTAAGCAGTGGAGATATCAGGTTTTTTTCAAATTCATTGGGACAGATCCTTGGATTCGGACTCGCTCACTTGATTGGCCACAACTCAAACCACTCGCTATCTGTAGGTCTAAAAAGCCACTTTGGGAGAATCATAATGTGATCCGAATATGATTCGTCATCGAAATGACGAAATGCTCACTTAGGTGCAATTCATATTATGATGGTGTGTTTTCTGTGACTTTTAAGTGCAAAAATATACTACCTACTTAATAAAAGGATGGATTTAATCAAAACGTTGACGGCTTCGATGATGTTTTTCATCACCACCCAATCCATTGATGATAATTCAGAGTCAGAATCACTCCTTAAGTATCTTTACTGTTCAGTCATACATTTTATTTTCCCATTGTCTGCAACATTCGGCTGTCAAAGGTTTAGGTATTTAAACATTAAAAAAAACCTAACGATAGCGCGATCTAACTAACGTGTGGCGCCATCTAGTGCGTAGTTTAAGTACTACTTACTAGCAGAGGCAGGTTGGGTACCACGATCTGATCGAAGTGGGCTCCAGTAGACCTCTCAGGCATGTAATGGAAATGATTTCTCTCCTGGAACGACAGCTGATCACCGTTGAATGCCACGTTCACGCGTTCCAGCTGTTGTCTGGAAGAAAATAGTATTAAATTATGATAAATTTAAGACACATGTAAAAACTGTTTTGATGATGAAAGCCTATTATACAATTTCGGATTATATAAATGACAAGGATATATGGAACTAGGTAAATCACTCTGCACAAGTAGCTCCTGGCAAATACATGGTATGCAAACACTTGTAAATCTATCTGGTATTGTTCTTTTTTCTACCTTTTTCTTTTTTCTAGCTGTTATTTTGGAATTACAAACAGACACTTCAATTTTATTTATCTGTATAGATGTATAGATATCTGTATAGATGTAGGTGGTTTCGGTGGTAATAAATTGATTGAAAACGTTGATACGCATGAAAAGCCATACTTGAGGCATAGTTAGCAATAACTTTTAAAGATAATGTTAGCGAATAGATAAAATCTACCACCCGCGTAGCTAGATATTCACAAGTGAATTTATGAAACCAATAAAAGAGCAATTTTGTGTTCGATATTATATATATACTAGCTGTGCCCTGCGGTTTCATCCGCGTAGATTTAGTTTCTTCCTTATTGTCGCGCAACCCTAATATTCTTTAATAAATAAAAGTTATTCCTTGAAGCATCAGCTACCTACCAATGAAAGTCTCGTTAAAATCGGTCCAGCCGTTTCAGAGATTACCCGGAACAAACAGACAGACAGACAGAGAAAAATTTTAAAACTTGATTTTTTTGTGTCAGTAGCGTGTATACTTTCATATGCATTTAGTGAAAAGTTGTTATTTTGGAATTACAAACAGACACTTCAATTTTATTTATCTGTATAGATATAGATAATATAGATGTGTAGACTACGTTCTCTATCTAGTATCGCCTCTTACTGAATAGGACCAGGGCCCCAACCATGAGCTCTTATTGCAATGATAATTCAGTTGTGCGACAGTGACAGATGTATGCACGTCACATACATCTGTCTCATAAATGAGTGAAACTATCATGGCAATAAGAGCTCGTGGTAAGGCCCCTGGATCCGATATTTATTTATTTATTTATTTATTAGTGTAAAGGAAACATACAGTTTTATGTAAAATGAATTAAACTAAACACATTTAAATTAAGTTTCCAAAATTAAAAATAAAATAAAATATACAGCATGTCGGTGGGAAAAAAATAACGAAAAAAACAAATTAAACTTTGATATACAACTGGCATGGGATAAAGATATTGCGGCGGTGACCAGAGCCCGTCGTATTAGGTCATTGATGGAAGAAACAGTTGGTAGTTCTGCTAATAAATCTATTAGTAGCATATAAAGTACGTGATGGTGGAACATGAAAAACTTCTTTACTTCGCGAGGTGGGTCTTCTACAACGAATACCTATTTGATGAAGTAAGTATGGAGAATCAGTCAAATTGTGCAGTAATTTATGTAATAGTACCAAGTCTTTGTAAGTGCGACGTTTTTCTAATGAAATGACTTTGTCTGCTTGAAAATTAAATTCAATTCAAAATGATATCAATTCTAAATACCGAATTACATTTGTAGGAGCCGTGGTGGTTGGCTTTTCCCTGACATCCACATCCATAGATTTAGAAAATAAACTTTCATACATTAATTCGCGACCTCCACGATAATTAAAATTGGAAGTTTAAGCAGTCGCCTGCTACGCAAACTAATCCCAGTGGAGCCTGTACCAGTATTTTGTTTTAAAAACTTATGTACAGTCTTAAAAACTTATGTCAGAACACACCTGTATACCCCGAAGAGGTCAGTAGCAATGTGGTAATAACAACACCCACTTTTCACCGAAGATGATTAAGTGTCAACGTGACAGAGGGTGAGTCTATCGCCGTCTCAGCCACTATACATAAATCTTTGAATTACTTCTCAGACATATGCAGGTTTCCTCACGATGTTTTCCTTCACCGTAAAGCACGTGGTATGAAATCACTGCATATATGTTTTTAGAAAAATCATTGGTACAGGGGCCCAACCATGAGCTCTTATTGCAATGATAATTCAGTTGTGCGACAGTGACAGATGTATACACGTCACATACATCTGTCTCATAAATGAGTGAAACTATCATGGCAAGGTCCCAGGCCCCGCTGGGATTCGAGCCGTGGGGTTCTAGCAGTCGCTGCGCAACCGACGCATGTTCGAATTAAATTTGTACTTATATTCAATTTGTTTTCATATTTTTAACCTTGAACAAAACCAATAGCTGTTCTAGGTTATATTAACACCGAATGGTCTTGATACTAAGTAAATTATATTACCAAAAGTTATCACAACATATTCACTTATCGCTCGTGTCATTGCTGGAATAATCTTTGTTATAACACTTAATAATAACTTAATATTGATTGAATATTTCACGGCAAGGTGAAAGGTGTAACTTTGTGATGAGTAGCGTCATCTACTAAGAAAAATAGTTGGTTGTCTGTCTGATAATTCACTCGGATGAAAATGAAAATGATTTATTCAGTTTAGGCCCTGGGGCCCAACCATGAGCTCTTTTTGCAATGATAATTCAGTTGTGCGACAGTGACAGATGTATACACGTCACATAAATCTGTCTCATAAATGAGTGAAACTATCATGGCAATAAGAGCTCATAGTAAGGCACTTATGAATGTCGAAGAATTTACCACGACGGATGAAACGCTAAACCGATTTTGGCCAATTTAAGGGAAATGATTAGCCAGTTACAAAGAGTCTAGTTTTTAGGCTCGCATTTTTGTCATAGAACATTGGCTGGCGGTAGGTACACATCAATCTATACAGATAAATAAATCTGAAGTGTCTGTTTGTAAGTCCAAAATAACAGCTTTAGACTAAATGCTTTTATGAAAGTATTCATTATATTATAAGAGGGGATAAAGAAGGGATAATTATATTATATACTAGCTGTGCCCCGCGGTTTCACTCGCGTAGATTTAGTTTCATGCTTCACGTTGCGGAACCCTAATATTTTTAATAAATAAAAGTAGCCTTAGTTACTCCTTGAAACATCACCTACCTGCCAGTGAAAGTCCCGTTAAAATCGGTCCAGCCGTTTCGGAGATAACCCGGAACAAACAGACAGACAGACAGACAGAGAAAAAAATTTATAACTTGGTTTTTTAGTGTCAGTAGCGTGTATACTTTCAGATGCATTTTGAGAAAATCTGTTATTTTGGATTTACAAACAGACACTTCAATTTTATTTATCTGTATAGATTAATTATATATACAAGGACTTACTTATTTAAAACTAATTAAAGGTAGTAAGCTTGTCCCAAGTCGGTGTCTCTCGGGATCGTGCCAAGAAGGCTGGCAGCATAGCCACGTTGAATAGCAATGCTGGGCCCCAACCATGAGCTCTTATTGCAATGATAATTCAGTTGTGCGACAGTGACAGATGTATACACGTCACATACATCTGTCTCATAAATGAGTGAAACTATCATGGCAATAAGAGCTCATGGTAAGACCCGATTCTTTATTTATCTGAATAGATATATAGATACAGTTTAGTTAACTTACGAGTACACATAAGGGCCGACCTCTTGGACGTGAAGCCTCTCAGCCATCCCACTCCTTACGTCTTCCCAGTTGGTGTAGTTGAAGATATACACCTTCATCAGAGGCTGGACATTAGGCCTCTGCCATATAGAAAATGCTAGCGAATTGTTGCGTATCACCATGTTCTGGGGACAATTTGTTATTTTATTACATACTAGCTGTGCCCCACGGTTTCACCCGCGTAGATTTTTATTTCATGATTGCCCGCGGATCCCAAATGTTTAAAAAAAATCTATTTTTTACTTCTTGTAACATTAGCTATCCGTCAGTGAAAGTCCCGCTAAAATCCGTCCAGCCGTTTCGGAGATTACCCGGAAAAAACAGACAGACAGACAAAAATTTAAAACTTGGTTTTTCGGTGTCAGTAGCGTGTACACTTTCATATGCATTTAGTAATAAGCTGTTATTTGGAAATTACAAACAGACACTTCAATTTTATTTATCTGTATAGAGTATAGATAGATACTTACTGATAAAATAGCGTCATTGATGGTGTTTGTGAAGCAGAAGAATATGGTTCCTATCAAGCTGAGCACGAAGGTTGCTGACAGCAGACCCAGTACTGAAACAAACAATATACATTTTACACACCTTCCGAACCTGGCAGTCGCAATTTAAGTATCTGGGGCCCAACCATGAGCTCTTATTGCAATGTTAATTCAGTTGTGCGACAGTGACAGATGTATACACGTCACATACATCTGTCTCATAAATGAGTGAAACTATCGTGGCAATAAGAGCTCGTGGTAAGGCCCCTGTTTGTAATCTATACATCTATATCTACACAGTTAAATAAAATTGAAGTGTCTGTTTGTAATTCCAAAATAACAGCTTTTCGCTAAATGTATATGACGCTGCTGATACTAAAAAAACTAAATTAAAAAAAAAAACTCTGTCTTTCTGTCAGTCTGTTTGTTCCGGCTAATCTCCGAAACGGCTGGACCGATTTTAACGGGACTTTCACTGTCAGGTAACAAATTTTACAAGGAGTAACTTAGGCTACTTTTATTTAAAACAAAGAGTTCCGTGGGAGACCCATGAAATCAAATCTATGCGGGTGGAACCGCGGGGCACAGCTAGTTGTGTAATATAATTTAAATGTAATTATAATGTATCGGATCAATCCAGGTTTAGATTCTAGGGTGCGAAGCCTTGCACTTGATCTTTAAACTAAAACTAACCTTGATTTGATAACTTTTTTTGCAGAATTGAATCGTACGTAATTATTATCGCATTATTGCGTAATTATAATTACAACACCCACGCGTATTCTATTATATCATACACGGAAATGTTTTGTATCTTATAACACAAATTATTTAGCAAAAAAACACAGAAAAGCGCAGCTAGTTTATACAGGGTGTCGGAGAAAAAGGAACAGTTGTCTTCTAGAAGTTGTAGGGTTTTATGAATATATCACTATGTTGAAGTCGTAAAATATCTAGCTCCAACGATAACGGAGTTATAGGCTAGGGCCGAAGAGCTCACGGCCTTAAGCGAATGAATGAAGGCGCGGCCGCGTTTACCTACATTCCGTACGCGGTCATTAAACTTTTTAAATTAAGGGGAAGGTTACTGGTTTCGAAAAATGGTTTTATGGGATTATTTCAGGTTTTATTAGTGGGAGAAAAAAAATAAAAACGTAGTTAGATTTCACATGAATAACTCTACGTTACAGCTGATTTTAATGCGAAAATAAGGTCTTGATATGGTCAACTTTGAACGTCAATTACTCGAAAACGGCAGAAGAAATTTTTTTCATAATTATTTTAATTGCTTCCTCAAATTATACCCTATCACATATTTTAAGAGCTGTCCCGTTTTCCCCGACACCCTGTATAAAAATTTTAGTATACATTGTATTAACATTTAATCAGACGTTGTCTTAACCTTAAACCAAGTTCATTGATACACATTATGTTTATTTAAACTCAGATAAAGTGGTGTTGCCAACGCTGGTTTTTTAACTGATAAAAAGATCATACGATGTTATTTAAACCGACTAGCTGTGCCCCGCGGTTTCACCCGCGGAGATTTAGTTTCATCCTTACTGTCGCGGAACCCTAATATTTTTAATAAATAAAAGTAGCCTAAGTTACTCCTTGAAACATCAGCTACCTACCTGTGAAAGTCCCGTTAAAATCGGTCCTGCCGTTTCAGAGATTACCCGGAACAATCAGACTGACAGACAGACAGACAGAGAAAAAATTTAAAACTTGGTTTTTTAGTATCAGTAGCTTGTATACTTCCCTATGCATTTAGTGAAAAGCTGTAATTTTGGAAATACAAACAGACACTTCAATTTTATTTATCTGTATGTATAGACTATAAAAAGAGATAGGTACCACGTTTTAAATATACGTTCCATGATTACGAAATTTTTTATTAAAAAAAAGAAAACGGTTGACCGATTCAAATGAGAGATTCTTGGTGTCCTAAGCTAAAAAAATATTTACAAAAAATATAACCGCCTTCATTAAGACCAAAATAAATTACTTAATCTTCATGTTTGAAAATGAAAATTATTTATTCAGTTTAGGCCCTGGTAAGGAATGTTATGAATGTCGAGGAATTTACCACCGGTTCGGAAACTAGCCTTCTGAGAAGAACCGACAAGAAACTCAGCCAGGCATCATGTACATATCATCGAAACAATATAAATCAAGTAGGTGTTTGGCACCAAGTTTGATGCTATATTTGGCACCAACTTTAAAAGTAAGTTATTAATTTTTCGCTTTTTGAAGGCAGTTCTATTATTTGTAAAAAAAAAATTTTCCGTTCAGTGAATTTTTGCAGAATGCACCTAGCACCCAGTCAAAAGTTCTGTAGTAATAAATAAAAAAAACATTCAGTCGAATTGATAACCTTCTTAAGTCGGTTAATTGGTGTCAAATCAAATCAAATCAAATCAAAAAGTTTTATTCAACATAAGGGACTTGGAACGCTTATTGAACGTATTTATCTTACGCTAACTTAGGTTAATTTACTACCGCTTCCAAAAATAAGCCTGTCAGGAGAAGAAACGGCGAAAAAAACTCCCCAGTTTTTTAAGTTTGTTGTAAGATTCTTGCAAAAATGATGACTGGAGGAATTATAATGAGTAGTTACATAGTTTGTGTGCTATTAAGTCATTCAACGTGATATAACTAGTCACGCAATCTACATCCGGACACGGAAATAGGGATGTTAATTACAGCCCCACGTACTTATATATTAATAAACTAGCTGTGCCCTGCGGTTTCACCCGCGTAGAGTTAATTACATTGTCCCGCGGAACCCTGATGTTTTTTTTTTTAAATAAAAGTAGCCTAAGTTACTCCTTGAAGCAGTAGCTATCTGCCAGTGACAGTCCCGTTTAAATCGGCCCAGCCGTTTCGGAGATTACCCGGAACCAATAGACAGACAGACAGACAGACAGAGAACAATTTTAAAACTTAGTATCAACTTTGAAGTGTGTTTGTAATTCCAAAATAACAGTTTTTCACTAAATGCATATTATGGAAGTATACACGCTACTGACACTAAAAAAACAAAATTTTAAATTTTTCTCTGTCTGTCTGTCTGTTTGTTCCGAGAGAGATTACCAATCCCTGAAACGGCTGGACCAATTTAAACGGGACTTTCACTGGCAGGTAGCTGATGTTTCAAGGAGAAACTTAGGCTACTTTTAGTTATCAAAAATATTAGGGTTCCGCGACAATAAGGATGAAACTAAATCTACGCGGGTGAAACCGCAGGGCACAGCCAGTGTTAAATAACATTTCAAAAAAGATTGACATAGTTTTAATACGAGTTAAGTATTTGTTTAAATCATGTTTTATAATTATTCTCTCTTCAATAAACAGATTATTAGAACAATCATTGTCTTACGAGTATTCATAATAGTTATAATATTATATTTATGATAAACGGGGTCGGTAGGTCATAATGTTATTCTGGTGGGAGTGTTGACCTCGAAATTACGATAAAAAAAAAACTGTGTACTTTTAAATTTTGTATAGATAAGTGTGTGTAGGCTGTGGTATTTTGCAATGATAAATTAATCTGTAATATCTATAGTTTTTGGGGGGAATTATGTGAAATCTCAAAACATTACCTGCTACGCAAGCGACGCAAACTAAAATCCCAGCGGGGCCTATACCAATGAGTTTTTCAGAAAACTGTGCAGTGATTTCACACCACGTGCTTTACGGTGAAGAAAACATCGTGGGGAAACCTGCATATGTCAGAGAAGTAATTCAAAGACGTATGTATAGTGCTTGAGACGGCGATAGACTCGCAATCTGTCACGTAGGCACTTACATGTTCGGTGAAAAGTGGGTTTTGTTATTTCAACACCTCTGCTCACCCTTCTGGGATGGCGTGATCATAGTTATTTTTTTACTTCCAAAATAATGTAGATTGACGTTGCTACTTTTATAATTATTATCTTATAGATGTGCGTGTCTGTGTGTGTCATTTTGAACGATTCATTCCTAGATTGAGCCCCGCGGTTTCATCCGCGTAGATTTAGTTTCATCCTTATTGTCGCGGAACCCTTACATTTTTAATAAATAACAGTTGCCTAAGTTCCTCCTTGAAACATGAGTCATCTGCCAGTGAAAGTCCCGTTAAAATCAGTTCAACCGTTTCGAAGATTACTCGGAACAAACGGACAGACAGACAATTTTTTTGTGTCAGTAGCGTGTATACTTTCATATGCATTTAGTGAAAAATTTATATTTTGGAATTACAAACAGGCACTTCAATGTTATTTATCTGTATAGAAGATGTATAAATTCCAAACTGCTCGTAAATTTGGTACGGAATCCTAAAAACCATAATATATTCAAACTTGCCGTTTTGAAACATGTGATACGGTCTGAAGATAAGGTCATGAATGACAGATAATAATAACTAATATTATTAATCTATGGTACTTACAGCAGTAATGTTTTTTGTCGGAGTGTCGACCCCAACAGAGCACCGACCACTGTTCTTTCACCCCGGAACACGCGAAGTTCACTCTACCACAAGTAGCACATCCCGGAAAGGTCCCCAGTTTTGTATCCTCTCTTATCAATATCTTCCCCGGGGGTGTGAGAATCACCACTTTCTCTTCACCATTGTCTTTGGGTAACATCAAAGCAGTTGACGTCATTTTCTCCAAATTTTGGTGTTCCATTTTGCACTTTTAAATTTTTAGAACTTGTTTTTGAAGATCGAATTTTAATCTAAAAGCCCTGGCTCCACGTCCCAGTTTAATTACGAAATTAAAATTTACATTTTTTTAAATTGTTGTGTAGGTTTTTAATTTGGTTATTCACTGGTTTAATTTCCAACTTCTAAACTTTTATGTCAAATGTCAATAAGACTTGTTTATTTTTTATTTCTACGAACTTATACACGTTTACAGTACGTGTTCACTACACGACCGGTTGATAAGAACTAACTTCTGCCCCGGTCAGTGTCGTTATCTACGCAACTTTTGTTTATATTAGGGATGGCGATTCTTTCCAAAAAAGATCGATTTTTAAATCGATTCGAATCGTAACTTGATGAATCGATTCATAAAAAAATCGAGGTCAAAAATATCGATTTCTAAAAAATCGATCTTTTCTCGAGTCCGCATTTACTATGTAAATATAAATCCATTTTATAAAAAACAAGATACCATAATAAGCGATCACTTAGTATTAAAATCAGGGATTTTTTTTAGTTCAAGAAATTCGATGATCACAATCATTTTTATAACAATAGGAAAGTATCAGGTAAAAAAAAACTAAAAAAACATCATGTGTATTCAATGCGCTTTTTAAGATATTATATTATCAAAGTGATGATTCTTCTATCAATAAAATCATTATCTGTCAATAAAATGTTTATAATTATTAACACTATACACCCCACGCTTTTTTACAAAAATGTACATTCATTTCTAATTTACAATATTCTTTATCCAAATTTATTAAATTTTATTTTCTGATTTTTAGTTGGATTTTTTATGAAAGCGTGTTTTTTTAGTTTTTTTAAACTATTATTTATTTTTCATTTTTTAGTAAAATTTTTTAAAATATATATTATTTAGTTCGATTGGCTAACTATCAACCGCCCTCAATACCACAAACCGCCCGCACTAGCTCTATCTCTCTTACTCGCATGCAAAGGATGCGGAAAGAAATTAATTAATCCTGGCGAATCTAATTAGGATAATCGGATGCTTCGATCGGATTATTGCATTGTCATCGACTTTTGACAGGTGTGCAAAGTTTGAATTAAATCTGATCGTACAAAGTAGGACAAAATCGAGCTCAAAGGGGTCGGTTACATACATACATACATACATACAGGTGAAGCTAATAAAAGCGTGTTAAAAAGAAGACACAATTCTACTTTCTAAATGTATTTCTTATATATAGTAATAATTTTAACAAAAAAAAAAATGATTTCAAATTTTAATTCTAAAACTACGGAATAGATTATAATCGTGTTGTAATAGAAAAAATCGAGTGTCGATTCTCTAGGGTGAAATATCGATTCACTGAATCGATTCAGTGTTACATATCGATTTATAAAATCGATTTATTTGGCTCGAAAAATCGATTCTTCGATTAATCGATCTCAGATCGCCATCCCTAGTTTATATGTTGCACTAAGAGACACTATATAGGTTATCTTTGCTTTGTTTAAGTTTATTTAGACGAAATCGGCAGAAACATTAAGTTATCTGAGTTCATATTCGAGTTAATTAAACTTATTTTTCCAAAGCAACGGTAAAAAATCTTATTTAAAAGCTACATCATCTTCCTGGCATTCATTGTTGTGGTCGGACTTGGTGTCTACTCAAACCAATCGATCACCACGAATTTGTTTTGAATGCACGAAGTGGGTAGCGGTCGGTTGGTAATGCTATTGTGTTTGACCTTAAGGTCGCGCGTTCGATTCTTCGAGTGGAATTGTATTCTATACATTATTACCTACTTATTTAACTGCCTCGTTGGTCTAGTGGCCAGTAATTTCGCCTGCCGAGCCGCCCATAGCGTCAAGATATTCACAATAAGTGCCCGGAGTTTGTAAGTAGTGTGTGTTTCCACCCCCGTGGGTCGGAGCACGTTGCACCGTTGGTCCTACGCGTGATCTCTCTCCGGTAGTGTGGGATTGCCTCCCATCCCACTGTGAGAGTGAGACCATAAACAGTGCACCTGTGTTTGTAAGTATTGTGTGTTTCAACCCCCGTGGGTCGGAGCACGTTGCACCGTTGGTCCTACGCGTGATCTCTCTCCGGTCGTGTGGGATTGCCTCCCATCCCACTATGAGAGTGAGACCATAAACAGTGCACCTGTTTTTGCGCACACGCATGCACCATAATATCTCCTGCGCAGATGATTAATCTACACATAAACAAAAATTTAAGTCTATGTAATTTCAAATTCTTATGACTAAATTTAAAGTAAGTTTAAGAAATACTTACAAACAGTAACAAATTTAAAATAATCTGTTTGTCTGTTTGTTCCGGCTTATCTCTGAACAGCTGGGCACATTTTTAGGGAACTCACTGGCTGATGCTTTCAGATAGCTGATGTTACAAGGAGGACCTAGGAAACTTTTATTTAATTAAAAATTTTAAATTAATAGTTTTAAATTTAACAGTTTTTTTTCTATTTAAAACCGATTAAAAAAAAAGAGGTTTCTCAATTCCATCGTACCTACCTAGGTATATATTTTTATCGCAAAGGTTAATTTTTTTTTATCATTGTTTACTTATTAAAAGTATATTGGCCTAGATGTTATTAACATACATAAAGAAAACGTTATATATCTATACATCTATACATACATACATACTACTAACAGATAAATAAAATTGAAGTGTCTGTTTGTAATTCCAAAATAACAGCTTTTCACTAAATGCATATGAAAGTATACACGCTAATGACACTAAAAAACCAAGTTTTAAAATTTTACTCTGTCTGTCTGTTTGTTCCGGGTAACCTCTAAAACGGCTGGACCGATTTTAACGGGACTTTCACTGGCAGATAGCAAATGTTACAAAGATAAACTTAGGCTACTTTAATTTAAAAAAAACATAAGGGATCCGCGGGACACCCGTGAAATTTACTCTACGCGGGTGAAACCGCGGGGCACAACTAGTTATTGTATATAAAAAAATAAAGGGTAGAAAAAAAAGCTAGTTTTTTATTTAAATTAATTATTTTAATAAGATCCAATGAGTATTATAATAAATAGGTCTTAATATTATTTTAAAATATTCACTTAATTCAAGAAAATATACTTAAGTACATCTTTTGGTAGGTAACAGTAATGTAATTAAACAACTAAGTACATATATTAATTTATATACAATCAAGTGACACAGATGTATGCACGTCACATACATCTGTCTCATAAATGAGTGAAACTATCATGGCAATAAGAGCTCATGGTAAGGCCCCTGTGCCCCAAAAAACGTAGATCAAACTTTCGCGTTTATATTAGCAGGATGAAATAGACATCTTAAGACTAAGTAATAATATCTTAAGTCGCTTCAAGATATTAATATTACAAAAAATATTTGGTTCATAATCTTCTTAATTGATATTATTTTAAAATTAACGTAGGAACAGTTATTTTTTCGTTTCTCTAACTTATTTTATGTATTTACGCATGATTTTCTTTTATTTATATAAATAAATAAGTACCTAATCATATTTAATAAGTATTTAAAATATTATGCACATTTCACTCTAATAAGTAAAATTCCCAGGAATCAATAAACTCTATGTTGGTAACCTAAAATATAATAACCTAATATAATAACCTAAAATATATTATTAAAAGGAGTCCCTGTAGGCAAGGTTCCGAAGATACTGGCAGCATTCCCCCTTTGAATAGCTAAACTAATTCTTTGTCCGAGGTAGCTGCCAGCTCTTCGGTCTCCGGTGATGTCGACTAATCTTTTCGTAATTTCATTAAAAAGCCTTATAGCGCTAGGACCCCACGGACCAAGGGTCTCGACACCGAATGGAACAAAATCATATTCGGTGCCCAGACCCCTGTATTTGCTAGCTTTAGCCTAATATTGGAATTACTTTAATATCACATTTATTTTTGGACACCACAATTTTCACATATTTTGTAAGAAGCCTATATTAACGCCTACACTACCTTGAAGAGGTAGGCAGAGATATTAGGTACCGGTCAATATCATAACCATCTTCTTCACGGTAACGACACGATATCGTTGGACTTGTAGTTTGACACAATTACTACTGAACGCTTTCACACTGTGTCGTTGTAGTCAAGTATCGTCGGACTAGTAGTTTGATACAATTACTACTGAACGCTTTCACACTGTGTCGTTGTAGTCAAGTATCGGCGGACGATATCGTCGGACTAGTAGTTTGATACAATTACTACTGAACGCTTTCAAACTGTGTCGTTGTAGTCAATTATCGGCGGACGATATCGTCGGACTAGTAGTTTGATACAATTACTACTGAACGCTTTCACACTGTGTCGTTATAGTCAAGTATCGGCGGACGATATCGTGGCAGTGGGAAAGCGCCCATTGTCGGGTATATACGTAATAATAGGCCCCTTTACAAAACTAGACATCACATGAATTAAGTCTAAGTTAATTATATTTAGAACACATAAACAATATATATCTATACAGATAAATAAAATTGAAGTGTCTGTTTGTAATTCCAAATTAACAACTTTTCACTAAATGCACATGTAACCCTGTCTGTCTGTTTGTTCCGGCTAATCTCAGAAACGGCTGGACAGATTTTAAACGGACTTTTACCTGTAGAAAGCTGATGTTACAAGGAGTAACTTAGGCTACTTTAAAAAATACGAGTCTGCGTAATACCGCCACTCATGAAATTAATCTACGCGGGTGAAACCGCGGGGCACAGCTAGTTAGCACATAAATTAGTAAGTAACGTCGTTCGGCTCTATTTCGCATAAGCAGCTACCCCGGTGACGTAATTCGGCTTTATTTATCATAAGCAGCCACCCCAGTGACTTTATACGGCTCTTTCTCGCATAAGCAGCAACCCCGGTGGCGTAATTTGACTTTATTTATCATAAGCAGCCACCCCAGTGACTTTATACGGCTCTTTCTCGCATAAGCAGCAACCCCGGTGGCGTAATTTGACTTTATTTATCATAAGCAGCCACCCCAGTGACTTTATACGGCTCTTTCTCGCATAAGCAGCAACCCCGGTGGCGTAATTTGACTTTATTTATCATAAGCAGCCACCCCAGTGACTTTATACGGCTCTTTCTCGCATAAGCAGCAACCCCGGTGGCGTAATTCGACTTTATTTCTCATAAGCAGCTACCCCAGTGACGTAATAAAGCTCTTTCTCGCATAATTACCTACCCCGTTGATATAAATGTCAAGTTAATTACTTTAATTGGTATAACTGTTATAATTAATACTAAATTTATTAATTAAAGATAGTCTTAATAATATTACACTCTTATACTGCAAAGATATTAATTTCCTAGAACACCTTGCGGATAAAATATCGAAAATCTTTTTATACAATGTAAGTACGTAAAAATTACTAGTATTAAGTAGGTAATTAAGTTAACAAGAATTTTAATTAAGTATTCGTTCTGTTCTAGAGATCTTCAAATATGTTTTTTTGGTCCCAAACGAACTACCGTGTTATTCACTAAGGTTTTTCAGCGTCGATAATAGTCGTAATACATATAGGATGAGGTAAATTTTCGTATCTTTAAAACCAACACTCGACGACGAGTGTGACGCTGAGAAACCTTAATGAATAACACGGCTGGAATATAAATGCACAGATCTTTAAAATTATCGAATTACGATTGAAATCTTACAATGTACATTCGGCAAATCAAAGGTATTTATTCCTCGATTGTTCTTCATCAGAAGCAAATGCACATCTATGCATACAGATAAATAAAATTGAAGTGTCTGTCTGTAACTGTACTGTATTGTAATTATCATTGTTTACTATGTAATGAAATGTACATGATGCCAGCTGAGTTTCTTGCCGGTTCTTCTCAGAAGGCTAGTTTCCGAACCGGTGGTAAATTCTCGACATTCATAAGTGCCTTACCAGGGCCTAAACTGAATAAATCATTTTCATTTTCACTGCAAAATAACAGCTTTTCACTAAATGCATATGAAAGTATACACGGTACTAACATTGAAAAACCAATTTTTAAAATTTTACTCTGTCTGTTTGTTCCGGGTAATCTCTGAAACGGCTGGACCGATTTTAACGGGAATCACTGGCAGGTAGCTGATGTTTCAAGGAGTAACTTAGGTTACTATTAGTTTAAAAAAAACATTAGGGTTCCGCGGGACACAAATGAAATTAACTCTACGCGGGTGGAACCGCGAGGCACAGCTAGTTTTAAAATGAAATTACGCACACACTTACTAAACACTTACCCACTAACATTATAAAGACGAAAGATTATACATGTATGTTTGTAACGAATTGGCTGAAAAAGTACTGGACCGATTTAAAAAATTCTTTCACCATTTGAATGCTACATTATCACTGATTAACATAGGCTATATTTTATCCCCGTACGCCCACGGGAACGGGAACTACGCGGGTGAAACCGCGTGACTTTTTTTTATTGATTTTTCATATTCATTTTCATTTTTCATTTTCATTTTTCATTTTTCATTTTCATTTTTCAATTTCATTTTCAGTGTAATATTATGATTGTTCAACGCGCGGAGAGGATGGTTTATGCGAGACTGCGACATGCGCATCTAGGACATCAGAAGTGCGTGAAGCACGACGTAGCCATGGACCCGTGCGCTCGGGAGCTGTAAAAAATAAATACAATGTCGCTAGCTATGTCTTTTTCTCGAATCCTTTGACGTTTTTGACCGACTTTAAAAAAATGGGAGGGTTTCTTTTATGTTTGTCACCTCAGAAATGTTGACTATGTGAACCGATTTCGACGATTCTTGTTTTATCACGTACATACAAATATCTATACAGATAAATAAAATTGAAGTGTCTGTTTGTAATTCCAAAATAACAGCTTTTCACTAAATGCATATGAAAGTATACACGCTACTGACACTAAAAAACTTCTAATAATTTTTCTCTGTCTGTCTGTCTGTTTGTTCCGGGTAATCTCTGAAACGGCTGGACCGATTTTAACAGGACTTTCACTGGTAGGTAGCTGATGTTTCAAGGAGTAACTTAGATGACTTTTATTTATCTATATACATCTATATCTATACAGATAAATAAAATTGAACTGTCTGTTTTAATCCCAACAGAACAGTTTTTCACTAAATACATATGATAGTATATACGGTACTGATATAGAAAAACCAATTTTTAATTTTTTTCTCTGTCTGTCTGTCCGTCCGTCCGTCCGTCCGTCTGTCTGTCTGTCTGTCTGTCTGTTTGTGACAATAAGGATGAAACTAAATCTACGCGGTGCAAAACTCGAAAAAGAGGTACTGTACGCTACTAACCAGTTTCGGTCTTCTGTGTAATAAGCTGCCTGTATTCGGTAGACAGACGTCGTCTCCCATGTTCATACTTGGCCTCCTTGGCTAGGAGAGCTTCCCTTTGCATCTGGGTGCGGAGTTCCCGTGGGACGTCCGGGATAAATAGCTGCATTAAGCCGGTGAGGCCGAATACTATGTGCTGAAGGAATAAAATCAACACAGTACATAAAATACAAGCCTAAATACATACATTGTGCCTGTATTCCCCTCGGGGGTAGGCAGAGGTGTTGTAATAACAACACACACTTTTCACACAAGTTGATTAAGTGCCAACGTGACAGATGAGGCTATCGCCGTCTCAGCCACTATACATACGTGTTTGAATTACTTCTCAGACATATGCAGGTTTCCTCACGATGTTTTCCTTCACCGTAAAGCACGTAGTGTGAAATCACTGCACATAAGTTTTTTTATAAAAATCATTTGTACAGGGGCCTTACCATGAGCTCTTATTGCCATGATAGTTTCACTCATTTATGAGACAGATGTATATGACGTGTATACATCTGTCACTGTCGCACAACTGAATTAACATTGCAATAAGAGCTTGTGGGGAGAGCGAGTGATCATGCTCATCCCCAGCAAAGACAAGATCTTCCATTGAGGCGGGTGTTATGCCTGGGGAACACCGGCTCCAACTGTTCTAGTTGGAAACTTGTATATATACTGCAATGCGCTTGAAAACTCTAATGGCGCGATTTAGGTTCTCGTGTATTTGTACTCAAACTTCGCATTTGTTAGCGAGTAGCGCCATCTATGAGCGAGTGGAGAAACACTGCTACAAGCTCATGGTTGGGCCCCTGGCCCCGCTGCGAGGCGCACTTGGTAACTTTTTTTACTTATTTTATTACCTCGAATATAACTACAAATGCGAGTCTAGCAGCGAACACGTGCCAGTAGTGCGGCGAGAGGCCGTAGGGGTCGGCGTGGCTCGGGGGGTTACGGTAGCCGCGGTAAGCGCACACCGGCGGGTCCACTTCATTCTCATCGGCCCCCCAGTCCTCCTTGTAATCCGACGTGTTGAATACTGACAAAGAAAGAAAGAAAATAAATTTATTCGTAACAACATACACAAAATAGCGAAAAGGATTACCGTAACAGTGGGTGATAAATTTAAAACACATGTCAAAACTGTTTTGATGAACAAAGCATATTATACAATTTCGGATTATATAAATGACAAGGATATATGGAACTAGGTAAATCACTCTGCACAAGTAGCTCCTGCCAAATACATGGTATGCAAACACTTGTAAATCTATCTGGTATTGTAATTTTTTTTTTGTTTTATACTGACTTGCATGCTAATACAATTTGTCACTATTGTGAATATTTATACCTAATATCAAATTTGATTTTGTATGATGATTTCATATGATTTATATTGTTTCGATATGTACATGATGCCTGGCTGAGTTTCTTGCCGGTTCTTCTCAGAAGGCTAGTTTCCGAACCGGTGGTAAATTCTCGACTTTCATAAGTGCCTTACCAGGGCCTAAACTGAATAAATATTTTTCATTTTCATTTTCATTTTCAGTGTTTTATAGTTGTTACGAATTGGTCCCAACTCAGCATAATCTGGCTGCCACGTTGATGACAACCATCACTGATCTTCCGCTAGGACCAAGGCGTCACGTCACAGCAAGATGAATCTTTAAATAGTATTCACCCCCGTAGTTCCCGTTCCCGTGGGAGTGCGGGGATAAAATATAGCCCATATTAATCAGTGATAATGTAGCATTCAAATGGTGAAAGAATTTTTAAAATCGGTCCAGTACTTTTTGAGCCAATTCGTTACAAACATACTTACAAATCCTTCCTCTTTAAGTACTAGCTGTGCCCCGCGGTTTCACCCGCGTAGATTTTGTTTCATCCTTATGGTCGCGGAAACCTAATATCTTTATTAAATATAAATAAAGATAATATATAACATATCAAAATCAAAATCAAAATCAAATATATCTTTATTCGATTAGACTTCATACAAAGTACTTTCAAATCGTCAGAATGACACAATTACACAGGATTATATATAAGTAACTTACAGGACAATGAGTGGTCTATGTATCCAGTTAGCGTGTTGTCTGGTGAATAAACGTATTTGTACACCATCCGGGGGATGAAGTCACTCGTATACGCTATCACGAAGGCCTGGAACATATTATACATTCTTAAAAATTGTAAAGATTTGAACACGAGGCGGGACTGGAACCCACGACCTCTGCAAACCGTGCAGTTGCTCTTCCAACTGAGTTACTCGTGATCCTATCTCATGTGAGGAATTTTTCCTTTGTTTACCGGTTTAGGGGCCGCCTTGCGCCATCTGTTGGTCGGTGTATCCTAACTGATACTAAAGTTACATTTACCTACATCTATACAGATTAATAAAATTGAAGTGTCTGTTTGTAATTCCAAAATAACAGCTTTTCACTAAATGCATATGAAAGTATACACGCTATTGACACTAATAAACCAAGTTTTAAAATGTTTCTCTGTCTGTCTGTTTGTTCCGGGTAATCTCTGAAACGACTGGACGGATTTTAACGGGACTTTCACTGGTAGGTAGCTGATGTTCCAAGGAGTAACTTAGGATACTTTTATTTATCAAAAATATTAGGGTTCCGCGACAATAAGGATGAAACTAAATCTACGCGGGTGAAACCCGGGGCACAGCTAGTATCAAATAATCTTCACATAATGTTGGAGGTTTTCATTGCAGTCCCATTGGTAGCCAAGAGTGGGAAAGAGCTTATAACTAACTAGCTGTGCCCCGTGGTTTCACCCGCGCAGACTTAATTTCGTGGGCGGTTCGCGTCACCCTAATGTTTTTTTTTTAAATAAAAGTAGGCTAAGATAAGTCAGTTCAGTTTCGAAGATTACCCGGATCAAACAGACAGACAGAGAAAAAATTCAAAGCTTGGTTTTTTAGTGTCAGTAGCGTGTATACTTTCATATGCATTTAGTGAAAAGCTGTTATTTTGGAATTACAAACAGACACTTCAATTTTATTTATCTGTATAGATAGATACGTGTTGGTACTTACATTTGACACAACAGCAGCATAAGTGATGCCTTTCAAAATGCCGTACCTAGAAATTAAATTGCAATTAACATTTAGAGTCAAGGGGGCAAAATATCAAAACATATCAAAAATGATTGCAGAAAATGATTTATTCAGGCCCTGGTAAGAGTGGTAAGGCACTTGTAAACGTCGAAGAATCGTCGTAGCTTTCTGGGAAGAAACTCATCTGAGTTCCTAGTGCGAGTTTTTCACTGCCGCCGTCACAAGTCACCGCGTCGACGTAAACGCAGATTTGTATAGGATCGGAACAGCGCCTCTGTCGGCCTAAACATGACACTATTGTGAGCCCATACTAATCTGCGTTTACGTCCACGCGATCACTTGTGACGGCAGCAGTGAAAAACTCGCACTAGGCCCTCTGATCCTATACAAATCTACGTTTACGTCGACGCGGTGACTTGTGACGGCGGCAGTGAAACTCGCACTAGGCACTCTGAAGGCCTAGTGCGAGTTTCACTGCCGCCGTTTCAAGCCGACAGAGGCGCTGCTTCGATCCCATACAAATCTGCGTTAACTTTGACGCGGTGACTTGTGACGGCGGCAGTGAAAAACTCGCACTAGGCACTCGGAACAGCGCTCTGTCGGCCTAAACATGACACCATTGTATCTCTTGAAAGGACTATAATATTTCTTCCAACTTACCAAGCTCCGATATCTTCAACCCTCTCAGCTAAAGGTCTTCGTGCTTGAGTGACCATCTTATAGGCATCAAGACGTATCTCTGCTATGTTGTTGAGGAGAGCGAACAACGGTGCTAAGGGGAATGCTGCTACGAATAACGTGACGAAACCGTATTGTAGAACTGTGGGCAAAAATGGTTTAGTACATTGATGTTTTACATTGGTGTGATATAGGGGGTTGTTTTTGCATTAGTGCCATATTTACGGAGGTTGGTAGGCCGATGTTTTGCATTGGTCTTATACATGATGTTGTTTTTGCATTAGTGCCATATTTACGGAGGTTGGTAGGCCGATGATTTCCATTGGCCATACATCTTATATAGGTAACTAATACAAAATATATCTGTCTGTTGATTCCCGCTTGGATTTAAACTGGACTCTCAAAGGCTTTATAAAACAATAGCTATATATTTTAAACGTTAGTCAAACGCGGGTAAAATCAAGGGGTACAGTAAGACTTTATACAAATAAATACTCGAGCTCCCAATACTCACTCATCTCAAGATATTCGTCGAAGAGAGCCAGCCTCCCAGGGTCCTGGAGGTGGTAGTCCTGCTCCCAGGCCATGTGCGGCTTGCTGGGGTCGCGGGTCACCGCGCGGTGGGATCGTTGCCTCCACCAGTTGTGGAACTTACTACAAGGGAGATACACCTTAGTATCTAGTAATGATCATCATCAGCCTATCTTAGTCCACTGCTGGCCATAGGCCTCCCCTAATGAGCACCATAGCGCCCTGTCTCTAGCTTGCCGCATCCAGCATCTGCCTGCAGTCTTTCGCAGATCGTCATCCCACCTGGCCGGAGGGCGTCCTACACTACGTTTGTCGAGTCGCGGTCTCCACTCAACAACTCGTTTACCCCAGCGGTTGTCGGTGCTTCGCGAGATATGGCCGGCCCACTGCCACTTCAGCTTGCTAATTCTTTCTAGCGATATTGGTTTTGAATGATTTATATTGTGGTTGGAAGTCTATACATATAAAATAAAACTTTTATCATTTTCTCCACTCGCTACATAGATGGCGCTATTCGCTAACAAATGCGAAGGTTGAGTACAAATACTCGAGCATCTAAACACAGGGTGTCGGAGAAAAAGGAACAGTTGTCTTCTAGAAGTTGTAGGGTTTTATGAATATATCACTATGTTGAAGTCGTAAAATATCTAGCTCCAACGATAACGTAGTTATAGGCTATGGTTGCTAAGGGCCGAAGAGCTCGCGCCCTTAAGCGATTGAATGAACGCGCGGCCGCGGTTACCTACATTACGTACGCGGTCATTAAACTTTTTAAATTAAGGGGAAGGTTAATGGTTTCGAAAAATGGGTTTATGGGATTATTTCAGGATTTATTAGCAGGAGAAAAAAAAATAAAAAACATAGTCAGATTTCACGTGAATAACTCTACGTTACAGCTGATTTTAATGCGATTTTTCGCTTACAAATCTTGAGAAAAAGATTTCTTGTAAGATTTCTCAGACATATGCAGGTTTCCTTCACCGTAAAGCACGTGGTGTGAAATCACTGTACATAAGTTCTTACAAAAACTCATAGGTACAGGCCCCGCTGGGATACGAACTTGCGTCGCTTGCGTAGCAGGCGACTGTCCTAACGCCGAGGCCACCATGGCTCTTTTCTGTCTAGATTAGTAAAATTAAAAACTCACGGGTATCCAAGTTCTAAGAAGTTATTGAAGCACTGTTTCCCAATCATGATGATAGCTAGTTGTATGCACAACTCTGACAAGCAGCCGGCTGGATCGCATATGTCACCTTTCAGCTTGAAGAACTCCGACTTCCTAGCCTGGTCATCTCCGGGGTAGTCGTAGAAACGACCCTGGAATTTAAGAATTAATGAAAAGTCTGCTTAGTTAACCTAAGTTACTCCTTGAAACATCAGCTACCTGCCAGTGAAAGTCCCGTTAAAAACGGTCCAGCCGTTTCAGAGATTAGCCGGAACAAACAGACAGACAGACAGAGAAAAAATTTAAAACTTTGTTTTTTAGTATCAGTAGCGTGTATACTTTCATATGCATTTAGTGAAAAGCTGTTATTTTGGAATTACAAACAGACACTTCTATTTTATTTATCTGTGTAGATATAGATTATGCATGCTACCGCCGGGTTCGGAAGGTTGCTTTTACTGAGAAGAAATCATCAGGTGACACATTTTCGGTGACAAGTGGGTGTCGTAACACCTACGATAATACACTTACCTTAAAGAAAGCGATGTATATAAGCGAAGAGTAGAAGTTCATGAACTCGAAGAAGAATATCTTAAAAGTGTATGAGTCCTCGTACTCCGTCTGTGTCCTGGGATTTTCCATGTTGGTGAGGGTCACTGCTACTTTGGCATATATCTGGTGATTAATAGGAAATAATTCAATCATAACAGCCTGATCTATACAGATCTGGAATTACGAACTGGAATTACGAGATTTGGAATTACGAACAGACACTCCAACTTCATTTATATACTAACTAGCTGTGGCCCGTGGTTTCAGCCGCTTAGTTATAGTTTCATCCTTATGGTCGCGGAAACCTAATATTTTTAATAAATAAAAGGTAGCCTATGTCCTTTCTCAGGGTCTAAAGATTGTCTGTGCCAAATTTCATCAAAATCGGTTGAGAGGCTTAAGCGGGAAAGCGTAACAGACAGACAGACAGAGTTACTTTCGCATTTATAATATTAAGTAGGCATGTATACACAGACACATACCTTGGTAAGAATCATTATGATGGTCAAGTTAATGAGTGCAGCAGTCATCGCCGTGAATATCTTGGCATGCTTCTTCAGGAAGAAGCCGCTGCCGCCGTAGATTACAGATACCATCGATATACGATATATTATCGTTCCTAGCACTGCTCCCATCACTATTGTGATCTGAAAAACAAAAAAAATTTTTTTTGGTATATTTGAAATTAAAAAAAAAAGTTTTTGAATTATGTCCGAACGTGAACCGCAAGAATATTATTATATTTTATAACTAATGTGAACTAATTATTATGCCTACCATAAAAAGATTGACTCCCCAAACATTAATTAATTACTAGCTGTGCCCCACGGTTTCTAATATATTTCCTATAGAAAAGTTACTCCTTGAAACATCAGCTGTCTGACAGTGAAAGTCCCGTTAAAATTGGTCCAGCCGTTTCAGAGATTACCCGGAACTAACAGACAGACAGACAGACAGACAGACGGACAAACAGACAGACAGAGAAAAAATTTAAAACTTGGTTTTTCAGTGTCAGTAGCGTGTATACTTTCATATGCATTTCGTGAAAATCTGGTTGTGTGATTTTGGAATTACAAACAGACACTTCAATTTTATTTATCTGTATAGATTATTATGCCTACCATAAAAAGAGTACTCCTCTAAAAAGGTTCTAATTATTATGCCTACCGTGAAGAGAGTGACTCTAGATAGTAACTAATTATTATGCCATAAAAAGAATAGATTCCCCAGACAGGTACTAATTATTATGCTTACCATAAAAAGATTGACTCCCCAAATATTAATTAATTATTTTGTCTACCATAAAGAGCCTAGATAGTAACTAATTATTATGCCAAAAAAATAATAGTTTCCCCAGACAGGTACTAATTATTATGCTTACCATAAAAAGATTGACTCCCTAAATATTAATTAATTATTATGCCTACCATAAAGAGAGTTCATCCCCAGATTTACTTTTCTAATTTATTACTTCTTTTGCTTTTACTTTTTTTTTTTTTTTTACATTCTAATACAATTTTCACTTTTGTGAATAATTTTATATATTTTATTGTAACCATCATTATTCACTATGTAATGAAATGTACATGATGCCAGCTGAGTTTCTTGCCGGTTCTTCTCAGAAGGCTAGTTTACGAACCGGTGGTAAATTCCTCGACATTTATAAGTGCCTTACCAGGGCCTGTGAATAAATCATTTTAATTCTCAGATAGGTAATTCAAAGTCAAAAATATCTTTATTCGATTAGACTTTTTACAAAGTACTTTCAAATCGTCAGAACGACATGGAATATACATGCTACTGCCAGGTTCGGAAGGTTGCTTTTACTGAGAAGAACCTGGCAAGAAACTCAGTAATTACTCTTTTAAAAATATTATACAATTTTTAAAAACAAAGTAAATCACTTGAGAAATGTAAGCCCATGGACACTACATTATGTTAATTATTATGCATACCATAAACAGAACAGCTGAACTGGTTGCAACATATCGCACAGTCTTCTGCCAGGCTGGTAAATAAGGTTCCTTTTCCCTTGTCACTGGGTTGGTGCGGAATGTTTTCACTGATGCTTCGAACTCCGGCCTCGGGTCTTCGTCCTGGGTTTAGGACAAAGGAAATTGGACTTTAACGGCCTTACAAAGTAACCTCACCCGCATTTTATTGATGACCCCGCGATTTCACCCGCGTAGATTTAGTTTCTTCCTTATTGTCGCGGAACCCTAATATTTTTAGTAAATAAAAGTAGCCTAAGTTACTCCTTGAAACATCAGCTACCTACCAGTGAAAGTCGCGTTAAAATCCGTACAGCCGTTTCAGAGATTACCCGGAACAAACAGATAGACAGACAGAGAATTTTTTTTAAATTTGGTTTTTTAGTGTCAGTATCGTGTATACTTCATATGCATTTAGTGAAAAACTGTTATTTTGGAATTGGAATTACAAACAGACACTTCAATTTTATTTATCTGTATAGACTAGCTGAGCCCCGCGGTATCGTCGGCGTTAGACTGCTTGTAACATCAGGTATCTCTCAGTGAAAGTCCGGTTAGAATCGGTTCAGCCGTTTCAGTGATTACCCGGAACAAACAGACAAACAATTTTTTGTGTGTCAGTAGCGTATACGTATATACTTTCATGTACATGTAGTGAAAAGCTGTTAATTCGGAATTACACTTCAATTTTATTTATCTGTTAAATGGGTACTGTAACACTTTTGAATACCCCTTCGGGGACCCTTCTGGGACCCTTCTGGGAAGGTATAAAAGCACTCACCTGGTCCACACCTCCTAAGTCCCACTCCCAACGTAACACCGACTGTTTTCTTTTCCAAAGCTCTAGAAATGTTGTGGCTGAAACATTACAAAATATCTTTACACACATACTAGCGCACGTCACGCGTTTACCCGCGTATTTGAATATTTATACCTAATATCAAATTTGATTTTGTATGATGATTTCATATGATATATAAGGTTTTGATATGTACATGATGCCTGGCTGAGTTTCTTGCCGGTTCTTCTCAGAAGGCTAGTTTCCGAACCGGTGGTAAATTCTCGACTTTCATAAGTGCCTTACCAGGGCCTAAACTGAATAAATATTTTTCATTTTCATTTTCATATTTCCCGTTCCCGTGGGAGCACGGGGTAATATAGCCTATGTTACTCGCTGATGATGTAGCTATCCATTGCTGAAAGAATTTTCAAGATCAGTCTAGTAGTTTCGGAGCTTATTCAATATAAACAAACAAACAAATATTTCCTCTCTATAATATTAGTATAGATTTATTTATTTCTGAAAAAAGAGTCTAAATTACTCCTTATTATATCAGCTATCTGGCAGTGAAAATACCGTTATAATCGGTATAGCCGTTCTGGAGATTAGCCGGAACAAACAGACACACAGAACAGAGAAAAAGAAATAACTTTGTTTTTTTTTGGACTATCATATACTTTCATATGCATTTACAGAAAAGCTGTTAATTCAAAATTACAAACAGTCACTTCAATTTTATTTAGATAAATAAAATTGAAGTGTCTGTTTGTAATTCCAAAATAACAGCTTTTCACTAAATGCATATGAAAGTATACACCGCTACTGACACTAACAAACCAAGTTTTAAAATTTTTCTCTGTCTCTCTGTCTGTCTGTCTGTTTGTTCCGGGTAATCTCAGAAACGGCTGCACCGATTTTAACGGGACTTTCACTGGCAGGTAGCTGATGTTTCAAGGAATAACTTAGGCTACTTTTGTTTATCAAAAATATTAGGGTGCCGCGACATGACGCATGAAACTAAATCGACGCGGGTGAGACCGCGGGGCACAGCTAGTATATATCTATATGCAAAGATGTCTAACTAAATTCAGTACTCACCCCAAAAAGACATGAAGATAGCGAAGAACACAGTGGCAGGGTTATCGAAGAGGTAGGTGAGTTTGGCGAACAGGCAGGAGTCAGCTAACGTTTGGTACTGGCAGGCCTTGTCACACAAAGGGCAAAGGGTCGTGTTACCAGGACCTCGTATCTCGCAGATCTCCTTACTGAGAAATAGAGTTGAGGATTTTACCAGCTGAGTTTCTTGCCGGTTCTTCTCAGAAGGCTAGTTTCCGAACCGGTGGTCAATTCTTCGACATTCATAAGTGCCTTACCAGGGCCTAAACTGAATAAATCATTTTCATTTTCATTTTCATCATTTCCCTAGCCTTACCCCATACATTGTTGGGGTCGATAGACTCACCATCTGTCACGTTGGCACTTAATCATAATAGGTGGAAAGTGGGTGTCGTTATTACAAGACAAGTTATTATTCTATCAACAGGTGTAATAATACACCCACATTTCACCAGTCATACTTAAGACAAAAAGCCCGATCCAGGGATCAAACCTAGGACCTCTTGTTCCACCAGTAGCACAATCATTAGACCAATGAGGCAGTTCTAATTATTTACACATACATATGCTCACGCCTGTATTCCCCGAAGGTGTAGATACAGGTGTTGTAATAACAACACACACTTTTCACACAAGATGATTAAGTGCCAACGTGATAGATGGTGAGTCTATCTCCGTCTCAGCCACTATACATACGTCTTTGAATAACTTCTCAGACATATACAGGTTTCCTCATGATGTTTTTCTTCACCGTAAAGCACGTGGTGTGAAATCACTGTACATAAGTTTTTTTAGAAAATCTTATCGGTTCAGAGTGCCTAGTGCGAGTTTTCTTAAAATCGCCGTCACAAGTGATCGCGTCGACGTAAACGCAGATTTGTATGAGCTCACAATAGTGTCATGTTTAGGCCGACAGAGGCGCTGTTCCGATCCTATACAAATCTGCGTTTACGTCGACGCGGTGACTTGCGACGGCGACAGTCTACGGTATTTTTTTAATTACTTACCTTGGTATATTATCACTGCTGTTCATACTAGCCAGTCCGTAGAGAAAACACAGAGTGCCTACTATAGCTGGGGCGTACAGCATCTTCGTGTAAAACCCAAGCCAGCAGAAATAAAGGGCTATCTTGTCCCCGAAATACCGACGGACTAACCATAAGGGCTGCTTTTTGTACCATCTGCAGGGTCGAGCCCATTCTAGGTAAAGGAGCTGGAATGGAATATTTTTATTAGGGTTGTCACGGAGGCCTTCTTAGCGGAGGCGGAGGTCGATGTCAGTGCGAAGAGTATCACGTATGTGAAAGTTAACCGAGGCGGAGGTTAGCGGAGGCGGATGCGGAGATTAACGAAGGCGGACGTGGAGGTTAACAAAGGCGGACGCGGAGGTTAACGAAGGTGGACGTAAAGGTTAACAAAGGTAGGCTCGGAGTTTAAGAAGGCGGACGTCAAGGTTAACAAAGGCGGACGCGGAGGTTAATGAAGGCGGACATGCAGGTTAACGCAAGCAGACGCGGAGGTTAATGAAGGCGGACGTGGAGGTTAACGCAAGCGGATGCCGAGGTTAATGAAGGCGGACGTGGAGGTTTATGAAGGCGGAAGTGGAGGTTAACGAATGCGGACGCAGAGGTTAACGAAGGCGGACGTGGAGGTTAACGAAGGCGGACGCGAGGTTAATGGAGAGTGAAAGTGGAAGCATGTAATTACATTATTAAAGTTCATTCTTTGTCAACTTCACTATATGTTTTTTTGACATAAATTAGTAACCCTTCGACTGACAAGTTACTGAATGCGATTATAAGTCCAATTATAGGTTCCTCTTGATTTTGTTTGCATACTCACTCGTCTGTCGGTGACTGTTCCATCAGACATATCCACGTCGTATCTGCCCTCGTGTAGAGAGAAACATGCTAAGTACGTGCCGTCATTCAACAGTCTACGAATGCCCATCTGGGGAGGAAATTAAATTATTAGTTCTACTAACTATGCAGGGTGTCGGAGAAAAAGGAACAGTTGTCTTCTAGAAGTTGTAGGGTTTTATGAATATATCACTATGTTGAAGTCGTAAAATATCTAGCTCCAACGATAACGTAGTTATAGGCTATGGTTGCTAAGGGCCGAAGAGCTCGCGGCCTTAAGCGATTGAATGAACGCGCGTTTACCTACATTACGTACGCGGTAATTTACTTGTTGAATTAAGATAAATGTTACTGGTTTCTAAAAATGGTTTTCTGGATTATTTCAGGAACTATTAGTGGGAGAAAAAAAAATAAAAACGTGCTTGGTTAGATTTCACGTGAATAACTCTACGTTACAGCTGACTTTTATGCGAAAATAAGGTCTTGATATGGTCAACTTTGAACGTCAATTCCTCGAAAACGGAAGAAGATATTTTTGTCATAATAATTTTATTTGCGTCCAAATTATACCCTAACTAGCTGTCCCCCGCGGTTTCACCCGCGTTGATTTAGTTTCATCTTAATTGTCGGGGATAACTAAAATTTTTAATAAATATAAGTAGCCGTAGTAGTAAGTTACTCCTTGTAAAATCAGCTGCCTGCCAGTGTAAGTCCTGTTAAAGTGGGTCCAGCCATTTCAGAGATTAGCCGGAACAAACAGACAGACAGAGAAAATTTTTAAAACTTGCTTTTTTAGTGTCAGTATCGTGTATACTTTCATATGCATTTAGTGAAAAGCTGTTATTTTGAAATTACAAACAGACACTTCAATTTTATTTCTCTGTATAGATGTATAGATAAATATAGTCCTTACCTTAGTGTCGGTATTATCAAATTTGGCTCGCAACAGTATTTGCATGACTAGTAAACTTCTCTGTGCTGGGGAGAACTGCGTGTGGCGATCTTTTACAAGAAACCTGCGGAAATCATTGAAGATATTTACATTTACCCACAAATTTTGAGGTCACGCTATTTCCTATAACATTCTTTTTATACGTCACGCGGCTTCTCCCGGATAGATTTAGTTCATCCTTATTGTCGCGGAACCATAATATTTTTAATAAATAAAAGTAGCCTTAGTTACTCCTTGAAACATCAACTACCTGCCAGTGAAAGTCCAGTTAAAATCGGTCCAGCCGTTTCAGACATTACCCGGAACAAACAGACAGACAGAAGACAGAAAATAAACTCCGAAACTACTTGACCGATCTTGTAAATTCTTTCAGCAATGAATAGCTACATCATCAGCGAGTAACATAGGCTATATGTTATCCCCGTACTCCCACGGGAACGGGAACTTCGCGGTAGAAACCGAATGACGTCCGCTCGTGTTACATAAAAAAATACTTTACACTTACTGCTCTTCTCGCCGTACCCCCCGTTGTTCAGTGGCTGTGTAGAACGAAGGTTCCAGTTCGATTCTGTCGTGTTCATATTCGTATAACTGTTTCCATCGCCGCCGCCATTTAGAATACCATTTTTTATCCATTTCTATTTGTTTTTCGTCGTTCTATCGAATAAATAAACGTTATTATTATCTTTATCTATACAGATAAATAAAATTGAAGTGTCCTTTCATATGCACTTAGTGAAAAGCTGTAATTTTTTAATTACAAACAGACACTTTAATTTTATTTATCTGTATAGATGTAGTATGAATGTATGTAAAAGATAATAAAATGCGGCGGTATCTCACCCAAGCCTTCACGGATATGGAAATGAACCGTTTGGTGGGTAGTTTCATTCCGATCACTTCAGCCAGCCTCATTTCAGTCTTCCAAGGTATGTGGACCTTCAGGAACCACGTCTTCTCATCGAACGATAGGCATTTGTTCTCCAATTCCAGCTCCAAGCCTTCTTTTATTAAGTTTTCCTGAATTGTAAGATATTTGACTTAAAATTGATTAAAACTCATATCTTATACAGGGTGTCGGAGGAACAGTTGTCTTCTAGAAGTTGTAGGGTTTTATGAATATATCACTATGTTGAAATCGTAAAATATCTAGCTCCAACGATAACGTAGTTATAGGCAACGGCCGAAGAGCTCGGGGCCTTAATCGATTGGATAAATTCCCGGCCGCGTTTATCTACATTCCGTACGCGGTCATTAAACGTTTTAAATTAAGGGGAAGGTTACTGGTTTCGAAAAATGGTATTATGAAATTATTTCAGGATTTATTACTGGGAGAAAAAAAATTAAAAAGTAGTTAGATTTCACGTGAATACCTCTTTGTTACAGCTGATTTTTATGCGAAAATAAGGTATTGATATGGTCAACTTTGAACATCAATTACTCGAAAACGGAAGAAAATATTTTTGTCATAATAATTTTAATTGCTACCTAAAATTATACCCTATCACATATTTTAAGAGCTGTCCCGGTTTCCCCGACACCCTGTATATAAAAATCAATCCCCATTTCCCTTGGTCACGGCATCACGCGTGAACGGCTGGATGGGACCCTTACTGGCAGATAGCTGAAGTTTCAAGGGGTATTTTAGGATAATTTAAAAAAAACAGCATGGAACTAAATCTACGCGGGTGAAACCGCGGGGCACAGCTAGTTACCAAAAAAAACCGCCTTCAAAAAGAGAAAAATAAAATTATGTGAAACTAGAGGACGTCACGCGGTTTCACCCGCGTAGTTCCCGTTCCCGTGGGAGTACGGGGATAAAATATAGCCTATGTTAATCGCTGATGATGTAGCTATCCATTGCTGAAAGAATTTACAAGATCGGTCAATTAGTTTCGGAACCTATTCAATGCAAACAATCAAATCTTTTCCCTTTATAATAATAGTTTGTTTGTAACGAATACGGCCTGAAGGTACATGATCGATATTTAACGATGTACCTGAAATATCCTTCTGTAATCTCTCTTCCTGGCTTCAGCTTCAGTCATGACCCCATAGTCCTCTTCTTCGAAAGCCAGGACCATGTCTATCCTCCGTCTCCCGTCGCGGAATAATAGGGATTCTGGCTCCAGACCCTGGACAATAGACATATTCCAAACATAGTCCAAAGTGCGAATCCCAACGGGGCCTGGGGCCTTACCATGAACTCTTATTGCCATGATAGTTTCACTCATTTATGAGACAGATGTATGTGACGTGTATACATCTGTCACTGTCGCACAACTGAATTAACATTGCAATAAGAGCTCATGGTTGGGCCCCTGTACCAATGAGTTTACTAAAAACTTATGTACAGTGATTTCACACCACGTGCTTTACGGTGAAGGAAAACATCGTGAGGAAACCTGCATATGTCAGAGAAGTAATTCAAAGTCGTATGTATAGATATGCCTGAGATGGCGATAGACTCACCATCTGTCACGTTGGCACTTAATCATCTTGTGAAATGTGGGTGTTGTTATTACAACATCTGCCTACCCCTTCGGAGTTAGTATTTTTGATAAATCAAAGTAGCCTAAGTTACTCCTTGAAACATCAGCTATCTATCAGTGAAAGTCCCGTTAAAATCCGTCCAGCCGTTTCAGAGATTACCCGGAACAAACAGACAGACAGACAGACAGACAGAGAAAATTTTTAATACCTGGTTTTTTTGTGTCAGTAGCGTCATATGCAATTAGTGAACAGCTGTAATTTTGGAATTACAAACAGACACTTACATTTTATTTATCTGTATACATTTCGGTCATTATTTTACGTGAATTGGGGTACAGGGCCTTGTGGGGCAGTTCCCGCTGATCTCCTTACCTCAAGGCTAGTTTCTCCAATATTGGAATCCTTCTCGTCCGGATACTTGGGTATCGATGGCTTCCTTTCTTCCTTCTTCTCAAAATCTGATTCTTTTGCCTTTTTCCTCGTCTGTGCGAAAGGAAGAATAAAAGTTACAATCACCTTTGGTTTACAGACTAGTAGGGTTGGAATCCATATACTGCTGTGTCTTAAAAGTAGCACAAGTAGCTCCTGGCAAATACATGGTATGCAAACACTTGTAAATCTATCTGGTATTGTTATTTTTTTTTCTCTTTGATTTTGTTTTATAATGACTTGCATGCTAATACATATACCTATTATCAAATTTGATTTTGTATGATGATTTCATATGATTTATATTGTTTCGATTGTACATGATGCCTGGCTGAGTTTCTTGCCAGTTCTTCTCAGAAGGCTAGTTTCCGAACCGGTGGTAAATTCTCGACTTTCATAAGTGCCTTACCAGGGCCTAAACTGAATAAATATTTTTTATTTTCATTGGACTAATTCTCGTAATGAAAACCGTTACGATAACGTAGCGACTTGGTCGCAGACAGCGTTTTCGCATTCTCATCCGTCAATCGTCGTCGATTCTAAAGTCGTTCGGTCGAAGTGTTGTTGAAGCGTAAATTTAATTGTGCTTCAATCGTTTTAAATTATGTTTAAAATGACTTGGTAGGAAATATGATGATAGTACCGACAACAAATCATTGAGTAATAGCTTAGCTGCGTTCAAGTTTTAGCGTTTCTTTGTAGTCCTATCGAAGCGCGATCGGAAAACACGTGAATACCAAGTCTCGATAGGACTGCAATCGAACGAGGTTGGAACTACAACGATATTTGAATTGAACGGTTTTACGAGAATTATCCCCCAGGGTTTATGCTAATTTAACTTAGGATAACATTATAATTAAGTTTATTTTGTATCTTACATATTAGCTTTAAATATATGTGTTTTGGGGGTGCCATTATTAGTTTTCTGAAGGTTCCAGGAACTAAATAAAGCTAGGGTTAAAATCCAAAGGTTTGTTATAATGTTACGTCTAAGGCGAAGTACGCCCCGATGTGCCACAGCAAAGTGTGGGGGGACACCGGTGCGATCTATCAGAGTACCTGGAGTCCCCCCTGGGGACTGAGGATGGCTACCGGGGGGGTTTTAGTGCGGTAAAAATCTCACATACCCTGACCTAACTCTCCCAGGGGGGACGGGGAGTTTTTGAAAAAAAGAGCATGATTGTGAATAATTACTTACCGGGACGATAGGTAGCGGGGTCCCAGGCAACGGTTTGTTGCCATAAGACTCGGTAACAGAGGAGACGCTCCGCATATACCGCCAGCCTGAACGTCGGCCATCTTCTGATGAGTCAGATCTTATTGACTTGATGTCTTCTCGAAGGTGCACCTAGGGTTTGGTCGAGTTAGTACGAGGTTTGGCGGGTAGATGGCGCTAGTTTCCTTATTATTTTAACCGTTAATTTAAATGCTAGCGTATAAATTGAAAAAAAATGCGTGTGGAAGAACTACTGTAGGCTTAGACAAAGTGACATTCTCTCGCGCTTGCGCTAATAAAAACGATATAAAATGTGTGTAAATGATATAAATCAGTCACGTGACATATATAATTCCACTACATTTTATATCGCTTCTACTAGCGAACCGTGGAGATAATGTTACTTTGTCTACAGGCCCTAGGGTGCGTTGCCACTGACATTAGAACCAATAGAATCCTTGTGCTGAGCGAGGCTAGGTAAATGAATTTATTTGTAAAGGTAATTGCTGTGTGTGCTTATAATGGGTGTTATTTCATACCTTTTTCTCATTCGACTCGCTGAGAGGTAAAATTTGGCTCTGAAATATTGTTAAATAATTTTGAAAATTTTTAAAGAATAAATAAAAAAATATCTTTTTCTCAGCAAAAACAAGCAAGGCGACAAATTTATGAAGGTAAAATTAAGCTGAAAAGCGACGCCGGAGATCCCTAACTGTCTTTCAAACCCAGAACTCTTAAAGGTTTCCGTACCTGATTCGCTGGACTTTCCATGATGTCAGCAAGAGAGGTCCCGAAGGCAGATTCTGGAGCGAGGCTGTCAGCTGACTTCCACGTCTTTGAGTGCATAGGAGTTCCTGGTAATGCCGACTCGTGACTTCTTCTGCGAGGTACGTTCAGCTGTGGACATAAAGACAAAATGCCTCGTTTGTCTAGTGGGTCTAAAATAGATATTGTGTTTTAGATCAAGAAATTCACAATAAATGCCTGTAGTTTGGAAGTTAGCGGTGTTTCCACCTCCGTGCCTCGGAAAGCACGTTGCACCGTTGGTCCTGAGTGCCAAGAGCGAATTTTCTTAAAATCGCCGTCACAAGTCATCGGATATAGGATTGGAACAGCGCCTCTGTCGGCCTAAAGATGACTCTATTGTGAGTCCATACAAATCTGCGTTTACGTCGACGCGATCACTTGTGACGGCGGCAGTGAAAACCCCACACTAGGCCCTCTGATCCCTCTCCGGTCGTATTGGATTGCCGTCGGACTATCAGAGTATATTATACAAAGTGGGTGTTTTTATTACAACACTGGTAACCTCTTCGGGGAATACAGGCATGAGCATATTATGTATGTATGTATGCGATTACAAACTTCGAATGAACTCTGACATCTAGACAACGCCTGAAATTGCCTGGCTGAGTTTCTTGCCGGTTCTTCTCAGAAGGCAAGTGTCCAAACCGGTAGTAAATTTTCGATTCGTCCAGGGCCGGACTGAATAAATTTCATTTACATTTTCAACGATAATAATACTAGTATACTTGTGACAGAGGGGGTGTACCTGATCGTCGCCTCCATCAGACAAGCTCAGTTCAGTCCTGGTGGTGGATGTAGAGCTTCCGAGTTCGTTCCAAGCGTTGACATTGCTCACATTCGCTGTAGGTGGCTCCGAAAACGTGCCGTCTAGAAGATAATGTTAATATATTTAACTCAAAGGTGACTGACTGACTGACTTAGTGATCTATCAACGCACAGCCTGAACCACTGGACGGATCGGGCTGAAATTTGGCATGCAGGTACATGTTATGACGTAGGCATCCGCTAAGAAAGGATTTTGATTAATTATATCCACAAGGGGATTAAATAGGGGATGAAAGTTTGTATGAAACTAAATTTACGCGGGTGAAACCGCGGGGCACAGCTAGCGTTAATATATAATGGTTCAGAAGGCTAGTTTCCGAACAGGTGGTAAATTCCTCGTCGTTCGCCTTACCAGGGCCTAAACTGAATAAATCATTTTCATTTTCAATAAATCCTTAATGAAGAATGATCAGAGAGCCGTGGTGGCCGTGGGGTTTGAGCAGTGGCCTGCTACGCAAGCGGCGAAAGTTCGAATCTAAGGGTTCCAATGAGTATTTCTGAAAATATATGTGCAGTGTTTACACACCACGGTGAAGAAAGAATCGTGAGGAAACCTGAATATGTCTGAGAAGTAATTAAAGACGTATGCACAGTGCCTGAGACGGCGATAGACTCACTATCTCACACGTTAGCACTTAATCATCATCATCATGAATGTAAGAGTACTGAGACTCTTGTCGGTGTAACCGATGCAACTCTTTCCACTTGTCTCTGTCCAGTGCCAGCTCTTTGACCTCCTTATACGACATGACAGACACCTTACCAGACTTAATCATCTTGTGTGAAAAGTTAAGTTGTTATTACAACACCTCTGTCTATCCCTTCGGGGAATACAGGCGTGAACATGTATGTAGATAGACAGATTGAAACAATCTCTTATTGAATGACCACAGCGTTCTCAAGAGTAGCGCTCAAAACTCGTGACAGCACTTGCACCTGTGAGTAATTCTATCGAGTTTCCATAATACCTGTTCGAAATGTCTCCATAGCTCTTCCATTATCACCGCTATTTCTTCTAGAAGAAGATTCACTGTAGCTCAGCCGCTCACTCTCTATAGTCAGCCGGCAGTCAGGCTTGTCCAACATTGGCCCAACTATATGGCCAGTGCGCTCTAAAGTCTGGCTCAATTGGGGGAGTTGGTCCACAGGTTGGCGGGGAGTTTGGCCAAGGCGGGAGAATTTTCGAACAGATGTTAACTCATCGAATGGTGCGGTTGGATCCATTGTGCCTGGGGACAGAGGGTACAATTAAAAGCGAATGAAGAGTAAGCGACAGTAATTCAAATTACTATCTATGGGTACATCTATACATCTATACTCTATACAGATAAATAAAATTGAAGTGTCTGTTTGTAATTCCAAAATTACAGCTTTTTACTAAATGCGTATGAAAGTATACACGCTACTGACACTGAAAAACCAAGTTTAAATTTTTTTCTCTGTCTGCCTGTCTGTCTGTCTGTTTGTTTCGGGTAATCTTTGAAACGGCTGGACCGATTTTAACGGGACTTTCACTGGCAGGTAGCTGATGTATCAAGGAGTAACTTAGGCTACTTTTATTTATTAAAAATATTAGGGTTCCGCGACAATAAACCGCGGTAAAACCGCGGGGAAGAGTTAGTGAAAAGTCTGATAATAATAATGGATAAATTAGTTAACACCGTCCCGGATAGAAATTCACGTTTATTGGCTTTTTCAATCTTGCCTACAATAATGCTATAACATTTTCATACCATAGAAATTTACGCGCCATCTCAGATCGCGCCATAGATAAACTAGTATATAGATTTAAGCTGAATACTAAATACACATCAGTTTTGTATTTAAACTGTTGCGACGGATTCAGTATTCATATTCACATTCATATATATTTATTGAAAGTTAGTATACAATGTTCATACAATGACTTATAACTAACAACCCTGTTAGGGCACAGCAATTTGAGAGGCACTATTTAGTTATAATATACCTATACAGTTTATCTTATATTTATTACACCGCAATGGGATACATTTATATACTAATTTATTAAATTATGTAATTAGGTTTATTTATAATAGGTAACACAATTTTTTTGAGATCATTTCTATATCACAAGTAAGTAAGTAGCATGTTTCAAGTTCCTCATCTTCATAAATTTAAGAGTTGTGACTCTTGTCGGTGTATATGATGCCATTTCTTCCATTCGTCTCTATCAACTCTCTCCTTGACCTCCCTATACGTCAAGTTCCTACTGACCCCGATTCTAAAGGTTTCCCATTAGGAAATTCCTAGTTATAAGCAATACTACGGAGAACACTCGGTGTGGTCGCACGCTCTACACTGAATTATTAAACTATATCGATCCGCGTCTAACGATATTGTACGTAAGCAAAGACATATGGAACATCCATTAGTCAAATCTATCTATACAGGGGCCCAACCATGAGCTCTTATTGCAATGTTAATTCAGTTGTGCGACAGTGACAGATGTATGCACGTCACATACATCTGTCTCATAAATGAGTGAAACTATCATGGCAATAAGAGCTCATGGTAAGGCCCCTGATAAATAAATGATAATACATTTGAATGCTTTTCTTTTAGTACACATGCAAATAGTAAAATCTATATGTATACAGATAAATAAAATTGAAGTGTCTGTTTTTAATTCCAAAATTACAGCTTTTCACTAAATGCATATGAAAGTATAGACACTAAAAAACCAAGTTTTAAATTCTTTCTCTGTCTGTCTGTTTGTTCGGGGTAATCTCTTAAACGGCTCGATGGATTTTAACGGGACTTCCACTGGTAGGTAGCTGATGTTTCAAGGAGTAACTTAGGCTACTTTTATTTATTAAAAATATTAGGGTTCCGCGACAATAAGGATGAAACTAAATCTAATCGGGTGAAACTGTGGGGCACAGCTAGTAATACCTAAATCAGATGTTCTGACTGTATAACACGTGACGACTATATAACATTATTTGTATAAACTTTTGTGGTTTTTTAGCGCTATGTACAACTAAGTATTTTGTATGTTTGTGTAAATGACAGAAAAAATTGAAGTGTCTGTTTGTAATTCCAAAATAACAGCTTTTCACTAAATGCATATGAAAGTATACACGGTACTAACATAAAGAAACCTATTAAAAAAATCTCTGTCTGTTTGTTCTGGCTAATTTACGAAACGGCTATACGGATTACGGTTCCCGTTCCCGTGGGAGTACGGGGATAAAATATAGCCTATGTTACTCGGTGATGATGTAGCTATCCATTGCTGAAGGAATTTTCACGATCGGTCAAGTAGTTTCCGAGCCTATTCAATGCAAACAAACAAACAATAAAATCAAATTTATAATATTAGTGAAAATAAAATTACTAAATTTCTGTCAGGAAGCTACTAATATTCTATTAATGCATTGATTGCTATAAATAATTTAAGTCACGCATAGATTATAATTATGATAGCTCAGTTTACAATACGTGGGTTGAATGGATTTGAAACTGAAACTTTCAATTATTTTAACCTTGGTTCAGTAGTCATTTTGTCAATCAATACAGATAAATAAAATTGAAGTGTCTGTTTGTAATTTCAAAATAAAAGCTTTTCACTAAATGCATATGAAAGTATTTATTCCGGGTAATCTCTGAAACGGGTGGACCGATTTTAACGGGACTTTCACTGGTAGGTAGCTGTCTGTAATAATGGTTTATAAATGATAATGAATAAATAAATAAATAAATAAAGGTTTCAAGGAGTAACTTTGGCTAATTTTATTTATTAAAAATTTTAGGGTTTCGCGACAATAAATCTACGCGGGTGAAACTGCGGGGTACAGCTAGTCAATGTATACATACACACGTATATACATATACGTATATCGCAGAACCCTTATATTTATAATAGTGAAAAGCTGTTATTTTGGAATTACAAACAGACACTTAAATTTTATTTATCTGTATAGATAGAAAAGAAAATTAGAGTTCCACTTAAAAAGCTATCTATGAAACTGAGTCAACGCGGGTGAAACCGCGAGGCACAGCTAGTCTATACATATACATTTCAAAGTCCTCACTTAATGACAAACAGAAAGATAAATTTAAATACATATAACTTACATACACACATGCCCACGTCTGTATTCCCCGAAGGGGTAGGCAGAGGTGTTGTAATAACAACACACACTTTTCAAGATGATTAAGTACCAAAGTGACAGATGGTGAGTCTACCGTCTCAAGCACTATACATACGTGTTTGAATTACTTCTCAGACATATGCAGGTTTCCTCACGATGCTTTCCTTCACCGTAAAGCTCGTGGTGTGACTTAAAAATCGTTGTATATAAGTATGGTGATGGTATTAACAGCAAATTGTGTACCAAAAAATTCATTTAATACGAGAAAGCAGCACGATTTTAAAATCGTATAAAAAGTCATGGTCGTACATGAGCACGTAAAAATTACGTGTTCTGTTTACAGACGAAATCAAAGATTTATAGCTAACAAATAAATATGTTAAATATATTTACAATATTTATTACCATAGCTGTGAGAAATGACGCAAGAAAAAGTATTATTTATTGAGAACATATGCATATAGAAATAGTCTGTAGGTTGTGTGACAGAAACATTTATCTATACATCTATACAGATAAATAAAATTTAAGTGTCTGTTTATAATTCTAAAATAGCCGTTTTTCCCTAAATGCATATGAAAGTATACACGGTACGGACATAAAAACTGTTTTTCTCTATCTGTCTGTCTGTTTGTTCCGGGTAATCTCTGAAACGGCTGGACTGATTTTAACGGGACTTACTGGCAGGTAGCTGATGTGCCCCGCGGTTTCACCCGCGTAGATTTAGCTTCATGCTTCGTGTCGCGCAACTCTAATATTTTTAATGAATAAAAGTAGCCTAAGTTACTTCTTTTATCTGCCTGTGACAGTCTTGTTAAAATTGGCCCAGCCGTTTCGGAGATTATACGGAACAAACAAACAGACAGACAGACAGACGGATAGACAGACAGAAAATTTTTAAGAATTTGTTTTTCAATATTTTTTAGATATGTAACTACGAGCGATCCTGTTCTGAACTCACTCTGTACTTCAATCTCAATTTAAGCAGATAATTTCCATAAAATGTAAATCCGACATTGGCTCGAAGATACACGCCATAATATATCATCATCTCCCTAGCCTTAATCCCATGTATTTGGGGTCGGCACTTGATTCAACCCGATGTGGCTGATCACCAGATTTTTATACGAAGCGACTGACATCTGACCTTCGCAACCCCTTTTTCGAGGGAAATGAAAATCTGGGTTAAACCAGTTGTCTGACTCTCTTAGGCCTCTGACTGACCTGTAACGATTGCCAAAGATGTTAATCAGCAACCGGGACCGACGGCTTAACGTGCTCTCCGAGGCACGGAGGGGACTTGGGCGGTCACCCATCCAACTACTGGCTAGGCGTATGGTTGCTTAACTTCGCTGATTGCATGATATGCGCAATAGCAACTGTGCCACGAGCTCCTCTCGCGCCTCGCGTCACGCCATAATATATGTATATGTTAAATATTAAGAGCTGTGGATTTTGTGAAACAAAATATCAATACCGTACCTATATTCTTTCATACGCATTTAATAAAAGCTTTTGTTTTGGAATTACAAACAGACACTTAAATTTTAGTTATCTGTATGTATGGATATGCATGTATGCATGTATGTATGTATGTTGGATAGATGCTAAACGCCTCATGGCTCGAACAACAAAGGCATCCAACTACAGCATGTGATCTGACAAAATACATCTGGAAACAAAGGAAAATCTATTTGAAAACATTCAGACGCTGATTCGAACCAACTGTGAACGTTTAGAACAATCGTTTATTACATAGATTGAACGATTTACTATCGAGAATAAATAACACGATGATTCGTACCATATGTCTCTTTAAATAATACGCTGTGCCCCGCGGTTTCACCCGCGTAGATTTAGTTTCATCCTTATTGTCGCGGAACCCTAATATATTTGATAAATAAAAGTAGTCTAAGTTACTCCTTGAAACATGAGCTACCTACCAGTGAAAGTCCCGTTAAAATCCATTCAGCCGTCTCAGAGATTATCCGGAACAAACAGACAGACAAACAGAAAAAAAAATTAAAACTTGGTTTTTTTAGTGTCAGTAGCGTGTATACTTTCATATGAATTTAGTGAAAAGCTGTAATTTTGGAATTACAAACAGACACTTCAATTTTATTTATCTGTATGTATGTATATATGTATAGATAAGGTTTATAAGTTAGGAATTTAGATACAAATCATTTGAAATGATACACTCTCTCGATTCCCCGAAGGGGTACGCAGAGGAGTTGTAATAACAACACCCACTTTTCACACAAGATGATTAAGTGTCAACGTGCCAGATGAGGCTATCGCCGTCTCAGGCACTATACATACGTCTTTGAATTACTGCTCAGAGGGTCTTGAATTACTGGTCAGAGTTTTTCACAGCCACAAGTCACCGAGTTGACATATATAACGCAGACACTTGTATAGGATCGGAGCAGCGCCTCTGTCGGCCTAAACATGACACTATTGTGAACCCATACAAATCTGCGTTTACGTCGACGCGATGACTTGTGACGGCGATTTTAAGAAAACTCGCACTCTACTCAGAGGGCCTAGTATGTCATTCTGACGACAGGCGGATTTGATACGTTGGCTGCCCTAGACCTACGAACAGTGGCGTGCATTGCATATAAGCAGGTAAGCAGAAGTTACAATTTGTGATCACTGAATGCACTCGTGTCGTGTGTGTGTGTATCTTTACCAAGACGTACTACTAGACGGACTACGCCGCGTCACATAGGTATGTACTTAACCTGCCTACCTGCTTATTGTTTATGCCTACCCCTCTGAAAATCCTATGCACGCCCTGCCTACGAAAGATTGCCCCCCCCCCCCTATGTGCTGTAAAGCATGCAAAATTAAATCAACCATAGAAATTAAATAAAGATAAAAAAAAAATAACTAGTCAGTAAATGATTTAATTATCTCAATCAGTATTTCAGATACTGATTCTTACCACGAGGAGCAACTACGAAAAACAAAAAAAACACGACCTAATTTTGCCGCCCTAGGCCCGGGCCTACTCGGCCTATAGGGAAATCCGCCCCTGTCTGACAAATTGAAAGTACTTTGTAAAAAGTCTAATCGAATAAAGATATTTTGAGTTAGATTCGGACCAATCGCTTGCATCAATCGAAGAATATCTCGATCGCTAGGATGAGTCGATGGGAATTTTGACCGATTCGGATTGTTTCGATTTTAAAACATCTCGCTCTAACTACATAGAGGTCGCGTGGTCGATTAACGATCGACTTGCGTAAACCTTGGTACAATAATTAGGCTGAATCGATCATACGTTATCGATGTTCCCTATTAATTCAGATATTATCCGTACATTCATAATGTTAAAAGCTTCGTGACTGATTGTTTGATATCGTTAGTGGTGTATGACACAAATTAGGCCTGGGAGCCAGGATCAGTCGGAGCAGACCTTGGGTGGTTGGAATAAAACTCCGTAACTTGGGCAGTCCTGGTTTATTGGTTCGACCACTATTGGTTTGTTCACTTGACGACACTGATTTGACTACACTGTTGATTTTTTGTTTTTAGGTGGTGTCTCTTGCAGATTTAACTCCGGGAGTCATTTCTGCTTAACCGGACAATGGCGAGACTAATTAAAGCCTCCAGCCAGGCGCAAGGCTTTAAGCAACACAGCTAAGGGCGCCCCATAGTGGGGCTCGGACCTCGGCTTAGGGCGTTGCTGTATCGCGAGCTAGGGACCTGCAGGTCTAAAACGGTCACTTTGGGATAATCATAATGTGATCCGAATATGATTCAGAAATGATTAATATTTCGCAATTCACCTGTTTGACACTTTCCTATGAAAATTCCTAAAATGGGTCACAAAATATGAATTGCTTTTGTGACAAATAGCAGAACCATAAAAAGTTACATAGGGACTAACATCTACAATTATTGTAATCATTCGTGAATCATAAATATGAATTGCACTTAAGTGACCATTTTGTCATGTCGGTGATGAATCATATTCGGATCACATAATGATTCTCCCAAAGTGGCCTTTTTAGACCTACTGGGCTGGACTGGGTATATTATTTATGGTTTGGGGGGGGGCATATTCAAGGGTCGGGGGAAGACACTGTTGACGTTTGTTACCGGAATATATACACAACTAAAAGAGAATCTCAACATCGAGTTATAAAATCATATAACGCCATCTTGTGAGAAGATGGGTAACTAATACTAATAAACTACGTTAAACAAGTGGGTTATAGGTAAACCTACTTCTAAAAGGGGGTATACTCTAAAGGTGATAAACAAATTGGCGAGCATCAGAAATAATTAAAAATCTATTTTTATTTTAATTTTATAACTAGCTGTGCACCGCGGTTTCACCCGCGTAGATTTAGTTTCATGCTTCATGTCGCTGAACCCTAATATTTTTAATAAATAAAAGTAGCCTAAGTTACTCCTTGAAACATCAGCTACCTGCCAGTGAAAGTCCCGTTAAAATCGGTCCAGCTGTTTCGGAGATTACAGACAGACAGACAGACAGACGGACAGACAGACAGACGGACAGACAGACAGAGAAAAATTTGAAAACTTAGTTTTTTAATGTCAGGAGCGTGTATATTTTCATATGCATTTAGTGAAAAGCTGTTATTTTGGCTTAAGCTGTTAATTACAAACAGACACTTCAATTTTATTTATCTGTATAGATGTATAGACAAGACTAGTGCCCCGCGGTTTCACCCGCGTACTCACGCGCGGAACCCTATTTATTTTTAATAAATAAAAGTAGCCTAAGTTACTCCTTGAAACATCAGCTACCTATCAGTGAAAGTCCCGTTAAAATCCGTCTAGCCGTTTCAATAATTACCCGGAACAAACAGACAGACAGACAGATTTTTTTTAAACTTAGTTTTTTAGTGTATACTTTCAAATGCATTTAGTGAAAAGCTGTTATTTTGGAATTACAAACAGTCTTCAATTTTATTTATCTGTATAGATGTATAGATACGTTAGCTATGGCAGATTTTTCCATCATTGTGTAGTGTCTAAAATTTACATAAATAAAAATCAGCTCTTTGATGTTTTTGGTTAGCGAGCAATAAAGCTTCACAGGAATTTGATGTTTTTTCTATGTTGCAATGTAATTTTTAATCCCATTTTATTTTTTACAATCATCTTATAAGCTAATAGTTCTATTCAGCATAGAATTAGTGCCGACCCCTCCATACAAATTCTCGTAATTTCCCTGGGCTAAAAGCACGTGGTGTGAAATCAAAGCACATACATTTTTTGAAAACTCATTGGTGCAGGCCCCACTGTGATTCGAACTCGCGTCGCTTGCGTGGCAGGCAACTGCACAACACCCAATAGCCAGGGTCTAAGAATATGGCTATTGTATCCCCTGCCTGTCGTAAGAGGCGACTAAAAGGGGGCCGGAGGGCCTGCTGGCGGTGGTCGAGGTGGGAGCTTTGACCACAGAGCCGCGGGCCCGGGAAGGTGGCAGCGCGCTGCGCGATGTGGCTCGCGCTGCCGACCACAGCGAGGTCTCCAGGGGCGGTGACACAGCTGCCCCGGGGATGTGCCCCGGCAAAGTGTGGGGGGACACCGGTGCGATCTATCAGAGTACCCGGAGTCCCCCCTGAGCACTGAGGATGGCCACCGGGGGGGTTTTAGTGCGGTAAAAATCCCACATACCCCGATCTGCCTCTCCCAGGGCGGTGGGGACCTTTTGAAGGTTCCCTCGTCAATAAAAAAAGAAAGGTAACTGCACAAACCCCAAGGCCACCACGGTTCTTAAAGAAAGGTATGGAATGACAAATATATATAAATGAGAAATTACTAAGCAGTGTGGAATCTAGAGAATTATTATTAATACGTTTTCTCGACTGCCAGGGTTGTCACTCTTAAAGTTTTTAAATTTTTACTCCTTTACTTAATCTATACATCTATACAGATAAATAAAATTGAAGTGTCTGTTTGCAACTGTAAAATAACGGTTTTTCACTCAATGCATATGAAAGTATACACGGTACTGACACAGAAAAACCAATTTTTAATTTTTTTCTCTGTCTGTCTGTTTGTTCCGGGTAATCTCCGAAACGGCTGGACGGATTTTAACGGGACTTTCACTGGCAGGTAGCTGATGTTTCAAGGAGTAACTTAGGATACTTTTATTACTAAAAATATTAGGGTTCCGCGACAATAAGGATGAAACTAAATCTACGCGGGTGAAACCGCGGGGCACAGCTAGTTGTATAATATTTTTGAAAAGAGTAATTACTGAGTTTCTTGCCAGGTTGTTCTCAGTAAAAGCAACCTTCCGAACCTGGCGGTAGCATGTATGATCCTGTATAATTATGTCATTTTGATGACTTGAAAGTACTTGGAAGAAGTCTAATCGAATAAAGATATTTTTGAGTCTGAGTTTAGAAAATAATCTGTAACACGTAAATGACGTTCACGGCCACGTGACACTTCTTACTGACATTACGTCAAATTTCTTATAATCTAGTAGATGTGCGTCTGTGTGTGAACAATTGACATTAAGTGTATTACTTAAATAACTTTACTATAAATATATTTATATTTCTAAGTAATCTGGGAGAATAGCTAATGGTCATCACTCATTGTCTATACATCTATACAGATAAATAAAATTGAAGTGTCTGTTTGTAATTCCAAAATAACAGCTTTACACTCAATGCATATGAAAGTATACACGCTATTGACACTAAAAAACCAAGATAAAATTTTTTTCTCTGTCTGTCTGTTTGTTCCGGGTAATCTCCGAAACGGCTGGACGGATTTTAATGGGACTTTCACTGGCCGGTAGCCGATGTTTTAAGGAGTAACATAGGCTACTGTTAATAAGGACTCACACACAGACACTTCAGTGTTATTTATGTGTATGGATAATAGAGATTAAGTAGTAAGTGGGTACTTACTTAGTTCTACGCTAAAGAGGTATGCATGGAAACAAATTTCCTGTTTTGTAGAGTTTATTTCTCATATCGCCTTGTATTATCAGGTAAACATCATTCAGTATATAAGTTACTAGCGGACGTCACGCGGTTTCACCCGCGTAGTTCCCGTTCCCGTGGGAGTACGGGGATAAAATATAGCCTATGTTACTCGCTGATGATGTAGCTATCCATTGCTGAAAGAATTTTCAAGATCGGTCAAGTAGTTTCGGAGCCTAGTCAATGCAAACAAACAAAATAACAATCAAATCTTTCCTCTTTATGATATTAGTATGTATAGATTTTTAGAAAGTAAGAATAAAATATCTTAAACCGTAAATAAGAAATAAGTATAATCCGTTAAAATAAAAAACGCGCACGTTTACGAGAGAAGCCGTCGCGCATGGCTAGTTTACTATTATTATTCTTTGCTAGCTGTGCCCCGCGGTTTGACTCGCGTAGACATAATTTCATAGGTAGCATTGTTTCCCTAATGTGAAGCCAAGTTACTCCATGTAACATCAACTATCTGACTTTGAAAGTCCCGTTAAAATTGGTCTAGCCGTTTCAGAGATTAGCCGGAACAAACAGACAGACAGGCAGGCAGGGACAAATTTAAAAAATAGTTTTTTAATTTATGTACTTACTTACTATAAATAAAAGAAATATACACTACTAGCCCCGCGGTTTCACCCGCGTAGATTTAGTTTCATCCTTATGGTCGCGGAAACCTAATATTTTTAATAAATAAAAGGTAGCCTATGTCCTTTCTCAGGGTCTAAAGATTGTCTGTGCCAAATTTCATCAAAATCGGTTGAGAGGTTTAAGCGGGAAAGCGTAACAGACAGACAGAGTTACTTTCGCATTTATAATATTAGTAGGGATGATATGAATGCATTCAGTGAAACCGACCGAAACATTTAATTTGGAAATACAAACAGATTTCTTTATCTATCTGTATATATATAGGTAGTTAAGTATTTAGAAGGAAAATTAAGGCAAATGGCATTTTTTTTATAATTATACGTGACCATCGACCATAGACAACAAACATTCCATTCTAAAAAAAACCCACGCGTGCATTCTGTGAAAATCGTATTTTTCACGGCAAATTGCATCGACTCACCTTTTAAAATTGTACCTTACTTCACTGATAACACATCACAAATCACTACAGCACTGATTTGACTTGAATAGTGAATCATTTTAAAAATAAATTAACAATTGTTTTTAGTTGTAAAATTGAGAACCATTATTTTGACATTTGATTTGAATTCCCGCGCTTTTTACGGCACGCGTGTTTTCGCTCGCATTCAACTTCCGAATAGCCCTCCGTCCAACATGGCCGGCCGGTAATAACTAGTGATGTTCTATTTATAAAGCTATCGATATTTTTTGTTGATGTTTTCCGAACTGACGTATTTATCTGTTCTTTAGTCCAAGAATGTTTAAGTAAAGTGGGAGTGATGCAATGCAAATTGTAGTAGGTGATATGCACTATTATAGAGTTCCTTTCGAGTGTAAAATGCTTAACTTTTCCTTAATTAACGTCGTTTTTTTTTTACATTTTTTTTAACTGTACATCTATTGATACACTAGCTGTGCCCCGCGGTTTCACCCGCGTAGATTTAGTTTCTTCCTTATTGTCGCGGAACCGTAATATTTTTAATAAATAAAAGTAGCCTAAGTTACTCCTTGAAACATCAGCTACCTGCCAGTGAAAGTCCCGTTAAAATCGGTCAAGTCGTTTCAGAGATTACCCGGAACAAACAGACAGACAGACAGACAGACAGACGGACAGACAGACGGACAGACAGACAGAGAAAAATTTTAAAACTTGTTTTTTTTTGTGTCAGTAGCGTGTATACTTTCATATGCATCTAGTGAGAAGCTGTTATTTTGGAATTACAAACAGACACTTCAATTTTATTTATCTGATTTATTGAATAAAAGCTTAAGTATGTTGTTTTTTAATCTGATTCTCTAAATGTTTAGCAACAACTCAATAATTACCAAAGTAATGTTATAATTCGTTTAATAAGTATGAATAGGAAGTTTTCATTTCCATAGGTTGCATTTAAACCGCAATAGAGTATTTATTAGGAAGACGAGTAAAAAAATACACTAAAAAAAATTTGTTTTGTGGAATATGCTATCTATTTGAAACTGAACCTGCTTTGAATTTTTTCTGTAGTAACCGAATTGCCTTGTTAAGTTATACGTCAAATAACGTTTAGTGTGTGTTCTGTAAATAATATGTCGTTCAGTTATCTGTCAGGGGCCTTACCATGAGCTCTTATTGCAATGTTAATTCAGTTGTGCGACAGTGACAGATGTATGCACGTCACATACATCTGTCTCATAAATGAGTGAAACTATCATGGCAATAAGAGCTCGTGGTTAGGCCCCAGATGTGATCTATCCATACCTTCAATTACATAATAATGAAAACTAGCAATAAATTATTGCAATGAAAGTGAGGACATAATGACAGATTTGTTTATATTTAATAACCTAACTGACAGATGTAGGAAACATTAAACTCTTTAGACTTCCCATCACTTGAACACATTGTATTACGTGGTGTAGCTATTGTAATAAATTATTTACGACTTCATATTTTTTAGAATAGTTCAAACTAAAGGTATCAATACGAAAAAAACGATGTAATTTCCAAAACTATAATTATAAAATGGTTAATTACAGGGCAAGGGGCTTAGGTATACGCATGGCGTGTCATCCAAAATGTTGTTTTTATTTACTCCTGAGTTTTTAGATCGAAAAACTACGATCTTTCGCTTTGTACCTTTGAGTTCGTTATCAAAGTAAAGTGATAAAAATATAAATAGAACGTCATTCCACTAAAGATTTTACTCCATGTACTATAAGGTAATATTACTAGCAGTGCGATTGCAATTCGTATTATTGGAAACTGTTTTGGTTTACAGACTTGTGACAGAATTCTTAGCCAGTGCTTTAGATTAGTCTTAATTAATGGATATTCTTCTATTTTATCATTAATTTTATGGTGGAGTGGAGTGATAGATACCGATAAGGTTTTTGGTGATGATTTTTCTACGTACCCATTCTTTATTGTTAGATTTGTACATGTTTAAACGTTGTCGACATAAGATTGAGTATTTGGTGGGGTTCGAAATGTGCTGCTTGGAATTCCACCTCAACTCGGGTCAGAAAAAGTATCAAAACATTTTGAGCCACTCTAAAACGCAAGGTCATTCGTCAACGTTAGAACGTGCTAAAACCTATACATGCTCAGTGCATACTGGGGTCTTAGCATAAGCTCTTATTGCCATCATAGTTCCACTGTGTGACAGTGACAGACTTAAACACGTCATATACATCTGTCTCATGATAAGGGTTAAACTATCATGGCAATAAGAGGTCTCTAAGCATGGTACATTTAAGTAAATCATATTATGATATATGCAAATATCTTCAGTGTTGTTGTAAGCCTTATCTCGTAAGTGTTTGAGTTGAATCTACGTCACGCTATTCACCAAATAAAAATGCACAATCTTGATAACTTAACTAAAAGTACATGTAGACGTAGTGAACCAATATTATTCTCAGACAAAGATATTTTTTTTTCTTACATTCAGTCATGTACACCCGCATTCCTGAGGAGGAAGATTGTGATCCCAATCTTCTGTAGAATAGACATTTTGATGTGTCGTTAAAAACTAAATTAGTAAATCTCTCGACATTCATAAGTGCCTTACCAGGGCCTTAAACTGAATAAACCATTTTCATTTTCACAGTTTACTTACTGCAATTTTTTAACACAAATTGATGATGAAATTCCAAAAACTAGGTAAGTATTTTAGGAAATAAGTAATTTTTTAGCACAAATTGATGTAAATTTACCAGAAACTAGGAGCTTAGGTAATAATAATTCTCCATATTCTTCTCTGTTGTACTATATTCTATGTTATATTTCACACAACATAATTCATTCAATATGCTCACGCCATCCCCGAAGGGGTAAAGTGTAGCAGCACTCACTTTTCACCGAATATGATGTAAGTGTATACATGACAGAGGATGAGTCCATCGCCATCTCAGGCGCTGTAAATACGTCTTTGAATGACTTCTCAGTCATATGCAGGTTTCCTCACGCTGTTTTCCTTCACCGTAAAGCACGTGGTGTGAATTCAGTGCACTTGAGTACAGGCACTATACTTTTTAGAATAAGTCATTGGTGCAGGCCGCTAGGATTTGAACATGCGCCTATAGCGTGGGAGGCGACTGTTCAAACCCCACAGCTCTAATATAGTAATGTTATATATTCTGTAAATGATCACGTGACATATTATTTGCATGCGATACATCTCGCAACAATACCAATTATTGATAATGCTCAGGCAGTGGAATGCAAACAGAATAGTAAGAGAACAGCATGAGAAAAGACAAAGTGATTTTTCAATAACGTAAAATCCTAATAACATTGTTATTTTCATATTCTAAATGTGTACAAACAAACCAATAAACGACACGGTATTTAAAATTTTACAAGGTCTTTTGTTAAGACGCATCACTCATACTTCAGCTTACTCTGTAATACTTACCGTGTGATTCGTGTGCAAATAAGGCATTGTGACTCGGAGACAATACAATAATGTTTTTTTACAATACACCTTTGTTTTCATGTAAGCATTTGGTCCAGATAATTATGTAAGCTCACACCTCCCAGATTAGTCTGTTCTGAAAGGGTAAGCTGAGGCGTTAAGACACCCAATTTTCACCAAAGATAGTTAGGTGACAAAATTACAAATTGTGAGTCCATAGCCACCTCAGACAATATACATACGTCTTTGAATTACTTCTCAAAGATATATGCAGGTTTTATCACGAAGTTTTCCTTTACCGAAAAGCACGTGGTATGAAATAACTGCACATAAGTTTTTAGAAAATCTCATTGGTACAGGCCCGCTGGAATTCGAACTTGCGTCCCTTGCGTAGCAGACGACTGCTCAATCTGCCAAATCTGAAATTGACAATCACTGCCTCGATGTCCAGCGTTCGAAAAAAATCGCGATTTTTAAGATGTTTTCTGCCTCGCACACCATTTTTATACCAGAGGCCTAACCATGTTCCCTTATTGCAATGATAGTTCAGCTGTATGACAGTGACAGATGTATAAACGTCTCATATATCTCTATTATGACAATAATAGATCATGATCCCAGTAGTTGCCTACGGTCTTTCCGACCCGTTTTGGGAACCTTCATTTTATTCTTTCCTGAGCCTGGAAAAGCATTTGCAAGGCCTCCATTACAGATGTTCATGGGCGGATCGCTTGCCATTAGGTAACCCTTAAAATCTCAAACGCTTCTATAGGGCGTTTTCACACTGCGAAGATACACGAACACTCGACAACGATAAGTTCCTTTTTTTCCCTTTAGTTTAAGTGGCTTCAAGCCGTTCTATAAGGTTAAATAAATAAATAAATAACGTCCAACGATATCGTTTGGTATTAAACCTTTCAAATATTAAATATTATAAAGTTGGTCGAATCTGTCGCTCCTGTATCGGCCTTTGACGGAAGTACCTAAACGCTTCTTAAATTATCTGTCATATATGTAAAAGGCCATTATATTATAAAGTGAATAAATATCGATATCGACTCAACCGCAGCCCTACTTTGTCGGGCAGTAATTTGGTGACACGTCAACCCATCACAGTGACACTGGCTGGACAAACTATACGGTTGGACAAACTGAAAATAGATCGAAAGGCGTGTGTAGTTAGGAAAATTACTTGTGACATTGTAGGTATCGACTGACATACTATAATATTGTAATGGGGTTGAGCAGTATGTGAACTAAGCACCCGACTTAAAAAAAAACAATTTTTTTTTTTTTATTATTAGCTCTAAATAGTTTGTACTTTCAGCTTATGCCTTTCGAATGTTGGCAATAAAAAAGTTAAGAGTTTTTTTCAATTAGAACTTGTTTTTTTTCCGCCATTTCTAAGGGTGATGTCAAAGAGCCGTGGTGTTTGAGCAGTCTCCTACAACGCAAGCGACGCAAGTTCTAATCCCAGCGGGGCCTGTACCAATGAGTTTTTCTAAAAACATATGTCCAGTGTTTTCACACCACGTGCTTTACGGTGAAGGAAAACATCGTGAGGAAACCTGCATATGTCTGAGAAGTAATCTAAAGAAAGTATAGTGCCTGAGACGGCGACAGACTCATCTGTCACGTTGGCACTTAATCATCTTGTGTGAAAAGTGTGTGTTGTTATTACAACACCTCTGCCTACCCCTTCGGGGAATACAGGCGTGAGCATATGTAATCCTTTCTGTAGGTATGTGATATAATTGAAGTAAGTAAGTAGGTAATCTATTTTAGTGGCCATGTGACGTCATATACCTAACATTTGGATCGACACTATATTATTTATAAATACGTGGGATGCACGCAGGGGTGAAACAGGTGTTCCAAATTGTATTTTTACACTATATCGACACAGATAAATTAAATTGAAGTGTCTGTTTGTAATTCCAAAATTACTGCTTTTCACTAAATGCATATGAAAGTATATACGATACTAACATAAAAAAACCAATTAACAATTTTTTTCTCTGTGTGTTTGTTTGTCCCAGGTTTTCTCCGAAACGACTGGATCGATTTTAACGGGACTTTTACTGGCAGGTAGCCCATATTACAAGGAGTAACTTAGGCTACTTTTATTTAAAAAAAAAAAACATTAGCTTCCTGCAGGCCACCCATTAAATTAAATCTGCGCGGGTGAAACCGCTAGTTAGTTCAAAAAAAAAAAAAAAATTGTTGATGAAATGTAGGTACATGATGCTGAAATCACCGATAGCGCTATTTTTATTTTTACCTACTAATCTACTTTACTATTAGAATTTATTGTTTTGTTAAAGTACGTGTCATTTTGGAGTTAAGAAAATCATTCTTGTCTCAAATAAGTTGCGTGATATTAGCAAAAAATCGCATTTATCTGGTACATGCAAGCAAAGCCGGGTGCAAGGGCTAGCAATATACATTTTTTTGAAGTTCTTATCAAGACGCATCCAACGACACCTCATTTGTCAAATTATGATAAGAAGTTTTCGAGTTCTGAGGGAACATAAATATATACATACCGGTCAAAATCTTACCCTTCCCTTTCTGCTTCGCCGTAGTGGGGTAAAAATAAAACAACACGAATGCTCAAATACTATAATATCACAAGAAAAATAGCACTTTAAAACAACCACAATAAAATCTAATTTCCTACAACCGTGTAAATAACATAAGTACAAAAATACTTCTAAAACTATCGTAAATTAGGAATTACAGTAGAAAAACTTGCATTTTCGTTTACTGGCCGATATAAAATGCTTGTATTACTAATAAAAAATAAATACACCGATAGAAACAGTAGAATATAGCATAACATAATAACATTTCACCAGGGGCCTTACCATGAGCTCTTATTGCCATGATAGTTTCACTCATTTATGAGACAGATGTATGTGACGTGTATACATCTGTCACTGTCGCACAACTGAATTATCATTGCAATAAGAGCTCATGGTTGGGGCCCAGTTATATTTAAGTCCCATGTAATAGAGGGCGAGCCTATTGCCATTAACCGGGCACTAATCCAGACTACGGACTGCTATATATATATATGTATTTCACCCGCGTAGTTCCCGTTCCCGTGGGAGTACGGAGATAAAATATAGCCTATGTTAATCAGTGATAATGTAGCATTCAAATGGTGAAATATTTTTTTAATTGGCCCAGTACTTTTTGAGCCAATTGGTTACAAACATACATAAACCTTCCTCTTTATAATATCTATACAGATAAATAAAATTGAAGTGTCTGTTTGTAATTCCAAATATTTTTTTTTCTCTAAATGTATATGAAAGAATACACGCTACTGACACTAAAAAACCAAGTTTTAACATTTTTCTCTGTCTGTCTGTTTGTTCCGGGTAATCTCCGAAACGACTGAACCGATTTTAACGGGACTTTTACTGGCAGGTAGCCCATATTACAAGGAGTAACTTAGGCTACTTTTGTTTAAAAAAACATTAGGGTTCCACGGGACAATGCAATTAACTACGCGGGTGACACCGCAGGGCATAGTTAGTTTGTACATAAAATAAAATAAAATTGCAATGCTGAAAAGTACATGATGCCAGCTGAGTTTCTTGCCGGTTCTTCTCAGAAGGCTAGTTTCCGAACCGGTGGTAAATTCCTCGACATTCATAAGTGCCTTACCAGGGCCTAAACTGAATAAATCATTTCGCCGGCAAATTCAATCATACGATCTTAGCCAGCTCTGAAATGACCCCAACATATTATACTAGATACATATGCTCACGCCTGTATCCCCCGAAGAACCAGAGGTGTTGTAATTTTCAACACCCACATTTCACCGAAGAAGATTAAGTGCCAACGTGTCAGAGGATGAGTCCATCGCCGTCTCAGCCACTATACATACGTCTTTGAATTACTTCTCAGACATATGCAGGTTTCCTCGATGTTTTCCATCACCGTAAAGCACGTGGTGTAAAATCACTGTACTTAAGTATTTTTAGAAAAACTCATTGGTACATGCCCAGCTGGGATTCGAACTTGCGTCGCTTGCGTAGCAGGCAACACTAACCCCGAGGCCACCACGGCTTCTTACATAATTCACATATTATACTAAAAATTACTTAAACGAATAGACACTAAAATTATCTTAAACTAATTGAAAGATGTACATTTTTATTTTGACTGAGATCAAAAATATATAAAGAGAGAATACCAATCCGAGATCATGAAATCACTAAAACATTGTAAAGTCATACAAAATCATACATTATCATACAAAACAAATTGAAACTGAGTTTGGAATTACTGTGCTAACTGGGGCCTTACCATGAGTTCTTATTGCCATGATAGTTTCACTCATTTATGAGACAGATGTATGTGACGTGTATACATCTGTCACTGTCGCACAGCTGAATTATCATTGCAATAAGAGCTCATGATTGGGCCCCTGTAATATAATTATAATCTATGAATAAACATTTGAAACACAACAATCATACTTTTTCTAGAAAAACACATTTTAAGTACAGATTATAGGAAAATATAAATTTTAATATTTAATATTTTATTAATTCTAATATTGCCACAAACGCCCTGTAGATAATTTCAAATACAGAGTGTAGAAAATAGTTAACTTTTTATTATTATAATTTAACAATCACGATTGAAACAGCATACATATACTCACGCCTGTATCCAGGCCGGTGTAGGCAGAGGTGTTGTAATAACAACACACAAGATGATTAAGTGCCAACGTGACAGATAATATCCTAGCTTAATATTTAAGAGCGCCTCTGTCGGCCTAAACATGACACTATTGTGAGCCCATACAAATCTGCGTTTACGTCGACGCGATCACTTGTGACGGCGATTTTAAGAAAACTCGCACTAGGCACTCAGTACAGTGAAGTCAATATTCAGTGCCTGACAAGTATAAAGAAGTTGAAAATCTCTTGAAATACATTTCAAATACAACAATACATTATGAATTTTAATTAAATTTTAACTTTTGTAAATCGGTAAATATATCAAAAACATTTTTTTATATTATATTTTCTTAAAAAAATTGGAACCACATTTTGAGCATTCGTTTAAAACTACGATTATGTATAATTCTTATAACTATACAGGGTGTCGGAGAAAAAGGAACGGTTACCTTCTAGAAGTTGTAGGGTTTTATGAATATATCACTATGTTGAAGTCGTAAAATATCTAGCTCCAACGATAACGTAGTTATAGGCTATGGTTGCTAAGGGCCGAAGAGCTCGCGGCCTTAAGCGATTGAATTAACGCGCGGCCGCGTTTACCTACATTACGTACGCGGTCATTAAACTTTTTAAATTAAGAGGAAGGTTAATGGTTTCGAAAAATGGTTTTATGGGATTATTTCAGGATTTATTAGTGGGAGAAAAAAAATAAAAACGTAGTTAGATTTCACGTGAATAACTCTACGTTACATCTGATTTATGCGAAAATAAGGTCTTGATATAGTCAACTTTGAGCATCAATTACTCGAAAACGGAAGAAAATATTTTTGTCATAATAATTTTATTTGTTTTCTAAAACTATACCCTCTCACATATTTTAACAGCCGTCCTGGTTTCCCCGACATCCTGTATTCAACTAAAAATACCTTTTATAGGCAATAACATAATATATTTTATTCTATTAATTATTATTATTTTTATATTCTATTTACTGGCCTTAAGTTAATAGTAATGCCGCTTTAAACTATTTTACGGTGAAATTAATTATTTATCAATAACAGCTATCATCGTGACGTCACCTTGTTCAATCAAGGGAATCACATATACAGTTGCCCTTACGACGAATGGCTGGCATTCTCATACTTGTGAACAGGTGCTGCTTGTGGGGGCTGGTCTTCTCAAGCTACGCATTTAGATATAAGTACAACTACTAGACTTTTCTTTATGTTAATTTTTATCGACATTTGTGCATTGGAACTGTGTCCATGGGCTTACATTTCTCAAGTGATTTACTTTGTTTTTTTTTAAATTGTATAATATTGTTGAAAAGAGTAATTACTGAGTTTCTTGCCAGGTTCTTCTCAGTAAAAGCAACCTTCCTAATCTGGCGGTAGCATATCCTGTATAATTATGTCATTCTGACGATTTGAAAGTAAAATAAGTAAAAACTTGAAAGTAAAAGTCTAATCGAATAATTATATTTTTGACTTTGACTATGGACTTAATCAGACGCTGCTACCTCCCCACTATATTATCTCACCGTTCATATCTCATGCCGGCACCTGCACTTAACTAAGTACAAAATTATATCATAGTTTAGATCTTGCAAAATGAAAACGCTAAAATTGGCTTACATACATTCATATATGCTCACGCCTGTATTCCCCGAAGGGGTAGGCAGAGGTGTTGTAATAACAACACACACTTTTCACACAAGATGATTAAGTGCCAACGTGACAGATGGTGAGTCTATCGCCGTCTCAGCCACTATACATACGTCTGTGAATTACTTCTCAGACATATGCAGGTTTCCTCACGATGTTATCCCTGTCTGACGTGGCGTTTATTGTTGAGGAGGTCTAATGCCTTCTCATCATCATCTCTTCAAAATCGGCAATCTGGGTTAAACCAGTTGTCAGACTTTCTTAGGCCTCTGACTGACCTGTAACGATTGCCAAAGATGTTAAATTGTCAACCGGGACCGACGGCTTAACGTGCTCTCCGAGGCACGGAGGGTACTCGGGCGATCACAAATCCAACTACTGGCTAGGCGTATGGTTGCTTAACTTCGCTGATCGCATCATATGCGCAATAGCAACTGTGCCACGAGCCTAGTGCCTTCTCATATGGAGGCCTAAGTGGTCAGATCTAGCGAAGGATCGTCGACACATAGGGCAGGTGAAGGGTCGGTGTCCTGTGTGTTTCCTTGTGTGGCGAGTGAGCTCATCAGAACGGGCAAAACGCCATTCGCAACCAGCCCATGCACATGAGTAGGGTTTTTCTCCTAGGAATACAAAAAATCACCTCGTAATCTTCCTGGTTCACCTCTTTTTACTCAAAGCGATCATCTGACCCTCGCTACCTTTGAGGGAAATCGGTAATATGACATAAACACATGCTCACGCCTGTATTCCTCGAAGGGTAGGCAGAGGTGTTGTAATAACAACACCCACATTTCACTAAATATGATTAAGTACCAACGTGGCAGAGGGTGAGTCCATCGCCGTCTCAGCCACTATACATGCGTCTTTGAATTACTTCTCAGACATATGCAGGTTTCCTCACGATGTTTTCCTTCACCGTAAAGCACGTGGGATGAAATCACTGCACATACGTTTTTAAGAAAAACTCATTCATTCAAACATATTCCTGGCCTTATCCCATATATTGTTGACTGGTCACGTCATTTAGTCATAGCTGCCATCTGACCTTCGCAACCTTTGAGGAAAATCGGTAATCTGAGTTAAACCAGTTGTCAGACTTTCTTAGGCCTCTGACTGACCTGTAACGATTGCCAAAGATGTTAAATTGTAAACCGGGACCGACGGCTTAACGTGCTCTCCGAGGCACGGAGGGAACTCCCGCGGTCACCCATCCAACTACTGGTTAGGGTTCCTTAACTTCGCTGATCGAATGAATTGCGCTATAGCAACTTATTAACGTGCTTTCTGAGATTTTATGATTATTAGATTAAAAAGATTTGCCAAAAAATATGCTCACGCCATAAAAGGGTCCCCGAAGGGGTAAGAAGAGGTGTTGTAATAACAACACCCACATTTCACCAAAGATGATTAAGTTACAACGTGACAGAGAATGAGTCCATCGCCGTCTCAGGCACTATACATACGTCTTTGAATTACATCTCAGACATATGAAAACATCGTAAGGAAACATGCATATGTCTCAGAATAAATTCAAAGACGTATGTAGTGTCTTAGACGGCGATGGACTCACCCTCTGTCACGTTGGCACTTATCATATTCGGTGAAATATGGGTGTTGTTACAACACACCTGCTTACCCCTTCGGGGACCCTTCTGGGATGGCGTGGGGTTTTTTTTTTACTTTAACTGAACTGAATTGTGTTTGGGAGAAAAAAGCAAACATACCCGTATGAGTCCTCTTATGCGCCTTCAAATGCGAGCTCTTCGTATAAACCTTAAGACAACCAACCACGTCGCATTTATGAAGACGCCTACGGCTCTGTCCGTCGTCATTATTATTAGTCTCCTCTTTATCTGTCTTCGTAAACGCTCTTCGTTGTGTCAAAGTGAAGTTATGCAAAGCTGTGTTTATTAGGAAGTGTTTTATCGCGTCTGTCGGTTTGTCTGGTGTCAGGAATGGTAGGATAGGCGGGGCGAACGATTTGAGGTCGTTTGACGTTTGTATGTGCGTTTGTGGGGTTGGCTGCGGTGTTTGGGTAGAAGGTTTGAATCTGAAATTAAAAAATACGTAATATAATTTAAAGTTTATAGTAACATTTTAAATTAATCCATACAGGTGCTGTCACGAGCTTTGAGCGCTCAGGGGAAAATAGTGTTGTTGGCGTCTCCATATACGACACAAAAATTAGAAACTGTATTACTGTACCGGAACAAACATACAGACAGACAGCAGTGCCCCTATCACGCGTTTGACACTGTTTTTCTAATCTATACTCGCTAGCGTCTCCGCAACATATGAGTATGAGAAATTGTACAGCGCCTCCTAGCGGTTTAATAAGTACCGAATATAATTTCATATGCATTTAGTGAAAAGCTTTTATTCTGGAATTACAAACAGATACTTCAATTTTATTTATCTGTATCTGTATATATACTTACTTATTGGTATGTGGTTTAGGTTTCCTAGCACTTCGGAGATCAGGTCCCACCTTGATTTTGGGTATTGGGTAACTCGGCCTGTAATGTATGTAGACAAATATTATATTAATTTCTGGTTTAGTAGCTGTACCTAACCAGATTACCGATTTGCTTGGTAAAAAATTCAGGTGATCAGCCACATCGGGTTGAATCAAGTGCCGGCCCCAACAATGTGTGGCATAAGGCCAGGGAGATGATGATATGGTACACGAAGTACCAGGCGCACATAACGGACAAGGAGTTAATAAGTTGATTGCGACTAACATGGAGCCACATCGGGTTGAATCAAGTGCCGACCCCAACAATGTATGGGATAAGGCCAGGGAGATGATGATATGGTACACGAAGTACCAGGCGCACATAACGGACAAGGAGTTAATAAGTTGATTGCGACTAACATGGAGCCAAATCGGGTTGAATCAAGTGCCGACCCCAACAATGTGTGGGATAAGGCCAGGGAGATGATGATATGGTACACGAAGTACCAGGCGCACATAACGGACAAGGAGTTAATAAGTTGATTGCGACTAACATGGAGCCACATCGGGTTGAATCAAGTGCCGACCCCAACAATGTATGGGATAAGGCCAGGGAGATGATGATATGGTACACGAAGTACCAGGCGCACATAACGGACAAGGAGTTAATAAGTTGATTGCGACTAACATGGAGCCACATCGGGTTGAATCAAGTGCCGACCCCAACAATGTATGGGATAAGGCCAGGGAGATGATGATATGGTACACGAAGTACCAGGCGCACATAACGGACAAGGAAGTCCCGAAGATTATTTAAATTTTATTAAACTGTATAGAAAAAAGCAACTACTCACTGAAACGTATGTTGTGTTGCAGTAGCTTCAGGTTCCTTCAGCAGCTTCGATGAACTGGACACGGCACCTCCTGAAAAAAAGATAAGCTTTCAGTTATATTTCAAAGCACGTGTGGGGAGAGCGAGTGATCATGCTCATCCCCAGCAAAGGGAAGATCTTCCATTGAGGCGGGTGTCATGTCTGGGGAACCGCGGCTCCAACTGTTCTACTTGGACACTTGTATATATACTGTGTGGAGAGCGAGTGATCAGTGTCATCCCCAGCAAAGACAAGATCTTCCATTGAGGCGGGTGTTATGCCTGGGGAACCGCGGCTCCAACTGTTCTAGTTGGAAACTTGTATATATACTGCAATGCGCTTGAAAACTCTTCTGGCGCGATTTAGGTTCTCGTGTATTTGTACTCAAACTTCGCATTTGTTAGCGAGTAGCGCCATCTGTGAGCGAGTGGAGAAACGCTGCTACACACGTATACTCCAATGACACTCAAAAATGGTCACAAATAACGTGGTTTTCGATTGATAAAATATATTTCAAAATCAGTTCAGTCGATCCTGATATTACTTATCTTACGAACTCACAAACTCTATAACTTTTTTAAATATTTTTGCTGTTTATATTTATATTATTTTACTAGCTGTGCCCTGCGGTTTTACCCGCGTAGAGTAAATTTCATGGGTGTCCCGCAGAAATCTTATGTTTTTTTAAATAAAAGTAGCCTACTACCTGCTAACGAAAGTCCCGTTAAAATCGGTCCAGCCGTTTCAGAGATTACGCGGAACAAACAGACAGACAGACAGACAAGTTTTTTTTTTTAAATTGGGGTTATACCTGTACCGTGTATACTTTCATATGCATTTAGTGAAAAACTGTTATTTTGGAATTACAAACAGACACTTCAATTGTATTTATCTGTATAGATTTAAAGATGTACATTATATCCTATCACATATTATAACAGCTGTCCTATTTTCCCCCGACACCTAAATATATATATATATATAACCGATATATAAATGACTATTCCTCTATACTCGATAGGTGAATCGTTAAAAATAATCGCTCCGCTCCCCACTGTGTCCCCAGCCAGTGTCGTAACAGTCGCAGCTGGCGGCCAACAATGAATGCTACCGCATGTTTCACGCACAACTGGCGGAGAGTGTGAGAATCCGTTTGCCGCGGGTCCGAGTGCAAGCGACGAGCGATTTTGACATTAAATTTAGTACTTTAGTGAAAGTTCGTTTGTATTTCTGGATGTAAATTTGTTACTCTTTCACGAAATAACTACTGAATAGATTTTGCTTTAAATTAACAGCTTAAGCATCAAAAAACATATAGGCTATAAGAAATAAATTTTCGTGGTAGCTAAATTATGCGCGGGTGTAACCGCGGGGCTTAGCTAGTTGGAAATATTGGATGATTCGTTTTGAAAATTACATAATTATAAACTGCATATCTGCCGTCGACAACCCAGAAGGGGTAGGCAAAGTATTCCCGCACCCGTAACCGAAGATGATTAAGCGCCAATGTGTCAGATGGTGAGTTCATCCCCGACTAAGGCACAATATATTGATACTTCTCAGACATATAGGGAACTATTTATTCTCTATTTATATTTTTTTTTTGTCAAAAGTATAATTTACTTTATATACTTTTGTTTATTGTTCCTAATCCTACTTTCTGGGATTTTATGTAGATATATAGAAAAGCGGAGATTTTAAGTAATTATTTACTTGTGACAGGGTGTGTCACAAGTAAAAAATTACTTAAAAGTGTGACCCAAACACAGTTTATCTGAAGGTCTGGTTGTGATATGACAAATAAATTATTATTATTTTTGAGTTAAAATATTTTTTCTTAGCACTTGGTTAGTTTTTACTAGTTTTTATAATTATTATTATAGTTAACAATATCACCATAAACGTCTAAACGCCATCCACACGTGTCAAGCTGAAGCGATTCCATAAGAACTTAAAATCGCTCGCACTCGCACCCAACTCTAAACCATATCGGATGTATTTAAACCAAACTGAAGGCAATTAAGATCTAGATCTTTGTTCAAAGTCTGGGAAGATTGCCTGTGGTGCCTATCGCTTGTTTCGTGACTCAAATGGCTGACAAATAACTAGATATTGGTCTAGATACTCGGTCTAACTTGCGATATTGAAATCTGCTATCTAGTTTATTTACGTTTAGAGAGGAGCTTAGGGACTGTTTCGTTTTAAGATGAAACGACATGATTTAAATCATTTTGATGAAATCTTGGAACGATAAAGATGGGAATGAAATGAATATATTATGGTTCCGTACCTCAAAAGGAAGGAAACCTAGTATCTCCCCGCGACTTCGACTACGTGGAAAAGTTACTTTGAGCTAGCCTTCCACAATAAATTTACTATGTAATACTAAAAGGATTTTTCACTACAGACCAGTAGGCCCTTAGATTAGGGCGTTCAAGCAAGCAAGCAAACTCTTTCGCTTTATATATTAGTACTAGCTGTGCCGCGCGGTTTCACCAGCGTAGATTTAGTTTCTTCCTTATCGTCGCGGAACCCTAATATTTTTAATAAATAAAAGTAGCCTAAGTTACTCCTTGAAACATCAGCTACCTACCAGTGAAAGTCCCGTTAAAATCCATCCAGCCGTTTCAGAGATTACCCGGAACAAACAGACAGACAGACAGACAGAGAATTTTTTTAAAAATTGATTTTTTATTATAGGTATTGTGTATACTTTCATATGCATTTAGTGAAAAGCTGTAATTTTGGAATTACAAACAGACACTTCAATTTTATTTATCTGTATAGCACTTAGTCACTTTGTGAAGACAACGGAACGAACGAAACACGACTCCAAGGTAGCATTATTTGTGTGGTATCTTCTGTAAGGTGGAAGTACAGTCCCCACGCGCAGCTCCGAATATCTAACAGTATCTCGAGTTTACCACCGTTATCCTAATCTACACTCGCTAGCGTCTCCGACAATATTTGTATGTCATATTTTAGTTCTTCACGTCACCGCTTGGAGGCGCTGTGCAATTTCTCATAGTTAATATTTACGTCGACGCGATCACTTGTGACGGCGATTTTAAGAAAACTCGCACTAGGCCCTCTGAGTGCCTGACGTAAACGCAGATTTGTATGGGCTCACAATAGTGTCATATTTAGGCCGACAGAGTCGCTGCTTCGATCCTATACAAATCTGCGTTAACTTTGACGCGGTGACTTGTGACGGCGATTTTAAGAAAACTCGCACTAGGCCCAGTATAGATAACGAAAACGGTGGTAAACCCGTGATAGGGGTTTTGCCCTCACTTAAAATTATTTTACAGGCATTACATTTATAGGAAAGTAAGATAACTAAGTACGTAACAGATCTCGGCGTAATTGTAAATGTGTTCGCGATTCCAATTCTGTTTGTGTTCAAACGTAGTTGCCACAAACGGTAGGGTTGTGTACTTACGACCATTTTCAATAATCTATCCATCTGTTATTTACGTTACTAAATATACACAAATCTATCATTATGCCCTTATTTTCATTGCAATAACTTATCGCTAGTTAAATTTTATATGTAATTGCTGTGCCCTGCGGTTTCACCCGCGTAGATTTAGTTTCATCCTTATTGTCGCGGAACCCTACTTTTTTATTAATTAAAAGTAGCCTAAATTACTCCTTGATATATCAGCTACCTGCCAGTGAAAGTCCCGTTAAAATTGGTCCAGCCGTTTCAGAGATTACTCGGAACAAACAGACAGACAGAGAAAGTTTTTAAAACTTGGTTTTTTAGTGTCAGTAGCGTGTATACTTTCATATGCATTTAGTGAAAAGCTGTTATTTTGAAATTACAAACAGACACTTCAATTTTATTTATAGATTGAAGGTATGGATAGATCACATCTGACATATAACTGGGGATAGCAATCAAATGTAAATGATTTATTCAGGTAAGGCACTTATGAACGTCCAAGAGTTGACCACCGACAAGAAACTCAGCTGGCATATACATTTCATTACATAGTAAATAATTATTCGCTACTAGCGGACGTCACGCGGTTTCACCCGCGTAGTTCCCGTTCCCGTGTGAGTACGGGGATAAAATATAGCCTATGTTACTCGCTGATTATGCAGCTAACCAATGCTGAAAGAATTTTCAAGATCGGTTAAGAAGTTTCGGAGCCTATTCAATGCAAACAAATCCATAAACAATCCAAACTTTCCTCTTTATAATAGCCTAAGTTACACCTTGAAACATCAGCTACTTGTCAGTGAAAGTCCCGTTAAAATTGGTTCAGCCATTTCTGAGATTACCCGGAACAAACAGACAGACAGACAGACAGTCGGACCGACATAAAAAAATTAAAAATTGGTTTTTCAGTGTCAGTAGCGTACTTTCATAATATACATTTAGTGAAAGCTGTTATTTTAGAATTACGAACAGACACTTCAATTTTATTTATCTGTATAGATGTAAGTACGAAGTGCCAGCCCTGAGTCGTCATTAGAAAGGCCCATTTACTGCCCTTCGCGACTGGACCGCTTTGGCAATGCGCACGACACATTTCAATATGTTAATAGCCTCGTGAGAATCTGGAGCGATGTGTCCAATTGTGTGTTCCTTCCTTGAGTTATCGCCTGTTGCAGTTTGAAGCGGTGCTAACCGGTGCACACTGGTGCGAACCGGTTACGAGAGGAAAGTGTGGGGAAACCGTTGAGATCCTCTAAGCATATTGCACGTTACGAAATACGATATAAGTTCTCGTTTGCTCGTGTTGATGAAAATTTAAATATATATATAGAGAGGTAAATATATATACATATATATAGATAAATATATAGAGAGGGTTGGCGATTGCTTCACCGACAAGAGCCTAGCTCTTAAATAACAACATAATTTATTTAAAATTCTATAAATTTATTTTTTATTAGCTGTGCCCTGCGGTTTCACCTACGCAGTCAAAGCTGACCCGGGGATAGAACCCAGTAGGCCGCACCATTTAAGACCATTACACCAACGAGATGACCATAATATTAAGCAAGTCTCGGCCTTCAAAATATATTATTTAGCTTAGAAAGCTTAGCATTACTTCATTTTAAGTAGCCCCTAAAAAGGCTGTTCTATTTAACTTAGCTTATTAAAATGCAACTATCTATTGTAATCCGTTTAAGCAGCCGTTAAGTGAGTTAAGTTACCCATTACTTCACTTATGCTATAACTTATGGCCTTGTTATCGCGCGATATGACATGTTTATAACATAATCTTGTAGTTAAGTTAACGCTATTTAGCGAGATGTGGACACATTGATGGGATTAGCGGTTATTACCTACGTCCAACTAAATTTAGGCATATACTAGCTGTGCGCCGCGGTTTAGTTTCATCATTATTTTCGCGGAACCCTAATATTAAAAAAAAAGTAGCCCAAGTTACTCCTTGTAACATCAGCTACCTGCCTGTGAAAGTCCCGTTAAAATCCATCCAGCCGTTTCAGAGATTACCCGGAACAAACAGACAGACAAGCAGAGATTTTTTTTAAAACTTGGTATTTTAGTGTCAGTAGCGTGTATACTTTTGTAGTTTTGTAGTTCCCGGCACATGAATAGTAGGGCAGTGTCACAACCATACACCACCCCTACACTTTCATATGCATTTAGTGAAAAGCTGTAATTTTGGAATTACAAACAGACACTTCAATTTTATTTATCTGTATAGATATAGATGTATAGATGAAAATGCCGTGATGGCCGTGGGGTTTGAGCAGTCGCCTGCTATGCAAGTTTTGTGCAGTGATTTCCTTCACCGTAAAGCACACCACGTGCTTTACGGTGAAGGAAAACATCACGAGGAAGCCTGCATATGTCTAAGAAGTAATTCAAAGACGTATAAATAGTGCATGAGACGGCAATAGACTCACCATTTGTCATGTTGGCACTTAATCATCTTCGGGGAAATGTGGGTGTTATTACAACATCACTGCCTACCCCTTCGGGGAATATAGATGGGCCCTTTTATCTCATCTATTCAAATATTTTAAATAAGTAAGATTTGATTGCTTTTTTGTTTGTTTGCATTGAATAGGCTCCGAAACTATTTAACCGATCTTGAAAATTTTTTCAGCAATGCGTAGCTACATCATCAGCGAGTAACATAGGCTATATTTTATCCCCGTACACCCACGGGAACGGGGACTCCGCCGGTGAAACCGCGTAACATCCGTGTAAGATAGGCATTGGACTAGTGACACTTTTGGTGCTGGTCACGTGGTGGCAGTAACTATTTCAAATATGCAAATAGCTTCCGCTTATGAATAAGCGTGCACCCTAAGGCGGATTATGCCCGCGGCCGTATTCGGCGGTCACAAATTTGCACGCAATGATTAGGGCTAGTGCGGACAGCCGCATTGTTGCAGTATAGGCTAGTCCCGCGGTTTTACTCGCCTTCACATTTATTGCGGGTCTTCTCACTCGCTTGGCGATTTTATAACTCGAAGTTTTATTAATTTTGTATGATTTTTCAATTGTTCTCTTTAATTATATAAATGAACTAGCTGTGCCCCACGGTTTCACCCGCGTAAATTTAGTTTCATGCAATCTTTCATCCCCTTGGGGGTAGAATTAATCAAAATCCTTTCTTAGCGGATGCCTACGTCATAACATGTACCTACATGCCAAAGGTCAGCCCGATCCGTCCAGTGGTTTGGGCTGTGCGTTGATAGATCACTATGTCAGTCAGTCAGTCACCTTTGAGTTATATATATTTAGATAAAATTATAGGAAACCTGAGATCTGAGATCCATGTCTGAGAAGTCATTCAAGGACGTATGTATAGTGCCTGAGATGGCGATAGTCTTAACCTGATTTTGACACTTAATCATCTTGTGTAAAAAGATTAGATTACAAATTCATCTATACAGATAAATAAAATTGAAGTGTCTGTTTGTAATTCCAAAATATCAGCTTTTCACTAAATGCATATGAAAGTATACACGCTACTGACACTAAAAAACCAAGTTTTAAATTTTTTCTCTGTCTGTCTGTCTGTTTGTTCCGGGTAATCTCTGAAACGGCTGGACCGATTTTTACCGGACTTTTACTGGCAGGTAGCTGATGTTTCAAGGAGTAACTTAGGCTACTTTTATTTATTAAAAATATTAGGGTTCCGCGACAATACGGATGAAACTAAATCTACGCGGGTGAAACTGCGGGGCACAGCTAGTATTGTCTAAGAAGACGATCACCCATCCAACTTTTAACCTTCAATAAAGTTAATAACAAAGCCTAACCTTTAAAACAATAATAATTGCGAGCCCTATTAACAAGTGCTTACTAATTAAATGTTAACGCACTACAATACATTCGATCTGTAATTATATGCGCATACGGATAAGTGGATCAATAATACCAATATGGCGGGTTTTGGGGATCCGTATAGATTTAAGAAAATTATACTAATATTATCATGAGGAAAGATATGATTGTTTTTTTGTTTGTTTGCATTGAAAAGGCTCCGAAACTACTTGACCGATCTTGAAAATTCTTTCAGCATTGGATCAACATCATCAGCGAGTAACATAGGCTATATTTTATCCCCGTAATCCCACGGGAACGGGAACTACGCGGGTGAAAACGCGTGACGTCCGCTAGTGACAAAATAAGTCTGCGACGCAAGTTCGAATCCCAGCGAGGCCTGTATCAATAAATTTAAAAAAAAAATACTTACCTATGTGCGTGAGGAATCCTGCATATGTCTAAGAAGAAATTCAAAGATGGGTATACTGACTGAGTCGGCGATAGACTCACCCTCTGTCACGTTGGCACTTAATCATCTTGTGTGAAAAGTGTGTGTTGTTATTACAACACCTCTGCCTACCCCCGAGGGGAATACAGGCGTGAACATGTTATGATCGTTTAAGCAGCTGCATTATTCACTAAGGTTTCTCAGCATCACACTCATCGTCGAGTGTCGGTTTTAAAGATACAAAGTTGAACCTTATCCTCTATGTATTATGTATCAATATCCTATGATTGAAACCAACGCTCGTCGAGTTCGACGCTGAGAAACCTTAGTGAATACCGTGGCTGCTTAATATATCATAATAACCCCGTAGAGCTTTTCAAATTCAAAAATATCTTTATTGGATTAGACTTTTACTAAAGTACTTTCAAATCGTCAGAATGACACAATTATACAGTATTATACATGCTACCGCCAGGTTCGGAAGGTTGCTTTTACTGAGAACAACCTGGCAATAAACTAAGAAATGAATCTTATGAAAAAAAATTACAATTCAGATTAATACAATATAAATCATATAAAATATAATGTATAAGCCCATGGACACAGTTCCAGTGCACAAAAGTCGATAAAAAATATAAAAACTAAAAGTAGATACTACGTATAATTGTGTAGCTTGAGATGACCAGCCCCCACAAGCAGCACCTGTTCACAAGTATGACGAGAATGCTAGGCATCGCCCTCCTCAGCCATTATAGAGGGAAGTGAGCGACCCGTCATCCTGACGCTGCCGCAAGCAAAAGCATTTAAGTGAGCATGACATCAGAGTGCCTAGTGCGAGTTTTCTCAAAATCGCCGTCACAAGCTATCGCTTCGACGTAAACGCAGATTTGTATGGGCTCACAATAGTGTCATGTTTAGGCCGACAGAGGCGCTGTTCCGATCCTATACAAATCTGCGTTTACGTCGACGCGGTGACTTGTGACGGCGGCAGTGAAAAACTCGCACTAGGCCCTCGGATCATTATACGGAACACCTACTTATATATGTAGTCCGACACCCACGGTCACTTATTGCAATTAATATTGGATCGCGGAGGTCACGTTTAATTATAATCGTTGCATCTTCACAAAAAACACAATTACTAGTTGGTCTTTATGTAGTTTCTTTAAATGGTAATCAATACCCTTTTTATTTTTAAAGTGGAGAATCCGTTATGGTGTATATTGGTTGGTGTATACCAACCGCCACGGGATCAGCGGAAGGATTATTTTCGACTCGCACCGACTAAACTCCACGGTGTTCCTCCTGAGTGCCTAGTGCGAATTTCTCACCGATCTTAAAAATTCTTTCAGCAATGGATAGCTACATCATCAGCAATCAACATAGGCTATATTTTATCCCCGTACTCCCACGGGAACTGGAACTACACGTGTGAAACCGCGTGACGTCCGCTCATGTCAGTATACTTTCGCATGCATTTAGTGCAAAGCTGTTATTTTGAAATTACAAACAGACACTTTTATTTATGTTTAGATATAGATGTATAGAAGGTTCACAGCTATTAGATTCATATACATATAGTGTTGTATCTTAATGATGTTCTAAAGGGATAGGGCCATTACGTAAACAAACTAGAATAAATCCCTTCGCGTTATCAACACGGTTGTATAATGCTTTCCTTAACGCAAAACTATTACCTACAACGTTAGGGTTGGCACTTGACTTCATTTATATTTATACTAGCTGTACCCCGCGGTTTTTACCCGCGTAGATTTAATTTTAAGGGTGGTTTTATTTCCGCGAAACAAACATGAGCTACCTGCCAGGAAAGCCCCGTTAAAATCAGTCACACAGATAGACAGGCAGAGAAAAAATCTGATTTTTTTTTATGTGAGTACCGTAGGTATATACATTTATTTGAAACTAGCTGTGCCCCGCGGTTTCCCCCGCGTAGATTTAGTTCCATCCTTATTGTCGCGGAACCCTAATATTTTAAATAAATAAAAGTAGCCTAAGTTACTCCTTGAAACATTAGCTACCTGCCAGTGAAAGTCTTGTTAAAATCGGTCCAGCCGTTTTAGAGATTACCCGGAACAAACAGACAGACAGACAGACAGACAGACGGACAGACAGACAGAGAAAAAATTTACAACTTGGTTTTTCAGTGTCAGTAGCGTGTTTACTTTCATATGCATTTAGTGAAAATCTGTTATTTTGGAATTACAAACAGACACTTCAATTTTACTTATCTGTATAGATTAGTGAAAGCAGTTAATTTGGAATAACAAACAGACACTTAAATTTTTTTTTATTTAACAGTATAGTAGGTTCAAAAAATCAAGTGTTCGCCAACCCTAGCGCACATACAATTAATTATACCAAAGAGGTGCCTAGTGAAAGGTTTGCAATGCGATGTACGAGTTACCGTACACGATACTAATCCTAGCGCAAAGTCGTACTAAATCTGCTGTTAACTGTAACGATTCGACATTACCTACTGCCTACCCGGATTTGATAGCTTTAAAGGCTTTATATGATTACAAGCTGTTTCTCGCGTTTTCATCCGCATAATTTAGTTTCATCCTTATTGTCGCGGAACCCTAATATTTTAAATACATAATAGTAGCTTAAGTTACTCCTTGATATATCAACTGCAAGTGAAAGTCACGTTAAAATCGGTCCAGCCGTTTCAGAGATTACCCGGAACAAACAGACAGACAAAGAAAAAATTTAAAACTTAGTTTTTTTGTGTCAGTAGAGAGTATACTTTCATATGCATTTAATGAAAAGCTGTTATTTTGAAATTAAAAACAGACACTTCAATTGTATTTATCTGTGTATAGATATTGATGTATAGATGTATAGACAAGCCGTTTTCATCCGTATTGACTTTATTTAATGGGTGGCCCGCGGAACCCTAATTTTTTTAATATAAAAGTAGCCTAAGTTACTCCTTGTATAATTAGCTAACTGCCAGTGAAATTCCCACTAAACTTTATCCAGCTGTTTCGGAGATTAGCCGGAACAATCAGACAGACAGACAAAAAATTAAAAACTGTTTTATTAATTTCAGTAAGTACCTTATATATCTACTTTCATTTGCAATTAGTGAAAAGCTGTTATTCTGGAATAACAAACAGACACTTCAATTTTATTTATCTGTATAGATTTTGTCGTTAGAACTCTAGTCGGGATTTTGAATTGTGTGTGTATAGCTATTTAAACGTAATTACCTGGATTTAACTATAGTACCTACAACATCCGGAAAGCGCATCCGTAATCCGCTATACTCGGCCTCGGATCGAATCGCCTCTCGTTCGAACCTAGTTCCGTGTTCCATCGCTTATGTACTTAGCGTGATCATAAATAGGTACACTATATAGAGTCTAGAGTCTAGAGAGAAGGAGCTCGTGGCACAGTTACTATTGCGCATATGATTCGATCAGCGAAGTTAAGCAACCATACGCCTAGCCAGTAGTTGGATGGGTGACCGCGGGAGTTCCCTCCGTGCCTCGGAGAGCACGTTAAGCCGTCGGTCCCGGTTGCCAATTTCACATCTTTGGCAATCGTTACAGGTCAGTCAGAGTCCTAAGAAAATCTGACAACTGCTTTAACCCAGATTGCCGGATTTCCTCGAAAAAGGGGTTACGAAGGTCAGATGGCAGTCGCTTCGTATAAAAATCAGGTGATCAGCCACATCGGGTTGAACCAAGTGCCGACCCCAACAATGTATTGGATAAGGCCAGGGAGATGATGATATGGTACACGAAGTACCAGGCGCACATAACGGACAAGGAGTTAATAAGTTGATTGCGACTAACATGGAGCCACATCGGGGTGAATCAAGTGCCGACCCCAACAATGTAGGGGATAAGGCCAGGGAGATGATGATATGGTACACGAAGTACCAGGCGCACATAACGGACAAGGAGTTAATAAGTTGATTGCGACTAACATGGAGCCACATCGGGTTGAATCAAGTGCCGACCCCAACAATGTATGGGATAAAGCCAGGGAGATGTTATAGAGTCTTGACTAAAAATACAATATTTTAATTCAGAACCGTCGTGACCTTGGGGTTGGAGCAACCTGCTACACAAGCGACGCAAGTTCGAATCCCAGCGGGGCCTGTACCAATGAGTTTCAAATAAAACTTATGTGCAGTGATTTCACATCACGTGCTTTACGGTGAAGGAAAACATCGTGATGAAACCTGCATATGTCTGAGAAGTAATTAAAAAGACGTATGTATAGTGGCTGAGACGGTGATAGACTCACCATCTGTCATGTTGGCACAGTTGGTTATGAGTTATAAGTTACTTACCATGGATGCGCACGCGCCTCCTCGGAGTGGGTGGGCGTGGCTTCAGACTGAGGTCCACCGGCTCCATCTGAATGGGGGGTCCGCAAGCCTGCAACAATGATAAGATGAACTGAATAATCTATACAGATAAATAAAATTGACGTGTCTGTTTGTAATTCCAAAATAACAGCTTTTCACTAAATGCATATGAAAGTATACACGCTACTGACACTAAAAAACCAAGTTTTAAAAATTTTCTCTGTCTGTCTGTCTGTCTGTCTGTTTGTTCCAGGTAATCTCCGAAACGGCTGGACCAATATTAACGCGACTTTCACTGGCATATACCTAATGTTTCAAGGAGTAACTTAGGCTACTTTTATTAAAAAAAAAAGCATAAGAGTTCCGCGGTACACCCAAGAAATTAACCTCTACGCGGGTGAAACCGCGGGGCACAGCTAGTTTATAATAAAGGCTTCGGGAAATAATGCCACACATGAACTTAAGTCTTACGCGGGCAAAACCGCGGGGCACATCATAATGTATTTGGTTTAATCGATTGTAATCGATACATGCTTTCTAGGTAACGAATAATTCGATCAGTTTTTGTGAAGTATCGATTTCTTGCAGTCAATTACACCGCCAAATCGAGGGCGAGAACTGAAATTGTATAATTAACTAGCTGTGTCCGGCAAACTTTAATGCCATATAATTTTTTGGGGTGGTCAACCCTTATCATTTAAGGGTATGATAATAGATAGAAGTCGATTCTCAGACCTACCGAATATGCTTTAATACAATCCCTACTAATATTATAAATGCGAAAGTAACTCTGTCTGTCTGTTACGCTTTCCCGCTTAAACCTCTCAACCGATTTTGATGAAATTTTGGCACAGACAATCTTTAGCCCTGAGAAAGGACATAGGCTACCTTTTATTTATTAAAAATATTAGGTTTCAGCGACCGTAAGGATGAAACTAAATCTACGCGGGTGAAACCGCGGGGCACAGCTAGTTTCATATAAATCGGTCGAGGCGTTTCGGGTGCAGGGGCACGCACACGGTAGTAATTTTTTGGGTCTTGTAATCAGCAAAGCGCGACTTTTAAGAAATTTAACGATTGTCAATCGTCCTTATTTAAAAAGATTGCCCGGATTTCATAATGGAGCCGTGGACACTTCAATTGTATTAATGTGTATAGATGTATAGATATGTATATATGTTTGGGCAGTAATTGGATGTGTAAAGCCGGCGTGAATCGTCGTGTGAGGTGGATCACGTTTCGTTTGCAATAAGTACGCGCATGCGCATAGGGCATTCATGTAGTGCTGATGAAATAAAATTGTTTAGCTGTGCCACGCGGTTTCACCCGCGGAGCCTTTAGTTCATTTGGTGGTTTTATTCCGCAAAAACGTAGGTATTTGTATAAAAATCTGTCAAGACTTATTTTTATTTTATTTTATTTCACAAAATCCACAGCTCTTAATATTTAACATATACATATATTATGGCGTGTATCTTCGAGCCAATGTCGGATTTACATTTTATGGAAATTATTTGCTTAAATTGAGATTGAAGTACAGAGTGAGTTCAGAACAGGATCGCCCGTAGTTACGTATCTACAAAATTGCCATTATGTGTGTGAGTGTGTGTGCGTGTATGAATGTGTAACTTGGAGTGAATTACTCAGCTTTTTTCTTTCTTTCTTTTGACTTTTCAAGGATTAGCCTAATGAAACAGACAGTCAAAAATTTTAATATTTTTTATTACTTAAGTAATAATCGTATTATCATAAAGCTTTTGCAGCGCTTCTGGAATGTTTGCGGAGGCGCGTACTGATGGCTTCCATGCTATCATTCGTAAGAAAGTTGCTTCCCTTCTCCAGCGTGTGCGAGGCAGCCGCAACAGCATGCTGCAAATGATTGCCTACCGCACTGACTGTCCTATCCAAAACAAATGGATGCGGGTAGTGACATGCCAGTAAATAAGTAAGCAAATTTATGATTAATATTTAATATTGTACTTGTACTGGATTGTAATTATGGTTACGAATGTGACTGAAATAAAATTATTATATATATATTATATATATATATATATAATATTAATTTGGACAAATCTGTTAATTTTGAATTACAAACAGTACTCCAAGTTTTTAAGGTTGACTATATCAATTGCGTATCTTCCTAATTTAGTCTGGACACGTAAAACTTCCTACACTCGCCGCTTGGGGCAAAGAGGAAAATAGGCAGGCGATATCGTCGAAGTTAACACATACTAAAACCGATACTCAAGGCACACTTCAGTTTTATTTATGTACTAGCTGTGCCCCCCGGTTTCACCCGCGTAGATGTAGTTTCATCCTTATTGTCGCAGAACACTAATATTTTTAAGAAATAAAAGTAGCCTAAGTTACTCCTACCTGCCAGTGAAAGTCCCGTTAAAATCGGTCCAGCCGTTTCGGATATTACCCGGAACAAACAGACAGACAGAGAAAAAAAATATAACTTGGTTTTTTAGTGTCAGTAGCGTGTATACTTTCAGACGCATTTAGTGAAAAACTGTTATTTTGGAATTACAAACAGACACTTCAATTTTATTTATCTGTATAGATGTATAGATTAGCTGTGCCCCGCGGTTTTACCCGCGTAGAGTTTTCATTTCATGGCTCACCCGCGGAATCCTTGTTTTTTTTTTAGCGATCTGCCAGTGAAAGTCTCGGTAAAATCCGATCGAACAGACATAGATTTTTTTTAAATAAAATAAAGAAATTAGTTTACTGAAAACCTTTACTAAAAAGCTGTTATTTTAGAATTACAAACAGACACGTCAATTTTATTTATCTGTATAGCTGAAGTGGCAACCCTACTACCTCGGTCGATGTGCCAATAAAATGTACCCATCTATACTTTCTGCAAGCCATTTTCAACTTTAATCCTTTAACATAGGGTCCAATTATAGGTTTGTGTTTGATAACGCAACGCGGTACGGGCGCGGTTATATAGCAATATCCGATATCGGTCCATCCTGAGTTATATTGCAATATTACAGATATAAAATGGTCTTTGAATATAATAAATGTTATAATGAGTAAAGATTTGATTGTTTGTTTGTTTATTTGCATTGAATAGGCTCCGAAACTACTTGACCGATCTTGAAAATATGTAAGTTATATCTATAATCAACACTAATTTCTAAATATATATAACTCAAAGGTGACTGACTGACTGACATAGTGATCTATCAACGCACAGCCCAAACCACTGGACGGATCGGGCTGAAATTTGGCATGCAGGTAGATGTTATGACGTAGGCATCCGTTAAGAAAGGATTTCGATTAATTCTACCCCCAAGGGGATAAAATAGGGGATGATAGTTTGTATGAAACTAAATTTACGCGGATGAAACAGCTAGTTGTAAAGATTTGATTGTTTTTTTTTGTTTGTTTGCATTGAATACGCTCCGAAACTTGACCGATCTTGAAAATTCCTTCAGCAATGGATAGCTACATCATCAGCGAGTATCATAGGCTATATTTTATCCCCGTACTCCCACGGGAACGGGAACTACGCGGGTGAAACCGCGTGACGTTCGCTAGTTTTTATAAACGTGTTACCTCCACAGTGGCGGGCAGCACGGCGCCTTGGTGGCACCTGGCGCCCTCTTTGTCATCCTGCAAATAAAATGTAATCAATGACTGAGCTACGACACAGTATCCTATAAGGTTTACAGCTTAGGGGAAAGATTGGCCGCCTTGTGTGACATGACTTCTTTAAAAACATAAAAATTAATACCCCTGAATTACTTGAAGAGCTGTAGGTCTAAAACGGCCACATTGGGAGAATCATAATGTGATCCGAATATGATTCAGGAATGATTCATATTTCGCAATTCACCTGTTTGACACTTTCCTATGAAGATTCCCATAATGATCCACAAAATATGAATTGCTTTTGTGACAAATAGCAGAATCATGAAAAGTTACATAGGGACTAACATCTACAATTATTGTAATCATTCGTGAATCTTAATATGAATTGCACTTAAGTGACCATTTTGTCATTTCGGTGATGAATCATATTCAGATCACATTATGATTCTCCGAAAGTGGCCTTTTTAGACCTACTGACTAAAATATTTTTGCCTGACAACTACACACGCGCTAGGAAGCACAGGCTGTTTTCAATATCTGCAGGTCGTACTAAGTCACGATGATACTCTCTGGTCCCTCGCACTCTCTCTGCGTTCAACGCTCTCTTGGAGTCACACTCTGAGTGTGGTTTGTTTGCGGATGAATGGCAGATGATCATGTCGGCATGTCTGGAGTATTGCGAGGCGAATGTCTGAATGTGTTTGTATTTTTTATAATATGCTGTATATAAATCAATGTATTGTGTACTGTTTATATTGGGTAATATTGCTACGTTTTGGGTAATTGGTTACTGGCCGTTCAAAATGTATATTAAAATAAATAAATAAAAGAAAGATATCCCATATAAATCTGCGTTTACGTCAACGCGGTGACTCTTGCACTATAGAGGTTAGTGCGAGTTTTTCACTGCCGCCGTCACAAGTCACTGCGTCGACGTAAACGCAGATTTGTATAGGATCGGAACAGCGCCTCTGTCGGCCTAAACATGACACTATTGTGAGCCCATACAAATCTGCGTTTACGTCGACGCGATCACTTGTGACGGCGATTTTAAGAACTCGCACCGTTTTCCTGATCTACAGTCGCTCGCATTTACGATTACGAAAGATTTGTACCTAGATTCCTTACGGCTAATGTTTATTTTTATACTACGCCTGTGCGTTGTACTTATGAAATAGTAGTTTAGTTTTTAAGTAAGTACATGATGACAGACAGACTGACAGTGTAACACGCAAGGCTCTGCCCAGTGTCCAGTAGAAAGTAAAATCAAATGTTAAGTTCTCACGGCAAAGCGGAGCGTGGGAGCGAACGGACACACTGTTTGAAAGGACCGCGAGCATTTATTCCAGCGAGCGCGTAAATAGAGTAAAAACTAGAGACTATGTTATGTGGACGGTCTTTTTAACCGACTTCAAAAAATTTAGGTTATCAATTCAACTGTGTTTTTTTTTAATTTTGTTACATCAGTACTTTTGGCTGGGTGAACCGATTTCGATGATTCTTTTTGTCGTATATAATAAGGGGGGGTTTGTCTACACTAATGTTATGAAGAGGAAAGATTTGTATGTAAGTATGTTTGCACCGAATTGGATCAAAAAGTATTGGACCGATTTTTTAATTTCTTTCACCATTTGAATGCTACATTATCACTGATTAATATAGGCTATATTTTATCTCCGTACCCCCACGGGAACGGGAACTACGCGGGTGAAACCGCGTGACGTCCGCTAGTATAAAGTCAAAGTCAAATATATTTATTCGATTAGACTTTTTACAAAGTACTTTCAAATCGTCAGAATGACACAATTTACAGGATTATACATGCTACCGCCAGGTTCGGAAGGTTGCTTTTACTGAGAAGAACCTGGCAAGAAACTCAGTAATTACTCTTTTCAAAAATATTATACAATTTAAAAAAACAAAGTAAATCACTTGAGAAATGTAAGCCCATGGACACAGTTCCAATGCACAAATGTCGATAAAAATTAACATAAAGAAAAGTCTAGTAGTTCTACTTATAGAATAAGCGAGTTGTCATGCTCACAAAAATGCCTTTGTAATGACTACTACGCATTCACGGTCAGCGCTTATAACTCGTGACGGTGATTTTCCTGAGCATCGAACTAATTTAATCGACGACATTATTAGCTGTGTGTCTCACATAAACTAGATCCGCCCTAAGCTGAGACAAAAAATGTGCTATTCAGGGGCCCTACCACAACCTCTTATTGCCATGATAGTTTAACGCTTATTATGAGACAGATGTATATGACGTGTATAAGTCTGTCACTGTCACACAGTGGAACTATGACGGCAATAAGAGTTTATGGTAAGGGCCCATATTACTTCTGTGATCAATGTTCTGTAAAAATGTGATTTGTGACGCATTTTAGCACTACCTGGGTGACCCAGCTTTGCTTGGTATATTTTGTTAGATACATACATATGCTCGCGCCTGTATTCCCCGAAGGGGAAAAACATATATAATCAGAAGTTTAAAATATTTATCTTTTTATTTTAATTAAAATTACGTTTACGTGACAATAGACGGCAAAAATAGATACAGATATGACGGCTGATAGAGAGAAATGGAAGAGAAGAACATAGCGCTGACCCCAAATAACATGGAATAAGGGCAGGAGGATGATGAGACGGCAAAAATAGCCATATAAAATGCATTTTAAAACAAATATAATATTTTAAATCAGATTTATCCTATCGTTAAATAGTTAATTCTTATTCGTCTCGAGTTTATTTATTTATTTATAATTTGAATATATAAACTTACAGCTATTGCCAAAGCGCTTATATATAAAACCAAAAGAGAATTATAATAGAGATAATTTACAAAAATAGATTCTCAAGCTCTGTATGAGCGACGGCAGCGAATCTGCGAATACGTCAGCATCCTGGATCATGGCGACAAAGTCGTTGAGAAAACTTAGCGCCCGAGCTTTGGGACTGTTATTGGCGTGACAAGTACGTAGCGCTGGAATGGCAAACAGTGGATGTTTTCGGCGGCTACCACCCCGTATATAATTTTGAGGAACAAATAAACTAATGCGCTCTGTGATTGATGGGTTATCGATTTTGTTACGCAGAAGCATGCAATAGTGAATGCCCAAGAACAACTTACGTTAAGAGTTATCTCCGAAAAGCGGGACTCAGCCTAAGAAAGAGATAAAAGAATAAGAGATAAAAATAAATAAAAGTAGTCTTAGTTACTCCTTGAAACATCAGTTACCTGCCAGTGAAAGTCCCGTTAAAATCGGTCCAGCCGTTTCAGAGATTACCCAGATCAAACAGACAGACAGACAGACATACAGACAGATAAAAAAATTAAAACTTTTTTTTTAGTGTCAGTATCGTGTATACTTTCATATGCATTTATTGATAAGCTGTTATTTTGGAATTACAAACAGACACTTAAATTTTATTTATCTGTATAAATATAAATATAAATATAAATGTATAAGCTGTATAGATGTATAGATTACGTTTACGTGATAATAGATGGCAAAAATAGCCATAGAAAATGCATTTTAAAACAAATATAATATTTTAAATCAGATTCACCCTATCGTTAAATAGTTGAGTCTTATTCGTCTCGAGTTATCTCCGAAAAGCGGGACCGAACCAATCCCACGCGGGACATTTAATTTTGATTCAAAAATCGGGCCGTTCCGCCAAAATCTGGACGTCTGGGTAACGCTGAACAACACCCACTTTTCACACAAGATGATTAAGTTCCAACGTGAGAGATGGTGAGTCTATCGCCGCTTCAGGCAATAAACATACGTCTTTACATACAAAGATATTTTTGAGAGTATGCGTTTGAAAAGCTTGTTATAAAGAAGTGAAACGGTAGTTATTTGGTCCGAATGTCATGTCGTGACATTAGTTGCAAAGGCGAACGGGCACAAAAGATGCGCTTTTAGGTGAAGGTTGACTTAAAATGGCGACCTGGCTCGCTTAACTACATCTTACACGCACGGCTTAGGGATCCGCAGAGCTTGTGGGCAAATCATTTAAATTATATCTTTGAATCAATGCAATTCGTGAAATACTGTTAATTTGGAACTTGGAATTTGGAATTACAAACAGACACTTCAATTTGAATCCGAGTGCCTAGTACGAGTTTTTCACTGCCGCCGTCACAAGTCACCGCGTCGACGTAATTGAAGTGTCTGTTTGTTGTTCCAAAATAACAGCTTTTCACTAAATGCATATGAAAGTATACACGCTCATGACACTAAAAAACCAAGCTTTAAAATTTTTCTCTGTCTGTCTGTCTGTTTGTTCCGGGTAATCTCTGAAACGGCTGAACTGATTGTAACGGGACTTTCACTGGCAGGTAGCTGATGTTTCAAGGAGTAACTTAGGCTACTTTTATTTATTAAAAATATTAGGGTTCCGCGACAATAAGAATGAAACTAAATCTACGCAGGTAAAACAGCGGGGCACAGCTAGTTTTAAATATATTTCATAAAGATTAAGCATTAACCGAAAAAGGTTTTAACCAGCTTGTAAGGCTGAGGCCTTACAGTACATAGCGCGTATATCTTTGAACGTGCACTTCGCTATGTAATAGTATGTACTATGTACTTGTATAACCGAGTTGAGAGGAGGCGACCTTGCGCATCTCACTCAAGCAATCTGATTTGCGGTAATCAATTAAGGAGAATACTTAACCCATATCAAACTTTACTAATCCGACCAGATAAATAAAAGTGAAGTGTCTGTTTGTTATTCCAAATTGTAACAGCTTTTCACTAAATGCGTATGCAAGTATATACGATACAGACATAGAAAACAATTTTTTTTATATGGCATAGACAGACCGACTGTCTATCTGTCTGTATGTCTGTCTGCCTGTCTGTTTGTTCCGGCTAATCGAAACGACTTTCACTGACAGATAGCAAATTTCACAATTACGTATCTGTACGCACTCGCTCGACATGATGTAGCGGGCAATTGTTTATTGGCTCGACATAGCGAGACTCGACGTAGCGAGACTCGACGTAGCGGGAATCGGCGTAGGAGGAATCGACGACAAGGGAATGATTCTTCGTTCCATACATCTTGACAAATCACAAATGACAAAAACAAGATTTGATTTGATTTGATTTTGCCAAGAGAGCGTCGCCTTAACCAAGCTCGCATCAGCGGGCGTGTCGCAACCAGCAACATCTCTAACGACTAACGATCACTCCTTATAATATTATCTACTGTATTTACGAATTGCATCATTATATATCTATATAAATAAAATTGTAGTGTCTGTTTCTAATTCAAAAATAACAGTTTTTCACAAAATTCATATGAAAGTATACACGCTATTGACACTGAAAAACCAATTATTAAAATTTTTCTATGCCTGTCTGTGGGTCTGTCTGTCTGTCTGTCTGTCTGTTTGTTCCGGGTAATCTCCGAAACGGCCAATTACGACGGGACGGGATCCGCGGACTGTCATGAAATTGAAATCTACGCGGGTGAAACAGCTAGTATTCTATAAATTTGTATATCTAAAGTGAACAGTCTTCCCGTTTTCAGTTACCTCTCCCTGTGTCCCCAAAACAAGTTCGGAAACCCTAAATTATCCGAATTTTCGAAACCACGCGAAAATATCTGATCCAGTCTAAAGTTTCCAAAATTATCCCATTGGGGCGAACAGTAAAAAATGCCAGGTGCAATCGGGACGAACAGTAAAACATGCATGATCCCATTAGGACGAAAGTAAAGAATTCTAGGTCAAAACGGTACCTACGAACTGTAAAAAATTAATGATCCCATCGGGATGAACAGGAAAAATACATGGTCCAATTGGGATGAACAGGAAAAATCCATGAAACAATCGGGATAAACAGTAAAATTGCATAAACCAATTGGGATGAACAGGAAAAATACATGGTCCAATTGGGGTGACAAGTAAAAACTGAATGATCCAATCGGGATGAACAGTAAAATGCATGAACCAATCGGGATGTACAGGAAAAATACATGGTCCAATCAGGATGAACAGGAAAAATGCCAGGTGAAATCGGTACGAACAGTAAAAAATTAATGGTCCAATCGGGACGAACAGTAACTAATTTCCGAACCAGTGGTCAGTTCTTCGACGTGCTTAAGTACATTACCAGAACATAAACTGCATAAGTAATATTTTTATTAATTCATGGATACACTTACCATGTAAACCATTAAGCGCCTTTGAAATAATCTTCAGAATGTATTCTGGTGTTGCTAACTGTAAAATAAAAATAAAAAATGTTATTAGCATGAGTAAAAAATGTTCTATCTCTTTACCAAAATTCAGCAAAATCGCTAAAGCAGGAGTACAGGGGCCTTACCATGAGCTCTTATTGCCATGATAGTTTCACTCATTTATGAGACAGATGTATGTGACGTGCATACATCTGTCACTGTCGCACAACTGAATTATCATTGCAATAAGAGCTCATGGTTGGCACCCAGGGCCTATAGACAAAAGTAACATTATCCTCTCGCTTCGCTAGTAGAAACGATACAAAATGTACGGGAATGACATATGTCACGTAATTAATTTATGTCATTTACATACATTTTGTATCGTTTCTATTAGCGCAAGCGCGAGAGAATGTTACTTTGTCTCGGCCTTTGTCTAGATATCTATATCTATACAGATAAATAAAATTGAAGTGTCTGTTTGTAACTGCAAAATAACTTTTTTTCACTCAATGCATTTGAAAGTATACACGGTACTGACACAGAAAAATCAATTTTTCTCTGTCCGTCTGTCGGTCTGTTTGTTCCGGGTAATCTCCGAAACGGCTGTACGGATTTTGACGGGACTTTCACTGCCGGATAGCTAATGTTACAAGGAGTAGTTAGGCTACTTAGATTTTTATAAAACATTAGGGATCCGCGGGCAACCATGAAATTAAAATCTACTCGGGTGAAACCGCGGGGCACAGCTAGTATAGAATATGAAAACAAATACTTACAAAAACATATACTAGATTGCATTTTCAGCATTGCAGGTACATTAATATTTAGTTTAAACAGGAACTATGCTATTTACTGGCCTTATTTAACTTAAAATACACTTATTTTACATTAAAAAGATATAAAAACTCTTTCAATACATTAAATAAAACTGGCCATTGAATTGAGAGTTTAAAGTTACATTCTTTTGTTCATGGCATTTTTGTGACTGGTAGTCAGGTATCCATGTTGATAGATCTGTAACAAAGACAAATACCTAGTTATTAACCGACTTCAAAAAAAGGGGAGTTTATCAATTAGACTGTATTTTTTTTCTTAAAACATTTTTTGGGTGGTATTTAATTTAAAAAAATCACACAAAAGATTATTTATATAAAAAAATTAAGTAAATTTACTACAACTACATTATTTACTACAAGTAAATAAAATATTAAAACTCAAAATTTTATATTACTTAATAGCATTCTAAATAGTCAAAAAATCAATTTTAGATCTGAAGATATAGAAAAGCCAATGTTTGATTATCTATACAGATAAATAAAAATGAAATGTCTGTTTGTAATTCAAATTATTCCAAAATAACAGCTTTTAACTAAATATACATGACAGTATATGGTACTGACATAAAAAATACAATTTGTAAAGTTTTTCTCTGTCTGTCTGTCTGATTCTCGTCATACTTGTGAACAGGTGCTGCTTGTGGGGGCTGGTCATCTCAAGCTACGCATTTAGATATAAATAGAACTACTAGACTTTTCTTTATGTTAATTTTTATCGACATTTGTACATTGGAACTGTGTCCATGGGCTTACATTTCTCAAATGATTTATTTTGTGTTTGTTTTTTAATTGTATAATATTTTTGAAAAGAGTAATTACTGAGTTTCTTGCCAGGTTCTTCTCAGTAAAAGCAACCTTCCGAACCTGGCGGTAGCATGTATAATCCTGTAAATTGTGTCACTCTGACGATTTGAAAGTGCTTTGTATAAAGTCTAATCGAATAAAGATATTTTTGACTTTGACTTTGACTTTGTTCTGGGTAATCTCTGAAACGGCTGGGCCAATTTTAATGGGACTTTTAAATTTAACTGGTGAAATGTGAGTCTATAGGGGAAAATGGGAGTATTTGTATGTATGTGTGAAATATTATGTTCACTGTTTGGTGACTGAAATCAATTTTATTTATGAATGCTTTACAGAATCAAATGAAATCAATTTATTAATAATATAAGTATATGACATGTCATATCGCCATCTAGTCCCAAACTAAGCAAAGCTTGTACTATGGGTACCAGACAATGGTATAACAATAATATAATAAATATACCTTAAAGACATACATACAACACTTATAATAAAATAATAACAATAATAATATAAATAATTAGGGTTTGGTGATCCTGCATGCAGCCCTATAACACCGGTACACTATTCCTGTCGGCCAGAAATCTGGAAATATCACACTGTTCCATTATAGTGCTTTATGGTGAAGGAAAACATCGTGAGGAAACCTGCATATGTCTGAGAAGTAATTCAAAGACATATGTATAGTGGCTGAGACGGCGACGGATGTTCGGACAAGCTTATTGTGAATATTTATAACTATTATCAAATTTGATTTTGTATGATGATTTCATTATGATTTATATTGTTTCGATGATATGTACATGATGCCAGCTGAGTTTCTTGCCGGTTCTTCTCAGAAGGCTAGTTTCCGAACCGGTGGTAAATTCTCGACTTTCATAAGGGCCTAAACTGAATAAATATTTTTCATTTTCATTTTATTGGTGTTGTTTTATGCAATGGTAGCCGCTTACCATAAGGCAAGCTGAGGCGGGGTGAATACATATTTAAAACATGTTTAAATGTATTTTACCACAATTGTCAACTTTAGGTTTATTAATTTTGTGTGTTTAGATTTTATCTGTATTAAAGTAAATAACTATATTATTTATCTACTAGCTGTGCCCTGCGGTTTCACCCGCGTAGATTTAGTTTCATCCTTATTGTTGCGGAACCCTAATATTTTAAATAAATTAAAGTAGCCTAAGTTACTCCTTGAAACATCAGCTACGTGCCAGTGAAAGTCCCGTTAAAATCGGTCCAGCCGTTTCAGAGATTACCCGGAACAAGCAGACAGACAGACAGACAGAGAAAAATTGATTTTTCTGTGTCAGTACCGTGTATACTTTCAAATGCATTGAGCGGAAAAATAGTAATTTGTTATACAAGAGTGCAGAACAGAGAGAAAATTTTTAATTCTTGGATTTTTAGTTTCAGTAGCGTATATACTTTCATATGCATTTAGTGAAAAGCTGTTATTTTGGAATTACAAACAGACACTTCAATTTTATTTATCTGTATTATTTGTATAGATGCCTGTACCTACACATTATTTAAAAAAAGTTAAATCAAAAATAAATGAAAAAGTAAGTAATTTGGTTTAAAAAGCACAATAAACAAACAAATAAATCTGATTTACATTTATATATAAACTGACTTATCCCATCAGTTTACTCTATAATTGTATGGTTACAATAATGATCGTGATTAATTTGAACTTAAATTTTCACCCATTTAAATACAAAAGAATAATTATTTCCAACAGAATCTTAGAAACAAATCATATTATTTGATATAAAAAGTGATATTAACGCCAAAATTATTACTTCGATTGCAATACAATGAATTCTAGAGAAGTTAAATTAACTTTTTTGTTAAAAAATAAATTACGTGTCGACAAACCTTATTGTATTAATGATTCCATAATTCCTTCACACAATGCACCATCACCACTACACTTTTGCAACATTGTATTTTATTTATTCATTTAGATTTACGTTGCAAAGCACCAATTAAATATTACAAGAAAAAAGTTTTGTGTTTCGTCACGTCACGATGTAAATATTTTCATAGAACTGTCAAAAAAGTATTATAATCCGATTTTGGGAGTGACACATGAACGCGAAAGTGATTTACTCCGCGAAACGACATTTCATTTTAGCCGGATGTGAGCAAGTAAAAAAGCGAGTAAAAATTTGCGTTCCGTTTTTCTCCTCCGTTTTTTTGCCAAATGCGTTTCGATCGTTTGGGAAATCCGTTACTGCGTCGAGTTTAAGTGCAAATAAAAATAAATCGCGCTCGTGTAAGACCGCTATCCGGACGTGGCGGCCTTCTAATACTGTTCAAGTAACACGCCGAGATAGTAAAATAATGCCGCCTGCCCGTACGCCACACCGGTTTACTTACGTACCAATGCACGGGTTACCTATACACCTACAATGCTATAATAAATTGCAACAATTACCGTATAAGTACAAAATATTCTAGTTACCGTTTCTTTTTCGTTTGTTTCGGACTATACTACTTTTCACCGATTTAAAAAGGAGTTTTTCGTCACTCCTCAACTCCGTAACGAAGATTAATAAAAATACTAAGCTATTAGAAGTTACCTCTAAAGTTATCGATTATGGTAATTTTAATGAGCTGTTTGCAATTTTATTGAGCAAATTATATTGTAATTTTGTTCTACTAGTGAATTCTTGTAATCGAGTGTCCTTCATAAATCATAAATTAAGCTTGCTAGCGCCATCTGTTGGCGAATAGAATCACTAAAATTACGAATACTGCAAAAAAATAAAAACTGACCGGAATATTTAGGGAAAAAATACCTCGAATATGTATCTATTTGGGGGTATATAGAAGAAAAACTATTAATAAAAATGGATGGTACGTTGTTTACGTGAATCAAAGATTTGTAAATGTTCCTCTTCCTCTTTTCTATGCTATTTCTCTCTCCCTCTATCTTGACAGTTTTTTTTGGCGGGATTTTTTTTTTAATACCAGTTCATTTGATTCTGCGACGGTGTTGGATACCGAGTATTTTGGTGTTATAAATTTTTTATGACTTTCAAATGAAATAAAACAACATATTGTGAAATGATGTACTATTTATTAACATTATCAATAGAGTCTTGTATGTCTTCTACTTTTCTTTTCTTCCTGTAATATTCTACTCTTTCTTCTAAACTTGCTGGAAAAAAAAAATTGTCAAATATTATGACAGGTGACACATGTCAAAATTTTTGTTCGAGCTAATTGAATCGATTTTCAACCACGTGACATTGGCGGAATAGCTGCACCCAAGCTCGTCGCCACCATTAAAATAAGAAGAAGAAGAAGAATCGATTTTTTTGAAATACAGTCAATAAATTAAAATTTAAGTGTCTATTTGTAATTCGAAAATAACAGCTTTTCCCTAAATGCAATGAAAGTATATACGGTACTGACATATAAAAAATAAAATTTGTAAAGTTTTTCTCTGTCTGTCTGTTTGTTCCGGATAATCTCTGAAACGGCTGGACCGATTTTAAAGGGACTTTCACTGACAGATAGGTGATACCAGGAGTAACTTAGACAACTTGATTTTAAAAAACATTAGGTTTCCACGGTCCACCCATGAAATTAAGTCTACGCGGGTGAAACCGCGGGGCACAGCGTATATATATATACAGATAAATAAAATTGAAGTGTCTGTTTGTAATTCCAAAATAACAGCTTTTCACTAAATGCATATGAAAGTATACACGCTACTGACACAAAAACAAAAAAACAAGTTTTAAAATTTTTCTCTGTCTGTTTGTTTGTTCCGTGTAATCTCTGAAAAGGTTGGGCCGATTTTAACGGGACTTTCACTGCCAGATAGCTGATGTTTCAAGGAGTGTTTTAGGCTAATTTAAAGGGCTGCGGGACACCCAAGAAATTGACTCTACGCGGCTGAAACCGCGGTTGAAGTAGCCAAGTTCTGTGCTACGACAATTTAAACTGTCTGTCATCGACACGATAAGAAGAAGAAGCCGCGGGGTACAGCTAGTCCTGTATAATTATGTCATTCTGATGATTTGAAAGTACTAGTTCGAGAGACATTTACGAGATTTTAGAGTCAATAAAAACTATATAAACTTACAGCAAGTATTCCTTTTCAATAGAGGTGTATAATTCTTAGGTTTAACGCCTTGTATGAGGCAATCGGTGTAAAATAAAGCCATGTCCTCTTCACTTTGTGTGTTGCTCGTCTCGGTCTCACACAGCTTAGAATATTGCATTTCTAAGTGTTGCAAAGAATCTTTGATCATAGTTGCTCTGTAAACAAATATGACAATCATCGCTGAAGGGTCCTAGAAGGGGTAAGCAGAGGTGTAACAACACACACTCTTCACCAGTGGCGTGCATTGCATATAAGCAGGTAAGCAGAAGTTACAATTTGTGATCACTGAATACACTCGTGTCGTGTGTGTGTTTATGTTCGTGTGTGTGTCTTTCCCAAAACGTATGTACCTACGTCGCGTCACATAGGTATGTACTTAAACTGCCTACCTGCCTACCTATTGTTTTTGCCTACCCCTCTGAAAATCCAATGCACGCCCCTGCTCTTCACACAAGATGATTAAGTGCCAACGTGACAGATGAGTCTATCGCCGTCTCAGGGGGCCTACTCGCTTTCTCCGAAAAAGTTTCTTGCCGGTTCTTCTCAGAAGGCTAGTTTCCGAACCGGTGGTAAATTCCTCGACATTCATAAGTGCCTTACCAGGGCCTAAACTGAATAAATCATTTTCATTTTCAAAATGAAGCTTTGGCCGAAAGTTCTCAAGGTTCCTACCACGGATCTTATTCGTTCTAAAATTACGTCCGAACGTGGACGGCTAGATAATTCTTTGACATTTATATATTTTAATCCTTTGACAAAAGTATTAAACGAACGAAACTTTGAATTTGATAAATACAAAGCAATACTGAAACTACGTTTGATTATCGTTCGTTTGTGAAGTTTCGTTTTCGGAGAAAGAGAGACCTCCAGGCACTATACATACGTGTTTGAATTACTTCTCAGACATGACATTCTCGTCATACTTGTGAACAGGTGCTGCTTGTGGGGGCTGGTCATCTCAAGCTACGCATTTAGATATAAATAGAACTACTAGACTTTTCTTTATGTAAATTTTTATCGACATTTGTACATTGGAACTGAGTCCATGGGCTTACATTTCTCAAATGATTTATTTTGTGTTTTTTTTTTTAATTGTATAATATTTTTGAAAAGAGTAATTACTGAGTTTCTTGCCAGGTTCTTCTCAGTAAAAGCAACCTTCCGAACCTGGCGGTAGCATGTATAATCCTGTAAATTGTGTCACTCTGACGATTTGAAAGTGCTTTGTATAAAGTCTAATCGAATAAAGATATTTTTGACTTTGACTTTGACTTTGACATATGCAGGTTTCCTCACGATGTTTTCCTTCACGTGGGGTGAAGTCACTGCATGTATTTAGAAAAATTAATTAGTACAGGAGCAGCTGGGATTCGAACTTGCGTCGCTTGCGGAGCAGGCGACTGGTCAAACCCCACGGTCACCTTGGATAAATAGGTTCACCAAATTTTTGTTATTTTTTTTGAAAAGTGTAGATTTTGATTTAGTAGAAATTAGCTGTGCCCCCGGTTTCACCTGCGTAGAGTAAATTTCAGGGGTGTCCCGCGGAAACCTTATGTTTTTTTTAAATTAAAAGTAGCCTAAGTTACTCCTTGTAATATTAGCTACCTTCCAGTGAAAGTCCCGTTAAAATCAGTCCAGCCGTTTCGGAGAATACCGGGGACAAACAGACAGACAAACAGAGAAAATTTTTAAAATATTTATTTTTAGTATCAGTACCGTGTATACTTACTTCCATATGCATTTAGTGAAAAGCTGTTATTTTGGAATTACAAACAGACACTTCAATTTTATTTATCTGTATACATATAGATGTATAGATATACAAGAATTGCTTGTTTAAAGGTATAAGATAAGATAATTATGTCATTCTGACGATTTGAAAGTACATTGTTGAAAGTCTAATCAAATAAAAATATATTGAAGTGAAAAGTGTGTGTTGTTATTACAACACCTCTGCCTACCCCCGAGGGGAATACAGGCGTGAGCATATGTATGTACATACTTGATATTGTGAACAGTCCACTCCCCTTGTAAGTGTTTGATCAAAGTTATTAACTCCTCCTTGTCATAAAACCAATGCGTTATATTCTCCAAATCAAAAGAACAGTGAAATAAATTTAAAGGAATATCTAACGCCATATCGTATTGTGGTTTCCTGAAATAAATAGTACATTTGTAGCAGCGTTTCTCCACTCGCTCATAGATGGCGCTACTCGCTAACAAATGCGAAGTTTAGATACAAATACACTAGAACCTAAATCGCGCCGGAAGAGTTTTCAAGCGCATTGCAGTATATATACAAGTTTCCAACTAGAACAGTTGGAGCCGGTGTTCCCCAGGCATAACACCCGCCTCAATGGAAGATCTTCCCTTTGCTTGGGATGAGCATGATCACTCGCTCTCCCCACACATTTATTAAAAACTAGCTGTTTCACCCACACAGATTGCATAGATTTAGTTTCATCCTTATTGTCGCGGAACCCTAATATTTTTGATAAATAAAAGTAGCCTAAGTTACTTCTTGAAACATCAGCTACCCGCCAGTGAAAGTCCCGTTAAAATTCATCCAGCCGTTTCAAAGATTACCCGGAACAGACAGACAGACATACAAACAGAGAAAAAATTTAAAACTTGGTTTTTCAATGTCAGTAGCGTGTACTTTCATATGCATTTAGTGAAAAGCTGTAATTTTGGAATTACAAACAGACACTTCAATTTTATTTATCTGTTTAGATGTATAGATATGTACAAGTGATATATTTTGTAACTAACCTCGGATACTTCTCGACGTCGAGAAGTTGTCCTATGACGTCACTAGTCTCCCGTCCTCTCCCGACCAGCAGTAGAACCGCCATGATACACCTGATCTGATGCCAGAGGAACGCATTGCCTTCTATCACGAGGCAATGCATTGACCGCGCTGAAATATAACTTTGGAGTTACTGACAAAGAGTCGTGGTGGCAGTGGGGTTTGAGCCACCTGCTACGCAAGCGACGCAAGTTCCAATCCCAGCGGCCTCACATCATGGATTGATTTCACACCGTGTGCTTTACGGTGAAGGAAAACATCGTGAGGAAACCTGCATATGTCTGAGAAGTAATTCAAAGACGTATGTATATGTAGTGAGACGGCGATGGACTCACCCTCTGTTACGTTGTTGTTACAACACCTCTGCTTACCTCGTCTGGGACCCTTCTGGGATGGCGTGAGCATATATACAGGGTGTCGGAGAAAAAGGAACAGTTGTCTTCCTGAAGTTGTAGGGTTTTATGAATATATCACTATATTGAAATCGTAAAATATCTAGCTCCAACGATAACGTTAAGTTATAGGCTATGGTTGCTAAGGACCGAAGAGCTCGCGGCCTTAAGCGATTGAATTAACGCGCGGCCGCGTTTACCTACATTCCGTACGCAGTCATTCAACTTTTTAAATTAAGGGGAAGGTTAATGGTTTCGAAAAATGGTTTTATGGGATTATTTCAGGATTTGTTAGTGGGAGAAAAAAAATAAAAACGTAGTTAGATTTCACGTGAATAACTCTACGTTACAGCAGATTTTTATGCGAAAATAAGGTATTGCTATGGTCAACTTTGAACATTAATTACTCGAAAACGGAAGAAAATATTTTTGTCATAATAATTTTAATTGCTTCCTAAAATTATACCCTATAGCATATTTTAAGAGCTGTCCCGGTTTCCCCGACACCCTGTATTATTTACTCACGTGAATCCACTCCGTCTATATCCATAACATCAGCGCTAACTATCTCCCTATAGAACTGCGTGACTCCATTCCCCACATCCATTTTGCAAAGGTTTCTAAAGTCGTGGGAGCCTGGCAGCAGTCTGCACGCCTCCCTCATTGCCTCAATGTCCAGATTAGAACGGGGGAAGTAGTATTTGTATTGGCGTTTTTTGCAGTCGAACCTGGAAGAATAAACAGGTTACTATGTCGAACGAAAAAAAATATGTTTATGAACTAAAACCCGACTAAAATAAAATTAAATCTACGCATGTGAAGCCGCAAGGCGCAACTAGTCTAAAATACAAAATATAATACTGAAAAATGACGACCTCAACTTATGTCACTCATACTATTGATCTCTAATGTTTTTTGTTAGTTACTATTTGTAACGTGAGCTATCAGTCAGTGAAAGTCCTGTTAAAACCGGTACAGCCTTTATAGAGATCACATTAAGAGCAGTGGTGGCCGTGGGATTTGAGTGTGCTTATGTGCAGTGAATTCACACCACATGCTTTACCGTGAAGGAAAACATCGTGAGGAAACCTGCATATGTCTGAGAAGTAATTCAAAGACGAATGCTATGCATAGTGGCTGACGGCGATAGGCTCACCATCTGTTCATCATCTTGTGTGAAAAGTGGGAGTTGTTATTACAACACCTCTGCCTACCCCTTCGGGGAATACAGACGTGAGTATATGTATGTATATGTAGGTGTTCCTATGTATTCCACTCCTATGTTTATGATACTGCCTGTATACCTGGCACTATATTCTGGCATGTCTCTCGGTATGGGGATCCAGGCTACAGCCCTGATCTCCTTGGGCAGCAGCCGGTTCAATATCTTGCAGTACTGGATCTCATTGGCTGGGGACGTCGGCTTTTCCTGGTCTTCTGGGGACTGTTTGCTGCGTACTGTTATTGATATTACCTGGGAAATATTGGTTTCACACGCATAGATTTAGTTTCATTCTTATTTCGCAGAACCCTAATATTTTTAATAAATAAAAGTAGCCTAAGTAACTCCTTGAAACATCAGCTACCTGCCAGTGAAAGTCTCGTTAAAATTCGTCCAGCCGTTTCAGAGATTACCCGGAACAAACAAACAGACACACACAGAAAAATTTTTAAACTTGGTTTTTAGTGTCAGTAGCATGTATACTTTCATATGCATTTAGTGAAAATATATTATTTTGGAATTACAAACAGACATTTCAATTTTATTCATATGTACAGATTGCAAACAAAGTATTGCAAGTATGGAGAAAATGACATACTTGTCCAAAAGCACTGACACCTTTATCGGTCCTCCCACAGCGATGGTACTGCGATGTCTCTCGACTACCGATAAGGCATGCTCTAGTTAATGCGTTGAATAAATGGTGCTCGACGGTCTGAGTGGTGCCTTCTTGCACCGCCAGCCCTTGGTAGTCCCAGCCAAAGTATAAAATGTTTAGAAGTATGCGTCTTGAGTGACATCTGTAAAAAAACAGTTTGAATAAAGCAGTTCTATTAATGACTGACTTCTGTCTGCTTCACTTGCATTTTATTTAAAACTAGCTGTGCCCCGCGGTTTCACTCGCGTAGAGTTAATGTCATGGGTGTCTCGCGGAACCCCAATGTTTTTTTTAAAATTAAAAGTAGCCTAAGTTACATTAGCTACCTGCCAGTGAACGTCCCGTTAATATTGGTCCAGCCATTTCGGAGATTACCCGGAACAAACAGACAGACAGAGAAAAAAAAAGATTGGGGTTTTTATGTCATATGCATTTAGTGAAAAGCTGTTATTTTGTAATTACAAACAAACACTTCAATTTTATTTATCTGTATAGACTAGTGGACGTGACGCGGTTTCACCCGCATAGTTCCCGTTCCCGTGGGAGAAAAAATAAATCTTACTTGTTAAAATCAAAAGGTTTATTCTTCTTATTAACACCCTCAGGCTTTTCATACGTGCTTTTATTAATTATATTCCTTAGCTGCAAATTATGCGCTTCTAATTGTATTATTCTTTCCACTAATTCCTGTAAAAGAAGGTTAGTTTATCAACAAAAACATTTAACGTATAGGTTATGTTGAAATTAATATTGTTTTTGCGTAACTCACATGTTTATCCAAGTTTATCAGCTCTTCCCTGGTTGATTTTTTCGCTCTTTTCGGTTTAGGTGGTAGATCACCCATTTTTTTTGTACCTATTTTAGTTTTAAAACAACTTTTTTCAGCTAACGAAGTTTTGGATCGATAGAATATTTTTGTTTGACAACTTTCGGTGTTGATAATTTTTGACATTGACAGCTTTTTTTTTTGTGGTTTCCCTCCATGTTGAGGCAAGGAATCGTAGCCTATACAGTCAAGTACCCTGTGAATAGTCGCAATAGCGGCGTTGCAGTATTGTAGTATTTCCTCTAAAAGTTTTTGCTGACACAAATAATAAATTTTCAAAATGTTCTCGATAATTAGGTAAAATAAAAGTGGAACCTTTTTCCACTTTTAATAAAGAACCGAAAAAATAATACTTTTGACAATCCCAAAACGTCTAACCAAAATATGACAAGTTAAAATTTTCAGTGATATTTTTATATAAAATGTAGATAAAATACGAAAAATATAATTATAAAATGGCGTAAGTACAATATACGAATGATGGTAGTTATTCCTAAAATATCTAAAATTATTTTTGAATTTATTTCTCGGAGGTCAAGCATGGTAGACCCTCTGTATTCATATAACCTATTCTGAGGGCCCACCATCCCAACAGAATCAAATGATTGGTTGCATATTCGACTGGTCTGCATGGTAATTGATCCCACCACCGTCTTAAGTCATCGAATTTTCATCTTTTATTTTATTATGAGCCCGATGTGTCACAATAGTGTCATCTTTAGGCCGACAGAGGTGCTGTTCCGATCCTATACAAATCTGCGTTTATGTCGACGCGGTGACTTGTGACGCATTGAACGTCATCGCTTATAAACGTGGCGGCATCTGCGTAGATAATAATTATGATAATTATTCGTCTTGATAATAGGTTTGTTTGTTTGTTAGTTGCGAGTTGTGCGAGCACTGCAACGCTCCGGTGCGAGCCGACGATGACGTCACCTTCCGGGATGGCTACAGTTACCATAAGAGTTGTCACAAATGTTGTTAGTACCCATAAACACCGAATATACTGGCACAGTACACCTAGACAAAGTAACATTCTCTTGCGCTTGCACTAATAGAAACTATACAAATGGAAATGACATAAATCGTGTCCGTATAGATAGCGTACACATGGTGGAATCCAGGGTCGGGAGTAGCCTCAAAAAATAGTGCCTAAATAGTGCTTAATTAGTGCCATATTAAAAAAAATAGTGCCACAATATTTAGGGAAATATAGGGCTTTCTTTTTGGTACGCTAGCTTGACGTCAAGCTAGCGTACACATCCTAGATCTCGATAACGGCTTGCACTAAGATGATGCTTTTACTGCCAAAAAATAGTGCCTAAATAGTGCCTCCGGAATGCAAAATTTCAGAATGATTGCTGCACGGAGAGCTTCACAAATAGGCAAGCAACTCAAACGACATTGTCCCATCGTCAAGCTAGCGTACACACGCTGTTCATAGGGAAAGGCGATGGCACTAATTATGAGGACTATACCAAAAAATAGTGCCTGAAATAGTGCCTCCAGATCTGCAAAAATATACTGGAAATTCGCAGAGGAACCGTTTCAAAAATCTATGTAAACTTCTACCATAGTGAAGGTACTGGCAAGTCAAGAAGTGATTAAAAATATTTTGGTAATACGTCACAGAGAGGAAGGTGATGATGTGACAAATTACAAAAAAAAACCATAAGTTTCACAGTGGTACCCGACAAAAATATGACGACAAAGCGAACATTATGATGGATTATATTAAATTTCCCGAATTAATAAATTATTAATGAATATTACAAAATATTTGTCATTTTGAGATATTAATCGTGGTCCCACTGCTATTAACCCACTGTGGGTCCATTCAAGGTATTTAAGAGTAAAAATCCAAATAATTATAAAACATACTTTTATTTTTTGTATAATACATTCGGAACCTTGTTTGAACTAGGTCTTAGAGCAAAAATAAAGGAAACATTCTAGAAAATTCAAAAACTTGTACTTTAAGAAATAAGAAAATTTTGGTACTTTTTACAAGTACAAGTTTTCGCGAAAATCTAAATTGGCCCATAAATATGACCCATATATATATCGGGATTTTAGATGATGTTACAAAACCCTTGGTGCGCGAGTCCGACTCGCACTTGGCAGGGTTTTATATTCTTGAACCCCCCCGAAACTAATATCTGGGTACGCCCGTCAGTAGTAGGTCCCTACTGAGACTGGCACAGTATTTTTACAATCGAATACTTTTCAAAACCAAAATAGCGCTCGAAAAATAATCATTAACGTGTTAGCATTGTGATGTAGATGGCAATTGTCGGCCTTTTTGGCTACTAATGTGACTGAAATAAAATAATTATTATTATACATTTTTTCATTTATCATTCTCGGCTTTTAACCGGATTTCTGATGGCACGGGCCTAGGTCAAGTGTTCAACAAGCGGTGAGTCTAAATAAGTTGTGTGTGAGGCTAATTCTGCGATTGGGTGTACATGCTGGCTTTGATCAGTCTCCAAAAATGTTTCTCACTAGTCTGCAAGTATTTAGGATGGCTGCCTTTTGTAGAAGGTGGTGAAGTTTTGGTGCAAGTTCAGGGTGGTGAGAGACTGATGTAGTTGTTTGGGTATGACCCCAGTAGTAGAGATCACCATTAGATTGGTACTATTATACCTTTTTGGAGGGGCCAGAGGCGGGTTACTATTGTTATTATTATTATGTTTTTTTAAGGTATTTACTTTTTTTGGTTTTTTATATATTCACGGGCCAAGTGAGTATCACTAATAGTATTGTGTGTGGTGAGCACGTGAAGCGATAGGTCAATTTGCTGTAATTCAGCAAGTATTTAGCATCACGGCTTTTTGTAAGGTGAGGTAGGTGAGTTTTTATTATTATTATTACTGCACACTAATAAATACAATGATGATAAAAATACAGTTTGATCAAAGTATCACCTCTGTAAAATAAAAATGATTTTTTGCTGTGCGCGACTGTACAATAGTCATTTTGTATGTAGAAGTTTACATCGATTTTTGAAACGGTTCCTCTGCGAATTTCCAGTATATTTTTGCAGATCTGGAGGCACTATTTCAGGCACTATTTTTTGGTATAGTCCTCATAATTAGTGCCATCGCCTTTCCCTATGAACAGCGTGTGTACGCTAGCTTGACGATGGGACGAATGTCGTTTGAGTTGCTTGCCTATTTGTGAAGCTCTCCGTGGAGCAATCATTCTGAAAATTTGCATTCCGGAGGCACTATTTAGGCACTATTTTTTGGCAGTAAAAGCATCATCCTAGTGCAAGCCGTTATCGAGATCTAGGATGTGTACGCTAGCTTGACGTCAAGCTAGCGTACCAAAAAGAAAGCCCTATATTTCCCTAAATATTGTGGCACTATTTTTTTAAATATGGCACTAATTAGGCACTATTTAGGCACTATTTTTTAAGACTACTCCCGACCCTGGATTCCACAATGTGTACGCTAGCTATACGGACACCATAAATCAGTCACGTGACATTTGTCATTCCCGTACATTTTAGTATCGTAGTTCGTTAGTTATCGCTAGTGCGAAGCATGAGGATAATGTTACTTTGTCTACTAGCCCTGTTGGTGGCCTACTCACTTTCTTCAAAAACGAAATTTCGATCGAAAGTTCGAAAGTTCCTACCACGGTTCTTATTCGTTCTAAAACATCTGAAAACGGTCTGCTAGAAAATTCTTTAACATTATAAAATTCTAAAAATTAATAAACGAACGAAAGTTTGAATTTGATAAAAACAAAGCGATACTGAAACTACGTTTGATTTTCGTACGTTTGCGAACTTTCGTTTTCGGAGAATGAGAGTAGACCCCTGTTTTCTGAGGATATAACTAATTATATTTTAATGACCTGGGGCCCAACCATGAGCTCCTATTGCAATGATTATTCAGTTGTGCGAAAGTGACAGATGAATACACGTCACATACATCTGTCTCATAAATGAGTGAAACTATCATGGCAATAAGAGCCGATGGTAAGGCCCCTGAGGGCGAGTTAGCTATGATCGTGGTCAGCCACAGCAAAGGTGTTACACAGCCTCTCCACAATATGGTTCTAGTCGGTAACAATCGCAAGTTTGTGCACAAATGAATAGCAGCCTACATCGCGCTATGAGAGTTTTCAAAAGATTTCTATCATCCAGCTAGCTAGGCGCGTATAGTCTAAGTTTCTTGCCGGTTCTTCTCAGAAGGCTAGTTTCTGGTGGTAAATTATCGTTATTTTGTAAGTGCCTTATCAGGGCCGTAACTGAATAAATCATTTTCATTTTCATAGTGTACAAAACTAACCCGATGTGACAAAGGTCAATTAAATTCAATTAAAAAAAAACTATATAAGGGACACTTGGAACACTCATTGAACGTCATTTCTCTTACGCTAACGTTAGGTTAATTTACTACCGTTTCCAAATGTAAGCCTGTCAGGAGAAGAAACGGCGAAACCAACTTCCCGGTTTTTTTTACATGTGTCCCATTTTTATACATAACATTTCACGTGTATCCCGCAGCCCCTATGTTTTTTTTAAGTAAAATCAGCCTAAATCTCTTTTTGAAATATCAGCTATCTGCCAGTAAAGTCCCGTTAAAATTCATCCAGCCGTTTACGCGTGATGCCGTGACCAACGGAAATGGGGATTGATTTTGATATACATATAAGATATGGTAGTTTTAGTACAATTTAATAGAAGAGGTCATTGAAGGAACTCTGGCCATTCATTGTCCAACCGGGCATATAACCTAACCAAACTTTGGTTGTGTCTGCAGACGTATGCAGCGAGACCGACCTCCATGATGCTGAGATCTTCAAAGGCGTGATCTTTTGCTCCGGGTGCTCGCAGCGCATCTTCCAAGGGTGCTCGACTGCTCGGTGGACCAAGAACAACAAAACCAAGCGGCAGAGGTCGCGCTCACAGCGTAGAAGGTAAACTAGTTCATGTCTACCCAGAATGATCACCGAAAGTAAGGTGTATTGCTACACTCACTATTCACCGAAGATTATGAGGTGACAGGTGGTGAGTCTATCGCTGTTTTAGGTACTAATATTGTAAAGGGGAAAGATTTTATTGTTTTTATGTTTGTTTGTTTGCATTGAATAGGCTCCGAAACTGGTTGACTGATCTTGAAAATTCTTTCAGCAATGGATAGCCAGATCATCAGTGAGTCATCTCTGATGATCTATTTTATCCCCGTACTCCCACGGGAACAGGAACTACGCGGGTGAAACCGCTAGTATATAATACGGCTTTGACTTTAATAATGCGGGTTTCCTAACAATTTGTCCTTCATCATACACCACGTGATCAGTGCTCCAAGTATATGTTTTGACACGTTCTTACGTCGTCGCTTGACCTTGCGTTTTGCGCTTTTGTATGGAGACGTAAAACTTCCTACACTCGCCGCTTGGGGCGCTTTTTAACGTTCCTATAAAAAATTAGGAAAATACTCAAGCAATATCTTCAATGTTAAGTCTATACTTTCGGCACAGCTACAAATTTCACTGTCCTGTAACGTGGAGGCACAGTATATCCCTTTATCCCCTACCTCTCCATAGCATCCCTTCATTAGACAACTTAGTAATGCGAAGCCCAAATGTCCAATTGTTTTGTAAACCAGAGATCGTACGAGGGAACGACGACCGCAGCAAAAACATCAGAATGGTGTCATAGAGCTGGCTGGAATCAATCTGTCAACTGACAGTGACAGCCGATCGCACTCCGATGACATTGACAAGTGTTCCAGATTCAGGTATCACTACATCATCATCTCCCTGACCTTACCAATGTATGGGCATTGCTGGGGTCTGGTGGAATCTAGGCAAATGGCCAATTTTTAAAAAAAGGGACGTTTTCTCTATTGCACGAAAGGGTGTCAATCTTAAAGATTAACTCTAAACGTATTTAAATTTTGAAATTTTTTGAAATTCACTTGAATGGATGACCACGGCGTGATAACTTCTATTGTAATTACGCGTTTGCCGCTTATATTTTACAAGAAGCGTATGTATGTGTGTGTAATGTCGAACGTCTAGTTTCTAGTTTCCTAACGGTTTCTAAAGGTTATATTTAAACTGTGATATAGCTATTGTGTGACGCCGTCTTGTGAGTAATAATTTGTTTGTTTGCACCTTTTCACTGCTTAAACACTGAATCGATCCTGCTTCATATAACTTGAATCTTAATCCCAGGGTCTGTAGACAAAGTAACGTTCTTCTCAGTAAAATCAACCTTCCGAACCTGGCGGTAGCATGTATAATCCTGTGTTATTGTGTCATTCTGACGATTTGAAAGTACTTTGTATAAAGTCTAATCGAATAAAGATATATTTGATTTGATTTGATTTGGTTATCCTCACGCTTCGCTAGTAGAAACGATACAAAATATCCGGGAATGACATATGTCACGTAACAGATTTATGTCATTGCCATACATTTTGTATCGTTTTTATTAGCGCAATCGCGATAGAATGTTACTTTGTAGAAGGCCTACAGGATTTACGTGGGGTAAAATCTAGTTATTTAATTCCATAAAGATGATGGTCAGTGTATTTTTTTTTTCTTATAGCAAAACTCTAGCATTGTCTACGGAGCTAGCGCTGCAAGTCGGGAAAGAAGTCTATGAAAGCGTGAGTTATTTTGGGGTGAAAAACTTCTGTAGGTCTGAGTGCCTAGTGCGAGTTTTCTTAAAATCGCCGTCACAAGTCACCGAGTCGACGTAAACGCAGATTTGTATGGGCTCACAATAGTGTCATCTTTAGGCCAACAGAGGCGCTGCTCCGATCCCATGTGACGGCGGCAGTGAAAAACTCGCACTAGGCACTCAGATCATTCTAGGAAGATTCAGCTGGGGTAGGTGTTCACTAAGAAACCCCTCTGTGATCTCACTTCTTGCATTTACAAGGGCTTAGAACGACGTCAGAAATTTCACGGACTTTGGGCACGAGTCACATCAACCGGCTAGAAATTCTGGCATTCATTAAGTATTTCATCAACATGTTATTACAATGGTACCAATCCCGGGAGGGCTAAGCAGTGTTACATTGTATTCAAAATAGAAGGAAAATTATTTTAAGTCGAACTCTATGGATCATCATCATCATCATAGGCCACTTCATCTTGTCAGATGATTGTTGCAGTGCTGTGTCCTATCACATACATCTTCTCCTGTGGCTCAGCAGTCCAATGGCAGCACGGCATCTCTTGCCACATCTGTCTGAAGTCTATGGATCAATGTCAATTTATCGATATAGAATAGAAGTATCTCTGGGAACCCTCTACTTTTTTAAAATATTGACTACCATTAGAAATAATCATAACAAGGTATTTTCGAACGTGTCAAGGGCCGTTACCGTAACGACTGTGTACTATGTATATATTGTACTACGAAAAACGTGTAGATGTACTTATAGTACACCCATATTCCATCAGTTATGCTTAGTAGTATGTAGAAGCGAGCCTATTGCCACTAACCGGCCACTAATCCAGACTTGTGCCAACACTTTGCTCGACGGAACGAATACTCGGACTCGTTTAGGCCAAATCATAAGAAATCTATGGTTTCCATTTCAGGATATTAAAAGCATGAAAAGAAACAGTACTGGTGAGTCACTATCAACTATCCATTCTAAAGTCTTTATTTGATTATCAAAGTCCACACAATTACAAAGTAAAAGTATGAAGTAAGAAGAAAAAAAAGCGATCAAAACAGCAAGCGGGAAATATTTCAGTCTAATCATAGGTCCGCATCGCAGGCTTCGTCAATCAAACAGAATGGGTATTCGCTGCAGGTTTCGTCGCACAAAAAGTCATCAGAGTGCCAAGTGCGAGTTTTCTTAAAATCGCCGTCACAAGTGATCGCGTCGACGTAAACGCAGATTTGTATGGGCTCACAATAGTGTCATGATTAGGCCGACAGAGCCGCTGTTCCGATCCTATACAAATCTGCGTTAAGTTTGACGCGGTGACTTGTGACGGCGGCAGTGAAAAACTTGCACTAGGCCCTCAGCACATGATTCGTCATAAAATCCTAAGGTACATGTCTACCTAATGTTATCCATTTGTAATTCCTAATTAACAGCTTTTCACTAAAGAAGTATTATAGTATTTTCCTAATTTTATGTCTTCATAAAAAAAGCGCAAAACGCAAAGTCAAGTGACGACGTTCGAATGTGTCAAAAACTATACAGGGTACTCTATGCTTGGAGCAAATAAAGCGCCATGTCAAATTATCTTTTTAAATTTCAGATATGGGTATGACCACAGATGTAACACATGAATTATTGAAACAGATCCATTGTCCAGTCGTCCAACCAGCGGAGTAAGTAATATATTACTCACCTTCACAACGAATCTGGGAGGGGTCTGCGTGGCACGGTTGTAGATATAAAAAAAACATCGACAATTTTTACCCATCTATACATCTATATCTATATCTATACAGATAAATAAAATTGAAGTGTCTGTTTGTAATTCCAAAATAACAGCTTTTCACTAAATGCATATGAAAGTATACACGCTACTGACACTAAAAAAACAAGTTTTAAAAATTTTCTCCGTCTGTCTGTCTGTCTATCTGTCTGTCTGTCTGTTTGTTCCGGGTAATCTCTGAAACGGCTGGACTGATTTTAACGGGACTTTCACTGGCAGGTAGCTGATGTTTCAAGGAGTAACTTAGGCTACTAAATCGACGCGGGTGAAACCGCGGGGCACAACTAGTTTCTATATAAAAAAAACTATTTTTTATGCTATTCATCGAATAAACGTGAATCTGATGTGTGGACAAAGTAGAACTCTCTCGTGCTTGCTCTAATAGAGCATTGCGCATGTTTTTATTCGCCTCGCGCCATACATATAGAGAGAGACACTCAAAGAGTGTGCAAGAGTGGGAGCTCGTGACGCAGTTGCTATTGCGCATATCATTTAATCAGCGAAGTTAAGCAACCATACGCCTAGCCAGTAGTTGGATGGGTGATCGCCCGAGTTCGAGCACGTTAAGCTGTCGGTCCCGGTTGCCAATTTAACATCTTTGGCAATCGTTACAGGTCAGTCAGAGTCCTAAGAAAATCTGACAGCTGCTTTAACCCAGATTGCCGAATTTCCTCGAAAAAGGGGTTGCGAAGGTCAGATGGCAGTCGCTTCGTATAAAAATCAGGTGATCAGCCACATCGGGTTGAATCAAGTGCCGACCCCAAATACATGGGATTAAGGCCAGGGAGATGATGACTCAAAGAGTGTGCAAAGGAACCGAGTGATTCAACCAACTTAAATCTTGTTTCAGACACAAAACATCGGTCGCGAAAACGCACAACAAGCCAGATAATAAACATGTACCACAAAATAAATATATTAGCAATAATGTGAGTATAAAGCAAGTCTTTCAGATATAAGCGTCTCATGGTAAACGTTCCTATCCACACCAGTACCCCTATCATGTGTTTGCCACCGTTTTCCAAATATTGTCGAGACGCTAGCGAGTGTAGATTAGGATAACGGTGGTAAACTCGTGATAGGGGAACAGTTGCAGTTTCAGAGTGTCAAACAAGCATTCAGGGGCCTGGGGGTCTACTCTCTTTCTCCGAAAACGAAACTTCGTGAACGAACGAAAATTAAACGTAGTTTCATTATCGCTTTGTTTTTATCATACTCAAATTTTTCTTCGTCTAATAATTTAATTAAAGTTGGTTTAGAAAATATAAACATCAAATAATTTTCTAGCGGACCACGTTCGGACGTAATTTTAGAACGAATAATAACCGTGGTAGGAACATTGCGAACTTACGGCCGAAGCTTCGTTTTTCGGAGAAAGCGAGTAGGCCCCCTGAGGCTGGTATAGGCCGTCATGAGTTATGAACCCACAACGAAAATAAATATCGGTCGAGACTTTAAGGCGCCCTGTGGCCTGTGACGAAAAAGTGCGTCTTGACCCTAAACTATAGGTATTTGTTGTTTTTTGACTGGATGCAAAATATGTCGAGCGTGTTGAAAAAATTAAACTCCACATGTCAACACCGTAAAGGCGGCCGCCTTACCGTCCATAATATTACGGCACTTCTATTCTAGGAAACCAGAGCTTTGGGTAGCATCATTCATAAGGCCTAGATAAAGTAATATTCTCTCGCGCTTGCGACAATAGAAGCGATACAAAATGTCACATATATCTGAAAATGAAAATGATTTATTCAGTTTAGGCCCTGGTAAGGCACTGAATGTCGAGGAATTTACCACCGGTTCGGAAACTAGCCTTCTGGGGGTCTATTCTCTTTTCGAGAACGAAAACGAAACTTAGCAAACAAACGAAAATCCAACGTAGTTTCAGTATCGCTTTGTTTTTATCAAACTAAAACTTTCGTTATAAACGTCAAATAATTTTCTAGCGGGCCACGTCCGCACGTAATTAGAACCGAGAAAGCGAGTAGGTCTCCAGTCACGTGACATATGTCATTCCCGTACATTTTGTATCGTTTCTATAAGCGAAGCGTGAGGATAATGTTACTTTGACTACAGGCCCTGGTATATTCTGCAAGGTGGAGGCACAATCCCTTGTCAAGCAGCTCTGATCTCTCACTAAATCAAAATGTAGTTGATTACCTCATAAAAGACAATGAAGAGCAAACACAAGAGGTGGAATGATTTATCTGCGTATGTCGCTTGAAAGTGTCTTAAAACCATTAATTTTGTTTTCAGAATAAGGCTTATTGCAGTGATTTAAGAATAGCAGGTAAGGGATAAAACCCCTTTAGTCTTCTCCTGCGACTATACTTAATTCATTAATCATATGTAGACACATAACTTTTTTGTCTGTCTACCTGTTTGTTTGTTCTGGTTAAACTTACGGGACTTTCACTGGCAGATAACTGTGCCCCGAATATAGGTTTGAATATGTTTTTACGTTGACGATATCGCTTGCGTAATTTCCTCATATGAGAACGTTAAAAAGCGCCCCAAGCGGCGAGTGTAGGAAGTTTTACGTCTCCATACAAAAGCGCAAAACGCAAAGTCAAGCGACGACATTCAAACGTGTCAAAACATATACTTACTTGAGGGACTGATGTTATTAAGAGTGACTGTGATAACTTAGGTGCCACTTTTCGGATAGCAGATTGAAATCCAGACCTTACCGTGATTATTAACTATTTTCAGAACTGGGCGCTTCAACCGAGATTGCAAATATGGCTCTTAGGAAGAAGTCTGAATTACCAGTCATCTTGAAGTCTCAGTAAGTTATATTTGATCCTTGACTAGCTGTGCCCCGCGGATTTACCCGCGGGGCACAGCTAGAGGTAATTTCATGGGTGTTTTTTTAAATATAATTAGCCTAAAACACTCCTTGAAACATCAGCTATCTGCCAGTGAAAGTCCCGTTAAAATCCATCCAGGCGTTTATGTGTGATGCCGTGACCAAGGGAATTTTTTATATATACGAAGAATATAATGGTTGAGGAAGACACCTTATGGCAAAAAAATATTCCTGGTTGCTCCGTGACGGAACTAGAGAGATTTTTTCCCAGCAGTTCCGCGCAACAAATCAACCAACGAAAGTAGGTAAATATTTTAACTCCCAGTAGTTCCACGGCAGAAGTTTAGTGCTGGAACAAGATATCCTTTTTTCCAAAGAAGTTCAGCGACACGAAAGTTATACCAACCTTATTTTTGACGCACTCTCTTCACAGTCACCCATCCAACTAATGCCCTCGGTTAGGGTTGCTTAACTTCACTGATCGAATGTTATTATGAGCAATTGTGCCACCACGATTTGCGGTGTGACAAAATGGTTTAAATCAAGTTTATAAATATAATTTGTTTTATTTATTTATTTATTTATTGCGTTTATGTTAGTTACATTAATATACAAAATAATCAGTAATTGTTCAACAGTTTTAGCTCCAAGCACATGGATTCGACCAGCCGTTCAAATTTGAACCCAGACTCGGGTATGTAATGTTTGGTTTACATTTTCACCGATATATTTTGTAGCGTTTACCGAAAGTCACCTGCTACGCAATCGAGTTCAAATCTCAGCAGCCTGTACCAATGAGATTTCTTAAAAATTCTTCACACCACGTGCTTTACGGTGAAGGAAAACATCGTGAGGAAACCTGCATATTTTTTTATTATAAGTTAGATATGTGGACATATGCTCACGCCTGTATCCCATGCGGGTAGGCAGAGAACACCGTTCGCCACATGCTACGATCGTTACACACTTCTTTCGCTTCGTCCACATTTATCTTGATGTATGATGAAAGAATTTGCTCATTAATACTTTACAGGCGTATCTGGCGAAGATGAAGAGCACAAACAATGCATGGATCCAGCCTACAGCTCATTGGATGAATCAGAAACACAGTTTGTATTCAATAATGTTCTGTCCGATTAAAAAAGACTAGCGGACTTCACGCAGTTTCACCCGCGTAGTTCCCGTACCCGTGGGAGTACGGGTATAAAATATAGCCTATGTTACTCGCTGATGATGTAGCGCTATCCATTGCTGAAAGAATTTTCAAGAAAAGTCAAGTAGTTTCGGAGCCTATTCAATGCAAACAAACTAACAAATAAACAATCAAATCTTTCCTCTTTATAATATTAGTGTAGACTAGCGGTGCCCCGCGGTTTCACCCGCGTAGATTTAGTTTCATCCTTATTGACGCGGAACCCTAATATTTTTAATAAATAAATGTAGTCTAAGTTACTCCTTGAAACATCAGCTACCTGCCAGTGAAAGTCCCATTTAAATCGGTCCAGCCGTTTCGGAGATTACCCGGAACAAACAGACAGAGAAAATTTTTAAAACTTGGTTTTTTAGTGTCTGTAGCGTGTATACTTTCATATGCATTTTATGAAAAGCTGTTATTTTGTATTTACAAACAGACACTTCAATTTTATTTATCTGTATAGATGTATAGATGAACTCCCCGATGTTTTTCCACACGAGTATAGGGGGCCTACTCTCTTTTACCGAAAACGAAACGAACGAAAATCAAACGTAGTTTCAGTATCGCTTTGTTTTTAACAAACTCAAGTCTTCGTTCGTTTAATAATTAGATTAACGTCCGTTTAGAAAATTAAAAAGGTTAAAGACTTTTCTGCACCACGTTAGAACGATTAAGAACCGTGGTAGGAAGTTTGCAAACTTTCGGCCGAAGCTTTGTTTTTCTGAGAAAGCGAGTAGGCCCTTTCATTCTTTAAGAAGGGTGTGAAGAGTTATTTAAAGGATTGGTTATGATTGGTTGAAATTTCTTTCGTTAATCGCTTTTTACTTTAGAATGTCCAAACCATTTCAACATAGTTTTTTCAGTTCTGGTCACCACATCATTCTACAACTGTCTCTTATCGCATTTTCCTTCGCGGCTACTTAACTTTGCCTCAAATACTTTTAACGAGTTCGGGACTCGTTATACTTTGAAATCTGTACATAAATACAGGGTGTCGGGGAAAATAGGACAGCTGTTAAAGTATGTGATAAGGTATAATTTTATGAACCAAATAAAATAATTATGACAAAAATATCTTCTTCCGTTTTCGAGTAATTGACGTTCAAAGTTTTTTGAGCTAGATATTTTACGACTTCAATATAGTGATATATTAATGAAACCCTACGACTTCTAGAAGACAACTGTTCCTTTTTCTCCGACACCCTGCATAGTTGAAGCTTGTCTGTACCTACTCTCTGTTGTAGGCCGTGGGTGGACCGCAGGATAGGCAACATATGGAAAATACCTTACAAGTCTTGTAAGTAAAATACATCCATACTTATATAATCCTTTCAGTCTGTTAAGTCCATTTGCCGATATTATGTCCAAGAGGCAAAACAGGGTCTTTAGATATTAGGAGCTGCCTGACTGGGGACTGTACCTCCACGTTACAGAATATACCACACAAATAATGGTACCTTAGAGTAGAGTTGTGTTCGGTAAGGTCTGGCCTAAAGGTCGTTGAGTGGTGACCGTGTACTGGCAGGCGCAGTGTGGGTAGGCCCCCAACGAGGTGGACCGACGATCTGGTGAGGATCGCGGCAACCCGCTGGATGTGGGAGGCACAAGACCGGTAGTCGTGGAGATCGTTGGGGAAGCCTATGCCCAGCAGTGGGCGTTGTCGGCTGAAATGATCATGATGAACGTATGCCAGTTTGACGGTATTTCCTCCCTGTACTTGTGGCACGAGTTGGTGGTACGACGAGGAGGAGTACGGCTCCCTCTTACATGGGACTTGAAAATGTGGGTGTAGGTACTATATGATAATTAAACATTTGCCTAATAACCTATAACGTTTTGCAATGTTGCAGTCAAAAGAAACATATTGAACAGAAGTTCCATAGTAAGCATGTCGATGGATGACGAGGATCGCCGCTTGTGAGTTATTTTACATCTTCATCATCATCTCCCTGGCCTTACCCCATACATTGTTGGGGTCGGCACTTGATTCAACCCGATGTGGCTCCATGTTAGTCGCAATCAACTTATTAACTCCTCGTCCGTTATGTGCGCCTGGTACTTCGTGTACCATACCATCATCTCCCTGGCCTTATCCCATACATTGTTGGGGTCGGCACTTGATTCAACCCGATGTGGCTCCATGTTAGTCGCAATCAACTTATTAACTGCTTGTCCGTTATGTGCGCCTGGTACTTCGTGTACCATATCATCATCGCCCTGGCCTTATCCCATACATTCCTATACAAATCTGCGTTTACGTCGACGCTGTGACATGTGACGGCGGTAGTGAAAAACTCGCACTAGGGACTCTGGCTGGAGTTAGGGTTGCTTTACTTCTATGATCGAATGATATGCGCAATAGCAGCTGTGCCACGATCTATGAAAACGAAAAATTAAAATGATTTATTCAGTTTAGGCCCTGGTAAGGCATTTTTGAAAGTCGAAGGATTTACTACCGGTTCGAAAGCTAGCCTTCTGAGAAGAATCGCCAAGAAACTCAGCTGGCATCATGTACATTTCATTACACAGTAAATAATGATAATTAAAAAAAAAACATTTAAAATTATTCACAATAGTGAAAATTGTATCAGCTGTAATATTTTACCTACATATCATACTGATAGGTATATTTGTGAGTGTTTTTGATAGCTTTGTTTTGTTTTCAGTGCTTTGCTGAAGAAATTCAAGATGTTATTTTATGAAGAGGTCACTGAACACCAAAGTAAGTTTACTTTAGACACGCACATCTCCTTACTGTATTCCCCGAAGGTGTAGATAGAGGTGTTGTAATAAAAAAACCCACTTTTCACACAAGATCATGAAGTGGCAGATGCTGTGTCTATCGCCGTCTCAGGCGCTATACATACGTCACAGACAAATACAGGTTTCCTCACGATGTTTTCCTTCACCGTAAAGCACGTGGTGTGAAATCACTGTACATAAGCTTTTATAAAAACTTATTAGTACTGGAGGCCTACTCGCTTTCTCCGAAAAACGAAGCTTCGGCCGAAAGTTCGCAAAATTCCTACCGCGGTTATTATTCGTTCTAAAATTACGTCCGAACGTGGTCCGCTAGAAAATTATTTGATGTTTATATTTTCTAAACCAACTTTAATTAAATTATTAGACGAAAAAACATTTGAGTATGATAAAAACAAAGCGATAATGAAACTACGTTTAATTTTCGTTCGTTCACGAAGATTCGTTTTCGGAGAAAGAGAGTAGACACCCAGTCCCCGCTGGGATTCGAACTTGCGTCGCTTGTGTAACAGGCGACTGCTCAAACCCCATGCCTACCAAGGCTCTTTTCTACGTGTTTATGTAATTATATACTTTTCAGAACAAGGCATCAAAAGATTGCATTCGACAATAAATAGAAGAAAAACTCCTTACAGACTGGGATGGTAAGTGATCATCAATGTTATCAGATATTGCAAACTCTTTGTTGTGCTATTCATATCGGTCCTGCGCAAGTAGAGTTGCCAAAGAGTTTAAGTACTTTATAACTAACTAATCCGTAAAAGTCATCAGAATGCCTAGTGCGAGTTTTCTTAAAATCGCCGTCACAAGTGATCGCGTGGACGTGAACGCAGATTTGTATAGGCTCACAATAGTGTCATGTTTAGGCCGACAGAGGCGCTGTTCCGATCCTATACAAATCTGCGTTTACATCGACGCGGTGACTCGTGACGGCGGCAGTGAAAAACTCGCACTAGGCACTCAGCTCGGCTACGCTCGTTGCTTGCGCTTTCAACAGTAAATCTACTTTATTTTTCACAGGTTACAACTAGTGTCTAATACCGGTCATGAAAGGTATGTATATAAATACTAACCCTCCAAGTTTTACTGAATATGATTAAGTGCCAACGTGACAGACGAGTCCATCGCCGTCTCAGCCACTATACATACGTCATTGAGTTACTTCTTAGACTCATGCAGTTTTCCAGAAAAACTCGTTGTTACAGCCGTGTTATTATAAAAATATACGACATTGAATTTTATCCTCTTTGTATTATGTATCAATTTCCTATGATTGAAACCATCGCTCGACGTCGAGTTCGACGCTGAGAAACCTTACAGAATAACGGGGCAGGCTGCCAGGATTCGAACTTGCGTCGCTTGCCTGGCAGACGACTGTTCAATCCCCACAGTTACCATGGCTCTATTAACTACGTTTCCCTGTGACTAGACTGCACAAAACTGGTAACTCTTTTGTGGGGCAAAGTATACGCCGTTTCAATAAACTACCATTAAAAATGTGTGAACTACCATTTTTAAGCTTTAAGGCAAGCATCAAACAGAAACTTTGTGAAAAAGCATATTATAGTGTAACTGAGTATATTGATGATAGCCAAACATGGCAATGAGTTGCTCACTCTTCCATTAAAATGTACTTAAACAACCCTATGTATATAGAAGGGACACATGTAAAAAAACCAGGGAGTTTGTTTCGCCGTGTCTTCTCCTGACAGGCTTACATTTGGAAACGGTAGTAAATTAACCTAACGTTAGCGTAAGAGAAATGACGTTCAATAAGTGTTCCAAGTGTCCCTTATGTTGAATAAAACTTTTTGATTTGATTTGACTACATTGATAACGTGTATGTTTGTCTGTCAATAGCCCGGTGTATTACAAAACAAAAGTCTCAGCCTCGATGTCTACAATCTCCGCGATATTTCGGCCACGTCTGTAAGTTATTTCCACAATAAAAAAGCTTCTACCAGTTTGGGTGGCTGTAATTCCACCGTCCACCTTTCAAGCCCTTTTTCAGAATTTTGGAAAAGCCTTTCTTGTATACTTACCTCACTAAAACACGTTTCAAGCCGCGTTATTCACTAAGGTTTCCCAACGTCGCAGTCGTCTTCGAGTGTCGGTTTTAAAGAGAAGAAGTTGGACCTTATCCTCCCATGTATTATGCATCACTTTCTTACGATTGAAACCAACGCTCGTCATTGAGTTCGACGTAGAGAAACCTTGGTGAACAGCAGTCAGAGTGCCTAGTGCGAGTTTTCTTAAAATCGCCGTCTCAAGTCACCGCGTCGACGTAAACGCAGATTTGTATGGGCTCACAATAGTGTCATGTTTAGGCTGACAGAGGCGCTGTTCCGATCCTATACAAATCTAAGTTTACGTCGACGCGGTGACTTGTAACGGCGGTAGTGAAAAACTCGGACTAGACCCTATGGATTGTGTGTCCTTCTTCCAGGTGCAAACACTTCAAGGCGTCTCATAGCTACAGATGTATGAGGGCTCATGTCATGAGGCTGGCTGGTCCTACTAAAAGCGAGTGAGTAGGCTTTGCGTCACGAGTTCTGAGCGCTCAGCAACATAGTGGGGGTAACAATACAGCGCATTTATTTTATTCGCGTCGTGCCAGACAGAGATAGACTCGTAAACTCACTACTCATGGTCAGCGCTTATAGCTCGTGTCGGCACCCACACCTATATTTTCGAGTGTTTTTTATATTACAGGCCCCTGCTGGGATTCGAACTTGCATCGCTTGCGTAGCAGGCAACTGCTCAAACCCTAAGGCCACTACGGCCAAATTCAATCATAATGATTTATTCAGTTAGGCCCTGGTAAGGCACTTGTGAACGTCGAAGAACTGACCACCTATATCTATACAGATAAATAAAATTGAAAATGAATATAAAAAATGCATATGAAAGTATACACGCTATTGACACTAAAAAGCAAGTTTTTAAATTTTTCTCTGTCTGTCTGTCTGTTCCGGGTAATCTCTGAAACGGCTGAACCGATTTTAACAGGACTTTCACTAGCTGGTAACTGATGTTTCAAGGAGTAACTTAGGCTACATTTATTTATTAAAAATATTAGGGTTCCGCGACAATAAGGGTGAAACTAAATTTACGCGGGTGAAACTGCGGGGCACAGCTAGTAAATACATAAAATTACATACCTATTATAATATATACTCACGCCTAAGTATTGAAAGCACACCCACATTTCACCAGTTATGTTTATCATCATCTCCCTGGCCTTATCCCATACATTGTTGGAATCGGCACTTGATTCAACCCGATGTGGCTGATCACCTGATTTTTATACGAAGTGACTGCCATCTGACCTTCGCAACCCCAGTTATGTTTAAATCCCATGTAATAGAGGGCGAGCCTATTACCATTAACCGGCCACTAATCCAGACTTCGGGCTGATACTGGGGAATTACAAATATAAAAACCAAATAACACTCTACTCGACCTGGATATCGAACTCAGGACCTTCTGTTCCACAGTAGCGCTTGCGACAAGTCTTTATATTTAAATCTAAATTAGGTTTTCTAATTTCTAAACTTGTATTTTTCAGGTTAGCCTGTTTCAGAAGAACTTTGAAACGATTAGTAGCTCCACAGTATTTCAGATTCATCACTAACGTATACCGTAAGTTTTTTTTAATTATACTAGTTTTTACACGAGACTTTGTCTGCGATCATTTTATTTGAGTACCCTCTGCAAGATGTGGTTTTGCATCCATACATTCATATGCACACGCCTATACAGGGTGTCGGGGAAATCAGGACAGCTGTTAAAATATGTGATAGGGTATAATTTTAGGAAGCAAATTAAAATTATTAGGACAAAAATAAGATGACCATATCAAGAACTTATTTTCGCATTAAAAACAGCTGTAACGTAAAGTTATTCACGTGAAATCTAACTACGTTTTTATTTTTTTTCTCCCACTAATAGATCCTGAAATAATCCCATAAAACCATTTTTCGAAACCGTTAACATTCCCCTTAATTTAAAAAGTTTAATTACCGCGTACGTAATGTAGGTAAACGCGGCCGCGCGTTAATTCAATCGCTTAAGGCCGCGAGCTCTTCGGCCATAGCCAATAACTACGGTATCGTTGGAGCTAGAGATTTTACAACTTCAATATAGTGATATATTCATAAAACCCTACAACTTCTAGAAGACAACTGTTCCTTTTTCTCCGACACCCTATATTCCCTGAAGGGGTAGGCAGAGGTGTTGTATGTAAAAACAACACCCACTTTTCACCAAAGATGGTAGTGTATATACCTATTAGAAATAATGTGCGCTTTTAGATAATTAAAAACTAAATATATTATCAGAAGGCCTGGTGCGAGTTTTTCACTGCCGCCGTCACAAGTCACCGTGTCGACGTAAACGCAGATTTGTATGTGCTCACAATAGTGTCATGTTTAGGCCGACAGAGGCGCTGCTCTGATCCTACACAAATCTGCGTTTACGTCGACGCGGTGACTTGTGACGGCGGCAGTGAAAAACTCGCACTAGGCACTCTGGTCGTAGTTAGTGCTCCGACGAGAAAATAAGGGTAATTTTATAATGACATTTTTAATGTTCAGGTAAAAAGTATGCAGCCATAATGACGTCACAGGGCTGTGGGAGTGAAGCTGCCAACAGTGAGACTAAATACTAAAAACATTGTAAAATTAACGTTGAAGCGACTAATAATACATTATTTTAAATTAACACGACTCACTTTTATTTGAAAAACTAAGTGCACCCCGAATATTATTAAGTAGACGCATTTTACAGCCTTAATTATGCGATACGAAAATAACAGATGTAACGGCAAAATTTATTCAGATAAATAAAATTGAAGTGTCTGTTTGTAATTCCAAATTAACAGCTTTTCGCTAAATATATACGCTACTCACATAAAAAACAAAATAATTTTAAGTTTTTTTCTCCACGTGTCTGTTCCGGGTAATGTCTGAAACGGTTGTCGATTTTAGTAGGACCTGGCAGATAGCTGATGTTACAAGGAACTGTTTAGGATCATTTCGTTATTTTTTAAATTGGTTTCCGGGGCATAAAGACAAGCAAAGCGGGTGAAACCGCAGGGCACAGCTAGTAATGTAAATTAAAATAAGTATGAAAACACCTCAGATTCTAAAATAATAATAAAAAGATTTCGCATATTGACATGAGTGACATTTAACGCTTCAAGAAAACAGTGCAGACGTGTCCGTATAGCTATAGTATTGTCATTGCATACATTGGTATCTTTCTCGCATCGTCAAATTATTTCTGAAATCTAATTCTGTCACAAATAAGTACAAATTAAGAGCTACTCGTGCATCTTTATCGTACAGGCGCACATACAATAGTTTTGGAGATACGCGATTTTGCCAAACGTTACCCCAGCAGAAAATGCAATATCTCGAGAACCTGAAGACGCACAAATTTGGCTTTTGGCGCACAATTATGCACAAATATAAGCTATCTGTCCACACAAAAAATATCTTTCTCTGATCATTCGTTTAGAATTTTCTTGCTGGAAGAACGTTACCCTAGCAGAATTAGTTTTTTCGTTTTTTTTCCGAAGCTACAAGACGCACAAATTTTATATTTGGCACACATTTACAGCAGATGACGCACTAATTATTGGTCCCACTCCCATCTTTCTAGGAGACACTTGCTAGGGTAACGTACTCCAACCTGAAAACTTTTTTACTGTAGCGGTTTGTAGTTGAGCAGGCTTGATACCTAAAATCGAAGCTGTCAAAAATGTCACAGTGTCCTTAAGTAACGGGTAAAAGGAAGTACGGGGAAAAGAATGAAAAAAATAGAAAATTTGTATAAAATAGTCTTAACTTAAAATATATTTAAAAAGCGTCTGTTTCGTCCTCGCCGTCGCTATACGGATCCTCTTTTCTCGCTCGACAGCGAGCGAAATAGCCTTTTTTCCATAATAATACTATTACTAACACCAGCGGGAACGTTACGAAGATACCTGGAAGAAGAAAAGGATGTGAGATGGGAGTGAACAGGGGTAGCGCATAATGGGATTCCTCCTATATCCTCGCCTGCTATGCAAGCAACGCAGGTTTGAATCCCTGGGCCAGGGGCCCAACCATGAGCTCTTATTGCAATGTTAATTCAGTTGTGCGACAGTGACAGATGTATGCACGTCACATAAATCTGTCTCATAAATGAGTGAAACTATCGTGGCAATAAAAGCTCATGGTAAGGCCCCTGTACCAATGAGTTTTTCCAAAAAAAAATGTGCAGTGATCTTACACCAAGTGCTTTACGGTGACGGAAAACATCGTCGAGGAAACCTGCTTGTATCTGAGAAGTAATTCAAAGACGTATGTATAGTGCCTGAGACGGCGATAGACTCACCATCTGTCACGTTCGCACTTAATCATCTTGTGTGAAATGTGGCTGTTATTACAACACCTCTGCCTACCCCCGAGGGGAATACAGACGAGAGCATATTATGTTAAAAGCATTCATAGTCAGCAGTATATTATTATTCATAGGTTGCTCTTAGCTTGAGTTCTATGTGAAGTGTATATACCTATCATAATTCCAAGGATGATAGCCATATCAGCCCCAGGAAGCTCCACTATGCTCTCAGACTCGTTACAGACGAGTGTCTTCGAAGCGCTGTACAGCTGCGCAAACGTCATGCCGCGGAGATCTTGCGGTTTCTTGCAGCTGAAAGGTATATAGAAAATTCATAGGTAGGTAATCAAATTCCCGATATCTAAGTAACTGTAATTTAAAAAAAAAACAGTCAGGCGCTTTTTGAAAACATTTCTTCCAGATAGTTGAGGGAAAACATCGTGAGGAAACCTGCTTATCACTGAGAAATAATTCAAAGACATATGTATAGTGCCTAGTGCGAGTTTTCTTAAAATCGCCGTCACAAGTGATCGCGTCGACGTAAACGCAGATTTGTATGGGCTCACAATAGTGTCATGTTTAGGCCGACAGAGGTGCTGTTCCGATCCTACACAAATCTGCGTTTACGTCGACGCGGTGACTTGTGACGGCGGCAGTGAAAAACTCGCACTAGGCCCTTAGACGGCGATAGACTCACCCTCTGTCACGTTGGCACTTAATTGTTCAAACTCAAACTCAAAAATATCTTTTTTTTATTAGACTTTTAACAAAGTACTTTCTAATCGGTAGAACGACATAATTATTTAAGACTAGATGTACCCGCGGTTTCACCCGCGTCGTGGCAAACCCCTAATATGTTTGCTAAATAAAATTAGCCTAAAACACTCCTTGAAACATCAGCTATCTGCCAGAGAAAGTCCCGTTAAAATCCAACCAGTCGTTTACGCGTGATGTCGTGACCAAGGGAAATAGGGATTCATTTTTATATATACAGATTACCTCTACATGCTACCGCCAGGTTCGGAAGGTTGCTTTTACTGAGAGGAACCTGGCAAGAAATTTAGTAATTACGCTTTTCAAAAATATTTTTGAAATTTTGAGTACGAGTTATAATAAATCACAAAAATATGGACACCAATTCAATGCACAAAAGTAGATAAAAAACAAAACTTAAAGTAGGCAATACGTATAATTGTATAGCTTGAGAAGACCAGCCCCCACAAGCAGCACCTGTTCACTAGTATGACGAGAATGCCAGCCATCGCCCTTCTAGAGAAACTAGACTTTAGGAGCGACTTCAAACTCACATCATATCATCGGCGCTGGTGTTCAGCGTTAGGACCAAGGGAGTCAGGACATCGATCATCCACTGACTGCTGCAATTGCAAACATAGGGGTTGTTGGAGAAGTCGGCCTGCTGCAGCTGGGACCACCTGTCCAGGATGCCGCTGTCTATCGACGTCAGGTTGTTGTTGTTCAGGTACAGCTGGGAAGTTATAACACAATCTATATACAATAGATAAAATCAATATGCTCACGTCATCCTGGTGTTGGAATAACAACACCCTCATTTCACCGAAAAGATTAAGTGCCAACGTGACAGTTGCTAAGTCTATCGCCGCCTCAGGCACTATGCATATGTCTTTGAATTACTTCTCAGATATATGCAGATTTTCCTCACGATGTTTTTCTTCACCGTAAAGCACGCGGTGTAAAATGACAGCACATAAGTTTTTAGAAGACCTCATTGGTACAGGCCCCGCTGGGATTCGAACTTACGCCGCTTACGTAGCAATCGAGTACTCGAAACTCCACGACCACCACGGCACAATCTTTACATCTTTACACATAAATAAAATAGAAATAAGTGTCTGTTTGTAATTCCAAATTAACAGCTTTCATTACTTGCATGTGAAAATATATACGGTACTGATATAAAAAACAATTTAATTTTTTCTCTGTCTGTCTGTTTGTTCCGGCAAATATCTGAAACGGCTGGACCAATTTTAACGACACCATCACTGGCAGACTTTAGCTGATGATACAAGCAGTAACATAGACTTATATTAGGATACTAGCTGTGCCCCGCGGTTTCACCCGCGTAGATTTAGTTTCATCCTTATTGTCGCGGAACCCTAATATTTTTAATAAATAAAAGTAGTCTAAGTTACTCCTTGAAACATCAGCTACCTACCAGTGAAAGTCCCGTTAAAATCCGTCCAGCCGTTTCAGAGATTACCCGGAACAAACAGACAGACAGACAGACAGACAGAGAAAAAAATTTAAACTTGGTTTTTTAGTGTCAGTATCGTGTATACTTTCATATGCATTTAATGAGAAACTGTTATTTTGGAGTTACACACAGACACTTCAATTTTATTTATCTGTATAGATGTATATATAAATACCCATCAAAATAAGTTCTACGCTCACAGCTGACTTTGTAATATTTAGTACTTACCCGATTTAGAGCTGGCCACATTTCAACATCGTGATCGTCTTCCCACACTAAGAAGTCAGGGTCTAGGCTCGTTAATCTCGAGTTGTAGGATAGATCCAGTGAAGCCAGGCTCTGGAGACCTCCCAGCGCGTTAGCTGATATAGACTGCAGCTTGCTGTTCCGGCAGAGACGGAGTTCTTGCAGCCTGGTCAGGTTGGATATTACCCTGGGAATATAACAAGGTGCCTCGTTAGTCTAGCTTTACAAGCATTAAGAAATCTAGAGAGACGTGGTGACTTTGTGGGTCCAGCAGGCGCCTGTTCGAATCCCAGCGGGGCCTGTACCAATGAGTAAAACTTATGTGCAGTGATTTCACACCACGTGCTTTACGGTGAAAGAATACATTATGAGGAAACCAAAATACTTCCAAAAAGTATTTCAAAGACGTAAATATAGTGCCTGAGACGGCGTTGCACTCAACATCTGTCACGTTGGCACTTAATCACCTTAGGTGAAAAGTACGTGTTGTTATCATAACACCTCTGCCTACCCCTTCAGGAAATACAGGCGTGCGCATTTGTATATTATAATGTAGTAAGAAATTTAAGCTTATGAAAAAATTCGTATGCTTCATTAAGCGTGAGGGTTATCAATCTTAAAGATTTTAAAACAAAGGTAATCTTTTATTTATTGTTAAAATTATGTAGATTTTTCGTAAGTTTTCAAAAATGTCGGTAAATCACGTGAATGACGTATACGCGATTGGCCATGACGTAACACCTCATGTATTACGGCTATTCCGCTCATTTACTCGTAGATGCGCGTCTGTGTGAGTGTGTCATTTCGAACGATTTGTCCCTAGTTTCCTTACTGCAAGTAAGCTTATATTTATACTGTGTCAAAACCTTACGTCTTCTGGTCCAAGGAAGTAATGGAATTCTTGCAGAAGCTCAAATACACCAGGTTGACAGCTTCACCTATCACAGCAGGCACTGTCGCAAACTTATTGTCACTGAGTGACAGTCTCTCTAGTCTTCTCAGACGTCTGAACAAACCCTCTGGTAGTGTCTCCAGCTCACAGCCGGATAGTTTCAACTCCTGAAATGGTATTTAATTGTTTTAAGTGTCAAGTAGTCGTGGTCGTGAGACCTGAGCAGTTACCAATGAGTTTTTCTGAAAACTTATGTGCAGTGATTTCACATCACGTGCTTTACGGTGAAGGAAAACATCGCATGTATAGTGGCTGAGACGGCGATAGACCCCCTCCCCCCCATCTGTCACGTTGGCACTTAATCATCTTGTGTGAAACAACACCTCTGCTTCTGGTTGAAAACTTGTATACATGTAATGCGCCCGAAAACTCTTATTGCGCGATTTAGGTTCTCGTGTATTTGTACTCAAACATTGCAATTGTTAGCGAGTAGCGCCATCTATGTAGCGAGTGGAGAAACGTTACATTACCTGGTCATCAAAATAAGAATCATACTTGTCACTATTGTGAATATTTATACCTGTTGTAAAATTAGATTTTTGTAATATGATTTAAATATTATTTCGATGAAATGTACATGATGCCAGCTGAGTTTCTTGCCGGTTCTTCTCAGAAGGCTAGTTTCTGAACCGCTGGTAAATTCCTCGACATTCATAAGTGCCTAGACTGAATAAATATTTTTCATTTTCATACCTTCAACTCTACCAGTTCCGATATTGCAGCCATTGTCAGCTGGTCTATGAAGCCCAAGGGGTTACCGCTGAGATCCAAGGTGGTGAGTCTCTTGAGGAAGGAGAACACGTCCTGAGGCAAGGAGTGGATGTCGTTGTATGCCAGGCTGAGGTACGTCACACTGAGGGGCTGGAAACCTTCGTTACCATTCGGCACCATGTGACCCTGGAATAATTGTATTTATATCATCCATTAGCTGTACCTCGCGGTTACACTCGCGTAGAGTTTCATAGCCGTCACGCAGAACCCTAAGGTTTTGTTTTAAATAAAAGTAGCCGTAGTTACTCCTTGTAATATTAGCTATCAGCCAATGGAAGTCCCGTTAAAATCGGTCCAACCGTTTCGAAGATAACCCGGACAGACGGAATGAGAACATTTTTTTTTATTTTTTTGTTAGTACCGTATTTTCTTCCATATGCATTTCCACATGTTATTTGGAATTACAAATAGACACTTCAATTTTATTTATATCTGTATAGATGTATAATATCTACTAGCTGTGCACCGCGGTTACATCCTCGTAGCATATACGGTAAAAAAAATTTTTTTTTTAAATGTTCTCATTCAGTCTGTCCGGGCTATCTCCGAAAAGGCTGGAGCGATTTTAACGGGACTTCCATTGGCAGGTAGCCGACGTAACAAGGATTAACTTTGATAACTTTTTTATTAGTCTCCCGAAAAGCCACGCATGAAGTTAAATCTACGTACTTAAATCAATTATCAAAATATGATAGACGTTTTTACTTGAGGAGCTCGTGGCACAGTTGCTATTGCGCATATCATTCGATCAGCGAAGTTAAGCAACCATACGCCTAGCCAGTAGTTGGATGGGTGACCGCGGGAGTTCCCTCCGTGCCTCGGAGAGCACGTTAAGCCGTCGGTCCCGGTTGCCAATTTAACATCTTTGGCAATCGTTACAGGTTACTCGGAGGCCTAAGAAAGTCTGACAACTGGTTTAACCCAGATTGCCGATTTTCTTCGAAAAAGGGGTTACGAAAGTCAGATGGAAGACTTCGTATAAAAATCAGGTGATCAGCCACATCGGGTTGAATCAAGTGCCGACCCAAACAATGTATGGGATAAGGACAGGGAGATGATGATATGGTACACGAAGTACCAGGCGCACATAACGGACAAGGAGTTTATAAGTTGATTGCGACTAACATGGAGCCACATCGGGTTGAATCAAGTGCCGACCCCAAATACATGGGATAAGGCCAGGGAGATGATAGATGTATTTTACTTACCTAACTTTCTTAACAAGAAAAAAATATGAAGGCTCACAAAAGAATACTTACAGCAAATTTAAACCGGTTTAAACTGGAAGTAAGCAGTTTATTGTAGCTTAAATCCAAAGTGAGTAAGGAGTCTAGATTAACAAAAGCCATGTCCTCAATGGTAGCTATGTCACAATGCGAGGCGTTGAGCAACTGTATTGAGAGCGCTGAAATACGTGTCAGGGACTTCAAGGGATTCTGACTGAGGTCTACTGTTGTCACTTCGAGGGCTTTCAGGCCTGAAATCAAAAATACAATATAATCCAGCCGTAATAACTAAATCTATACAGATAAATAAAATTGAAGTGTCTGTTTGTAATTTCAAAATAACAGCTTTTCACTAAATGCGTATTAAAGTATACACGCTACTGACATTGAAAAACCAAGTTTTAAAATTTTTCTCTGTCTCTCTGTCTGTTTGTTCCGGGTAATCTCTGAAACGGCTGGACCGATTTTAACGGGACTTTCGGTGGTAACTTAGGCTACTTTTGTTTATAAAAAATATTTGGGTTCCGCCACAATAAACAAATAAAGGATGAAACTAAATCTACGCGGGTGAAACCGCAGGGCACAGCTAGTGTAGTTATAATATCGTAACAAAACACTACGCGAATACCGAATGACATCAGTTCGTGATTAGACCGGTCATCGTTCTTCCGTATCCTGTTCAGCAGATAAGATACGATACTTAGAGGAAATAATTTACGATTGACATAATTTCCGAGATTTCTAATCCCACTGTTATTTCTACTGTAGCAGCGTTTCTCCACTCGCTCATAGATGGCGCTACTCGCTAACAAATGCGAAGCTTGAGTACAAATACACGAGGACCTAAATCGCGCCAGAAGAGTTTTCAAGCGCATTGCAGTATATATACAAGTTTCCAACTAGAACAGTTGGAGCCGCGGTTCCCCAGGCATGACACCCGCCTGGCTAGAAGATCTTCCCTTTGCTGGGGATGAGCATGATCACTCGCTCTTCCCACACTAAAAACTGTGCCCCAAGTTTAGACACGTTCGTACGTCTTCGCTTGACCTTGCGTTTTGCGCTTTTGTATGGAGACGTAAAACTTCCTACACTCGCCGCTTGGGGCGCTTTTTAACGTTCCCATACTGTATAAGCCAAATATGCTTAGAACAATGTGTAGTATTTTAGTTCTGTATTATGTCAATAGACGGCGTTAATACTGTTGACATTTGTATTTAAATCGCGCTATCGAGAGTCTCACCGGAGTTTATATATAAAACGTCAATTGTACAATAAAAAAAATTTTCCTCTTAGGTATATCGTTTTCATTACGATCCCAAGTACCTACCCGAAGGCCAGAGCAGTTTGTTCACATACAAAATGTGGACAGTACAGTGATATCGTTAACGTAACAGCACGTTCAAACATTTACTTGGGGCACTGCAATCAAATAAAGTGACAGAACGAGCTTTACTATGAAACTAGCTGCAATGTGCTCCGCGGTTTCACCCATGTATGCTAAATTTCATAGGTGGCCAACGGAACCCTAATATTCTTTAAATAAAAGTAGCCTAATTTACTCTTTGTAACATTAGCTACCTGCCAGTGAAAGTTCCGTTAAAATCGGTTCCGCCATTTAAGAGATTTGCCGGAACAAACAGATAGACAAACAGGGAAAAAAATCTGGGACTCGAATTGCTTTCTGAAAAAAATTGCTGGGATTCAAACTTGTGTCGTTTGCTCAAACCCCACACCCACCACGGCTTCTTCGAAACTAGCATTATAAAAACATATAATTACTTAGTTATACTACTCCTGGCGGTAGCATGTATAATCCTGTAAATTAATATCATTCTGACGATTTGAAAGTACTTTGTAAAAGTCTAATCGAATAAAGATATTTTTGACTTTGACTTTGACTTTGACTTTACTGTTTATTGAGCTCAATCGACGGTGGACGCAGCCACACGCTCACATGCATACAAGCGCATACATAACATTTACCATATTTATAAGCGCTTACCATTCCAATCCTGTGAGGTAAAAGGGTCAGTGATCTCTCTAGTGGTGCAGTTAACTACACCATCGGCGCACGCGCACGTTGTGCAAATTACTTCTGTGGTCGCTTCAGAAGTTTCAGAAGTCGATGCTTCAAGCAATTCTGGAACTGAGGGAATAAAAGCTTAATCTATACATCTATACAGATAAATAAAATTGAAGTTTCTGTTTGTAATTCCAAAATAAAAGCTTTTCACTAAATGCACATGAAAGTATACACGATACTGACACTAAAAAACCAAGTATTAAAATTTTTCTCTGTCTGTCTGTTTGTTCCGGGTAATCTCTGAAACGGCTGGACGGATTTTAACGGGACTTTCACTGGTAGGTAGCTGATGTTTCAAGGAGTAACTGAGGCTACTTTTATTTGTTAAAAATATTAGGGTTCCGCGACAATAAGGAAGAAACTAAATATACGCGGGTGAAACCGCAGGGCACAGCTAACAGAGAATAATTAAAAAAAAATCCTTTCCCTAACATGATGTTCAAAACAATATCTCATTTTGCGCCCCCTGTATACACACGTGACCGGATATCGAATCGACACAGATAATATTTAATAATTAAAAGTGATAAAGTGACTCATAATATAATATTCATAATTTATATCAAACTAGCGACCGTAACACGGTTTCACCCGCGTAGTCCCCGTTCCCGTTTGAGTGCGGGGATAAAAATAGCCTATATTAATCAGTGATAATGTAGCATTCAAATGGTGAAAGAATTTTCAAAATCAATCCAGTACTTTTTGAGCCAATTCGTTACAAACATACATTCAAACTTTTCCTCTTTATAATATTTGTATAGATATAGATTTATGACATAATTTTAAAGCATTTTCAAACCTGCATCCTGCGTTTCACTTAAAATGAAATAACTTAACAAAACCACTGAAAAACTACTGAAATACATAATTAAAGTATCAAATCACAATAGTAACATGTCCTGAAGATACAAAATACTAATCTACAAATTCGTATTCTCAGATAAAAATTGGCCGTCGATTTTTTTCCGATAGCTTCGTCATAGATTATGAGTTTTGGATTAGATAGGAATATAACCCTTGTTCTTCGTACATAACCAAGTTACATGACTGGTAATGTACGTACAAAGAAAAAATATTCTTCAAAAACCGGGTAATGTAGGAAGACATTTTCATTCTTTGTTATGTACGAAGTAGAAGGGGAATGTAAGTAAGTCAATGGATATTCCAGCCACGTTATTCGCTAAGGTTTCACAGCGTCGCACTCGTCGTCGAGTGTCTGTTTTAAAGATACGAAATTGAACCTTATCCTCTATGAATTATGTATCAATTTCCTATGATTGAAACCAACGTTCGTCGTCGAGTTTAACGCTGAGAAACCTTAGTGAATAACGCGGCAGTCGTACTTCAAAAGATCAGAATAGCCCTTAAAAACCGAGCCTGAGCCGAGCCTTAGTAATTTCAACTAATATTTTCTTTAAATAATATGATCATGCTATCCCCGATGGGGTAGGCTGACGTGACAGACAGTGAGTCGATCGTCTTTTCTGCTTTACTCCTCAGACATATACCGGTTTCCTCACGAGGTTTTCCTGCACCGTTGTGTAAAATTAAGCACGTTGGGTGAAATTACTATACTTAAGTTCAAACCCCACGTTCAGTTCAAACGGCCACTACGGCTCTTTAATATTATCATACTAATAAATATTGTAAACGCGGGAGGAATTTTAATCAAACTTTAATCTATATCTATACAGATAAATAAAATTGAAGTGTCTGTTTGTAATTCCAAAATAACAGCTTTTCACTAAATGCATATGAAAGTATACACGCTACTGACACAAAAAAATTACTGTCTAATATAATCTCTGTCTCTGTCTGTCTGCCTGTCTGTCTGTTTGTTCCGGGTAATCTCTGAAACGGCTGAAACGATTTTAACGGAACTTCCACTGCCAGGTAGCTGATGTTTCAAGGAATTACTTAGGCTGCTTTTGTTTATTAAAAATATTAGGGTTTCGCGACAATAAGGATGAAACTAAATCTACGCGGGTGAAACCGCGGGGCGTAGCTAGTATGGAATATAATATAAGATATATACAAGATGTATTCAATAATATAGGTTATACATTAGAATAACACATAGATTTAATTCATAAAGACATTGTGTGAAATGTCCAAAATATAGCGATAAATGTGCAATAGTGGGAAAAATTCTGCCATCCGCATTTATGTGCATGTTATAAATTTGTACCCATCTACGCTACAACTATTCTTTGTACATTTTATCGATACCTGTCAAGATAAGTCCTTTAACGTTCAAGAAATGCTTACTCATAGAGTTCAAAATAGCGTGTTTTCTAGTGATTTCCTTGTCCAAATAACTATGCTATGATAAGGGTTTGAAGGTTACTGATTATTTCGTTCATGATTGTTATTGAGGGTCGATGTTGCTCGCGTCTGTAGTATGTGCTAACGGCCGTCTTAGGCAGATTTATTTTCAGGCATTGCTTGCACCCGATACTTGAAAACAAATTCTTAAATCACACATTTTCTGTATTTCCCAAATTATTCGTATATTAAATTAATTTCAATAAAGCAACCGACGTAAGTTCGAATCCCAGCGGGGCCTTTACCAATGAGTGTTTCTTAAGAATATATGCAGTGATTTCACACCACGTGCTTTACGGTGAAGGAAAACTTCGTCAGGATATGCATATGTCTGAGCAGAAATTCAAAAACGTATGTATAGTGGCTGAGACGGCGATAGACTCACCCTCTGTCACGTTGGCACTTAATCATCTTGTGTGAAAAGTGGGTGTTGTTATTACAACACTGGACTAATAGCTTTAAAATTATGTTATGCGGTTACTAAAACAACACAATGTGATTCTTCAGTTATTAACAACTTTTTTATATTAAATCTATACAGGTTAATAAAAATGAAGTGTCTGTTTGTAATTCCAAAATAACAGCTTTTCACTAAATGCATATGAAAGTATACACGCTACTGACACTAAATCACCAAATTTTTTAATTTTCTCTGTCTGTCTGTTTGTTCCGGGTAATCTCTGAAACGGCTGAAACGATTTTAACGGAACTTCCACTGCCAGGTAGCTGATGTTTCAAGGAATTACTTAGGCTGCTTTTGTTTATTAAAAATATTAGGGTTTCGCGACAATAAGGATGAAACTAAATCTACGCGGGTGAAACCGCGGGGCGTAGCTAGTATGGAATATAATATAAGATATATACAAGATGTATTCAATAATATAGGTTATACATTAGAATAACACATAGATTTAATTCATAAAGACATTGTGTGAAATGTCCAAAATATAGCGATAAATGTGCAATAGTGGGAAAAATTCTGCCATCCGCATTTATGTGCATGTTATAAATTTGTACCCATCTACGCTACAACTATTCTTTGTACATTTTATCGATACCTGTCAAGATAAGTCCTTTAACGTTCAAGAAATGCTTACTCATAGAGTTCAAAATAGCGTGTTTTCTAGTGATTTCCTTGTCCAAATAACTATGCTATGATAAGGGTTTGAAGGTTACTGATTATTTCGTTCATGATTGTTATTGAGGGTCGATGTTGCTCGCGTCTGTAGTATGTGCTAACGGCCGTCTTAGGCAGATTTATTTTCAGGCATTGCTTGCACCCGATACTTGAAAACAAATTCTTAAATCACACATTTTCTGTATTTCCCAAATTATTCGTATATTAAATTAATTTCAATAAAGCAACCGACGTAAGTTCGAATCCCAGCGGGGCCTTTACCAATGAGTGTTTCTTAAGAATATATGCAGTGATTTCACACCACGTGCTTTACGGTGAAGGAAAACTTCGTCAGGATATGCATATGTCTGAGCAGAAATTCAAAAACGTATGTATAGTGGCTGAGACGGCGATAGACTCACCCTCTGTCACGTTGGCACTTAATCATCTTGTGTGAAAAGTGGGTGTTGTTATTACAACACTGGACTAATAGCTTTAAAATTATGTTATGCGGTTACTAAAACAACACAATGTGATTCTTCAGTTATTAACAACTTTTTTATATTAAATCTATACAGGTTAATAAAAATGAAGTGTCTGTTTGTAATTCCAAAATAACAGCTTTTCACTAAATGCATATGAAAGTATACACGCTACTGACACTAAATCACCAAATTTTTTAATTTTCTCCTTCTGTCTGTTTGTTCCGGGTAATCTCTGAAACGGCTGAACCGATTTTAACGGGACTTTCACTGGCAGGTAGCTGATGTTTCACTTAGGCTACTTTTAATTATTAAAAATATTAGGGTTCTGCGACAATAACCGCGGGGCACAGCTATATAAAAATAAATTTGCTTACACCATCCCAGAAGAGTCCCTGAAGGGGTGGGTATGCAATAACAACAACACACACATTTCACCGAATATAATTAAGTGCCAACGTGACAGAGGGTGAGTCTATCGCCGTCTCAGCCACTATACATACGTGTTTGAATTACTTCTCAGACATATGCAGGTTTCCTCACGATGTTTTCCTTCACGGTAAAGCACGTGGTGTGACATCACTGTACATAAGTTTTTTGAAAGCTTTTTTGTTAGATTGTTATAGACTAGTGGGATTGGGTTCGCGGCGCTTGCGCAGCAGACGACATATGAATCACTGGGCCTTCACGGCTCTTAGAATAAAACAATAGCAAATCAAATAATAAAATCAAATTTTATTGCAACTTAACAATATATTTCTAATAAAATGTAATTCTTAACTTCTTCATAAAACACTCGGGAATATATTTTGGTGGGACAAGAACATATAGAAATTTTACCTCAATAAAATAAGGGAATCAGATAAGTACATATTTTTGAACAAAAATGTACCTCAATCTATACAGATAAATACAATTGAAGTGTCTGTTTGTAATTCCAAAATAACAGCTTTTCACTAAATGCATATGAAAGTATGTACGGTACTGATATGAAAAATACAATTTATATTTTTTCTGTCGTCTGTCTGTTTGTTTGTTCCGGGTAATCCCCGAAACGGCTGGACCGATTTTAACGGGACTTTCACTGGCAGGTAGCTGATGTTGCAAGGAGTAACTTAGGCCTTTAGTACTTTCATATGCATTTAGTGAAAAGCTGTTATTTTGGAATTACAAACAGACACGCCAATTTTCTTTATCTGTATACCTTATCTAAATAGCATAATATATCAAAAGTTTCTAGTAATTCTAAAAGTCAAATTATTGTTTTTTTTTTTTATAAAAATGTTTATTCATACTCAAACATGCAAAAATACAATGCATCTTTAATGAAAACATGACCTAAAAAACGAACCGTCTTACACCAAAAAAAAATCAAATAAATTACAAAAAAATCTAGAAATAATTATCTTCCGCTGGCGCTCTCTTGTAGAATGCGCGGGAGACATCAGCTGGACCTCGCAGCCCCATCCAGGCGAAGTAGCCATGCCTCCACAATAGCATTAGACCCAACATTATTGGAACTGCTAGGAGTACACCTGGAAAATACCAACTTCAAATTTACAGCTTTTCAGTAAGTGCGTATATTATACATCTATACAGATCACCTGGAAATACAAAAGGATATAATACAATTTACAGCTTTTCAGTAAGTGCGTATATTATACATCTATACAGATAAATAAAATTGAGGTGTCTGTTATTAATTCCAAAATAACAGCTTTTCACTAAATGCATATGATACTATACACGCTACTGACACTGAAAAACCAAGTTTTAATTTTTTTCTCTGTCTGTCTGTCTGTTTGTTCGGGGTAATCTCTCAAACGCCTGTAGACAAAGTAACATTATCCTCACGCTTCGCTAGTAGAAACGATACAAAATGTACGGGAATGACATATGTCACGTGACTGATTTATGTCATTTCCATACATTTTGTATCGTTTCTATTAGCCTAAGCGCTGAAGAATGTTACTTTGTCTAGGCCTACTGATTTCAATTTTATTGATTAAGGGTATACTTCCATAAAAAAATTATGAAAAATAATTTACCAATAAGTGTTCCCATAAGGATAGCTCCATCTCTCTCTGGCCTATTGCCATACTTGTCCACACATCTCATGGTCCTGTGGATCTCATTCAAGTGCTTCATGGTGTATCCTTTCATCTCTATCGGCTGGTCGCAGCTGAAAGAGAAGGTTATATTCCAGAATTTTGTATAAGAGCTGTGGTGTTTGAGTAGAGCAAGGTCTAATCCCAGCGCGGCCTGTACCAATGAGTTTTTCTAAAAACTTACGTGCAGTGATTTCACACCACGTGCTTTACGGGAAAACATCGTGAGGAAACCTGCATATGTCTGAGAAGTAATTCAAAGAAAGTATAGTGCCGGAGACGGCGATATACTCACCGCTGTCACGTTAAAGGGTAGGTAGAGGTGTTATAATAACAACACCTCTACCTACCCTTTGAAAATGAAAATGATTTATTTAGTTAGGCATAATGGTAAGGCACTTATGAATGTCGAGGAATTGGCCACCGGTTCGGAAACTAGCCTTCTGAGAAGAACCGGCAAGAAACTCAGCTGGCATCATGTACATTTCATTACACAGTAAACAATGATAATTACAAAAAAAACATATAAAATTATTCATAACAGTGAAAATTCGGGGAATACAGAAATGAAGAATACTCACACCATATTGGAACTGCCATTAACATCTTTGCTGTTGACAACAGGCACTAAGAAGTCGACCATCCATTGCGTAGAGCAGTCACACAGGTATGGATTGTTGGTGACGTCCACGGCTTGAAGCAGGTCCCACCTCGAGAGCAGGCGGGAGTCCACCTCTGATAGGTTGTTTGATTGCAGGTACAGCTAAGGAACAGATGATATATTCAAATACGGTATAGAAAAGCCGTGCTAGCCTTGGGGTTAGAGCAGTCGCATGCTACGCAAGCGACGCAAGTTCGAATCCTAGCGGGGCCTGTGCCAATGAGTTTTTATAAAATAAAATAGCTTATGTACAGTGATTTCACACCACGTGCTTTACGGTGAAGGAAAACTTCGTGAGGAAACCTGCATATGTCTGTAGTGGCTGAGACGGCGATAGACTTACCATCTGTGACGTTGACACTTAGTCATCTTGTGTGAAATGTGGGTGTTGTTTTTCCAACACCTCTGCCTACCCCTTCGGGGAATACAGGCGTGAGCATATGTAAGTATGTGTATTGGTATGGTAACTATGGGTGTAGTTAACTGGGTTTGAACCAAGCTGTAGGAAAAATAAACCTATATATAAAATTGGCACTATTAGTGCCTAGTGCGAGTTTTTCACTGCCGCCGTCACAAGTCACCGCGTCGACGTAAACGCAGATTTGTATAGGATCGGAACAGCGCCTCTGTCGGCCTAAACATGACACTATTGTGAGCCCATACAAATCTACGTTTACGTCGACGCGATCACTTGTGACGGCGATTTTAAGAAAACTCGCACTAGGGACTGTTCTGTTCAGTTTTTTTTTACTCACCTCCCTTATCGGTGGCCAGTCATACGTCTCGCCGATATCGTCAGCTCTCGCCAGAGCCTTGGGGTCGATGCTACTCAACGAGGGATTGAAGCTCATGTGTAGTTTAGCCAAGTTCTCCAGCTGCGAGAGTGAACCCGCACCTATGTACGTTAGGACTGGCATGTTGCACATGTGAAGCTCTTCCAATTTGCGCAGGAGTGGGAAGCCACTGTAAACAAAAATATGTGGTCAAACGAATTTCGGTGTCCGCTCTCAACGGGGATTAGCTATCTGCGCAGGAGATATGATAGTGCAGGCGTGTGTGCAAACACAGGTGCACTGTTTATTGGCTCACTCTCATAGTGGGATGGGAGGCAATCTCACACGACCGGCACTCTGATCTCTCTCTGGTCGTGTGAGATTGCCTCCCATCCCACTATGAGAGTGAGCCAATAAACAGTGCACCTGTGTTTGCACACACGCCTGCACTATCATATCTCCTGCGCAGATAGCTAATCCCCGTTGAGAGCGGACAGGTCTAGTGCGAGTTTTTCACTGCCGCCGTCACAAGTCATCGCGTCGACGTAAACGCAGATTTGTATAGAATCGACGCGTTGACTTGTGACGGCGATTTTAAGAAAACTCGCACTAGGCACTCTGGCGTAAGAGCAACGGCTTAAGAGCAACGTACTCTCCGAGGCACTGGGATGGAAACACTGCCATTTTGCAAACTCCAGGCATTTATTGTGAACTAGCTGTGCCCCGCGGTTTCACCCGAGTAGATTTAGTTTCTTCCTTATTGTCGCGGAACCCTAATATTTTTAATAAATAAAAATACCCTAAGTTACTCCTTGAAACATCAGCTACCTACCAGTGAAAATCCGTTCAGCCGTTTCAGAGATTACCCGGAACAAACAGACAGACAGACAGACAGACAGACGGACAGACAGACAGACAGACAGAGAAATATTTCTAAACGTGGTTTTTTAGTGTCAGTAGCGTGTATACTTTCATATGCATTTAGTGAAAAGCTGTAATTTTGGAATTACAAACAGACACTTCAATTTTATTTATCTGTATAGATTGAGTACTTAGTTATAGTTTGACAATTTGAAAGTTCTTTATAAGAAGTCAAATCAAATAGGTGAGGATAATTTATATTTCATACAGTTATTTGTGTGTTATCTTCACTAAGTAGAGGTACAGTCTACATTCAGGTAGCTCCAAACATCGAACAATCGAGAGAAACCCTCCCAACAGATACTTACAGAAAATCAGGATCTTTCATGTCGAGTTTCTCAATTGGATTTTGGTTGAGATTGAGGAACACCAAGTTTTTGGTCTCCTCGAGCTCCTGGGGGACTGCGGTGAGGAGATTGTCACTGAGGTCCAGCCGTTCCAGGTACCGAGGAGTGTGGAGGAACTTCTCTGGTATCTCTGTCAGCTGACAGGAACGCATGCGCAGGACCTACGGGGAAGGATATTAGGAACTATACCTTGTTCAATATTGAAATATTATTAATTAATAACAATTAAATATTCATTGAATATAACATTAATTAATCTACACATATATTATAAAGAAGAAAGATTTGATTGTGTTTTTGTTTGTTTGTTTGCATTGAATAGGCTCCGAAACTACTTGACGAGTAACATAGGCTATATTTTAGCCCCGTACTCGCACGGGAACTGGGAACTACGCAGGTGAAACCGCGTGACGTCCGCTAGTATGATGATATGCTTAACTTACCTTCAACATAGGTAAACTAGATATGGCAATGAGTGTAACATGGTCTATGGTGGTGAGCGGGTTCCCGCTAAGGTCCAGCACTTCCAGCTCCGGCAGGTGCTCGAACAGGTCCTGGTTGAGGGAGTGCAGGTCGTTGTAGGCCAGGTTTAGGGTACGCATCGCTGCAAGAGGTTCGTACTCCTCCGGGGAGAATTTACCCTGGAAAGAGGGAAGTTTTGGTAATTTACCCCTAAATTCAAAAAAGTTTAAAGAACGCTCACGCCTGTATTCCCCGAAGGGGTAGGCAGAGGTGTAATAACAACACACACTTTTCACACAAGATTATGTGCCAACGTGACAGAGGGTGAGTCTATCGCCGTCTCAGGCACTATACATACGTCTTTGAATTACTTTTCAGACTGCAGGTTACACCACGATGTTTTCCTTCACCATAAAGCACGTGGTGTGACATCACTATACATAAGTTTAACTAATTGGTATAAGCTTGAGATTCGAACTTGCGTCGCTAGCAAGCCTCTGCTTGAACCTCAAGACCACCACGGCTTATTAAAGGAAGTTTAACGTCTCCATACAAAAGCGCAAAACGCAAGGTCAAGCGACGACGTACGAACGTGTCTAAACATATACTTGGGCACTGCTTAATACGATTAGTGTTCACGCTCTGTGAGCAGTCGAGCGAGGGGTGGATCCACCTTTGGCGCCAGGAGGGGGTCACATAGTCGTTCGTTCCCAAACGTTTGCCATCATACAAAATTATTATATTATATTAAATTAATTAAATATTGAAGGCATGTAGTTACATAAAATCTGTATGGTGACAAAGTATGTAAATAAAATAATTTTGTTCAATTAGTGGTCCACCTAAGTCCTGGAACCAGGTCAGGGGTGGGTCATGACCCCATGACCCCCCCCTGGATCCGCCGTTGGTCCTAACCGCTGCGGGGAGCCTAGTCCCGACGGGGCACCGGCTAGTCCACCGAGCCAACGGCGCGCGCGCACGCGATTCGTATTGTCTGTCACCCACCTTGTACACAACGCCTAATTTAATTATACGCCTTGTAAAGCTAAAGACCCAACAATTAATTATTCCTTACCTCAAAAGCATGCGGACTGAGTTTAGCTGAAGTTAGTTTGTTATAACTTAAGTCGAGAACTTTCATCTCCTGCAAATCTTTGAAGCTAGCATTCTCGATGTATTCAATGCTGTTCCTTGAGAGGTTTAAAACTTCAATTGATAAGTCCGCTATGACAGTCACGTTCACTATCATGTTTTCACTCAGATCTACCTCTGTCGGCTTCAAATCTGTCAAATCTGAGGAGAAAAACAGAAATGAATAATTTTTAATTAAGAAATTGAAGTGGGTGCTTTACGGTGAAGGAAAACATCGTAGTATTTAGACTTTTATAAAATGTCATTAAAATTATATTTTTTTTATTTTTTATTGTAATGATAACATATTTTTTTAATTACAAAAGAATCGAATAAGTTACCTTAAAACAACTTTCATCTATACAGATAAATAAAATTGAAGTGTCTATAATACCAAAATAACAGCTTTTCACTAAATGCATGTGAAAGTATACACGTTACTGACACTCAAAAACCAAGGATATTAAATTTTACTCTGTCTGTTTGTTTGTCAGTCTGTTAGTTCCGGGTAATCTCTGAAACGGCTGGACGAATTTTAATGCGACTTTCACTGGTAGGTAGCTGATGTTTCAAGGCGTAACTTAGGCTACTTTTATTTATTAAAAATATTTGTGTTCCGCGACAATAAGGAAGAAACTAAATCTACGCGGGTGAAACCGCGGGGCACAGCTAGTATATAATATGGAAATAAAAATATTCACCTGCCCATTCATCTTTAGTGAAGAATGTGGTAATTTTCAAATCGAAGCAGTTAATTTTTCCCTCGTTACAGGAACATACCCTGCAAATGCCCGTCTCAGTGGCGATGCTGTTAGCGAACTCTGTCGTCGCATCAGCTGCAAAATTAACAATATTAGTTTTGCTACTCCACGACAGATGGCGTTAGTAGTAAGTCATCTTAACATATTAAAAAAAATATTATTAATGCTTTAATCAAATAAGATTTTAAGTTGTAATAATATGCTAAGCATTCAATAAAACTAGTGGTGTTAAGTGCCTATGTAAGTATTGTATTCGCTCCACGCCTTATAGACAAACAGACATTCTCATAAAGTGTCTTCTACGCATTCAAAGCCACCATAGTTGACATATATGTAAGGTTCATTATATTCAGTAAGAAAAGTGTTAATGGAATCTTAATAATTCTCTTCTTACCTGTTTAAGTCAAATTCAAATATCTTATTAGTTTAGATTGTTATAGAAATGTCGTGCCATTCACTATACTAATATTAAAGAGGAATGATTAGTACGTTTCTTTGCATTTAACAGGCTCCGACACTACTAGACCGATCTTGAAAATTCTTTCATGCCATGGATAGCTACATCATTAGCGACTAACTAAATATATTATCCCCTACTCCCACGGGAACGGGAACTACGCGGGTGTCGTCCGCTAGTTACACGTCATTAAGCAAAAAAATATTTTTGTTATAGTTTCTATATAATATCAATAGATGTCGCTACTTACTTGTTTGGCAATTTACTCCAAACAGTGAAATGAGTAAAACAAAACCGGATATGACTCTCCCAGCCATTTCCCTGTAAAAAAACAATAAAAGCTATGACTAAGAGCATTAAAGAGTAGGTTATCTGATAGATAGCTTATCTTACAGTGTTATCTTTGGCAAGTATTACGAATTACAATCTGTGCAAGTAAAATTTTATATTTTCAGATTAATGATATTATAAGCAAATATTAAAACTCAAACGCAAACTCAAATATATCTTTATTCGATTAGACTTTATACAAAGCACTTTCAAATCGTCAAAATGACACAATTACACAGTATTATACATGCTACCGCCAGGTTCGGAAGGTTGCTTTTACTGAGAAGAACCTGGCAAGAATCTCAGTAGTTACTCTTTTTAAGAATATTATACAGTTTTAAAAATACAAAATAAATCACTCAAGCAACTATAAGCCCATGGACACAGAAAGCTTTAGGGTTATTTAGATTTTTGTTGTATTAATGAGCCATAGTGGCCTTGGGGTTTGAGCAGTCGCCTGGAACGCAAGCGACGCAAGTTCGAATCCCAGCGGGGCCTGTACCAATGAGTTTTACTAAAAACTTATGTGCAGTGATTTCACACCACGTGCTTTACGGTGAAGGAAAACATCGTGAGGAAACCTGCATATGTCTGAGAAGTAATTCAAAAATATAGTGCCTGAGACGGTGATAGACTCACCATCTGTCACGTTGGCACTTAATCATCTTGTGTGAAAAGTGGGTGTTGTTATTACAACACCTCTGCCTAACCCTTCGGGGAATACTGGCGTGAGCATATGTATGATATTATAAACAACGAGAGTCAGATAAATGAAAATGTTTTATTCAGTTTAGGCCCTGGTAAGGCCCTTATGAAGGTCGAAGAATTGACCACCGGTTCCGAAACTAGACTTCTGAGAAGAACCGGCTTATGTCAATAGCGCGTAATGACACGAAAATATCCCAATTGAGAAGTTTTCAAACAATCTTTTATCCTACCTATTGTACGTACCATTATTCGCCAAATTCAATTCATAATTCGACTTTTGTTATAAGGCAAGTCTTGTTTGTAGATTATTTTATTTGTAACATAACGTATTGTAATTGTTATCTCAAAGTGGTTGTGAGTTAAACTTACAAGGTATTTAGAAGTTAACCAGTTTTATGTTAATTACACCTAGATCTCATTAACAAAATACCTCATTAACCACATATAATGTATATTTATTGAATAGAAACTTAATTATAAAATTAAGGAATTGTACTTAAAACTAATTACTACTAGAAAACTTAGTACGATCCCGAGAGACACTTTCTCGGGATCGTGCCAAAAAGGCTGGCATTGCCACGTTGAATAGCAATGCTGATTCTCTGAGCGAGGTAACCCCAGCCCGCTTGTCACGAGAGACTTCTACCAGACGTGCAACCTCTTTGAACAGTTGATGAGCATCCGGACCCCAGGGCCCCAGAGTTTCAACCGTAAACGCAGACAATATAACATTAGATCCATTCATTAGACAAAGTGAAACATTGTATTTTATAACGGAGAAGCCTGCATATGTCTTATATTATAACAAAGACGTATGTATAGTGGCTGAGACGGCGATAGACTCACTATCTGTCAAATCAGTCAAATAATTTGACGGGTTTGACATTTAATCATGTCTTTATGACGATTTCAAAGTAGGTAATAGGCAAATAATTATATTTCCGAAAGAAGTGCATGAATGTGGATGAAGCGAAAGAAGTTTGTAAGGATCGTAGCATGTGGCGAACGGTGGTCTCTGCCTACCCCCATGGGATACAGGCGTGAGCATATGTATGTATGTAAATATATTTTGTTTTTGATCTGAAGTTAAAGTCAATCGTAGCTTCTCTGATCATTCAACAAGCCTAACCCTAGCCAGTAGTTGGATGGGTGACCGCGGGAGTTCCCTCCGTGCCTCGGAGAGCACGTTAAGCCGTCGGTCCCGGTTGACAATTTAACATGTTTGGCAATCGGTACTACTTATAGTAGCTAGTCTGTAATAAACAGACGTAGGTTTCTCTAACCTCCACCAAAATCGTGCTAAAATTAACTACAACAGCATATCATCATCATCTCCCTGGCCTTATGTGGCTGATCACCTGATTCTTATACGAAGCGACTGCCTTAGCAACTACAACAGCATATATTAACACAAAAATCACTTCACAATAAAAGTAAGAATTCACCTTGTTTACGATTTCACTTACACTGGCTTTAAATATCTATATAAATTGTTTGATTATTACACACCTTGTTCAACGGTGTTTAGTTAACTACTAAACAAAATGGCCGTATTCTTGAGTGTTCATATCTTATCTAATGTTATCGAGTGATAACGCTTAGTTACTCAGCACGGATAGTAAAAATTACAAGGATTGCGGACCTAAACACAAGCACATTTTTATATATCTACAATAATATTATACAGAGAAAAGATTTGTTTGCTTGTTTGTTTGCATTGAATAGGCTCCAAAACTACTTCACCGATCTTGACAATTCTTTCAGCAATGGATAGCTACATCATTAGCGAGTAACATAGGCTATATTTTATCCCCGTACTCCCACGGGAACGGGAGCTACTAGGGTGAAACCGCTTGACGTCCGCTAGTATATTTATATACTAGCTGGTGGTTATTCCCGCGTGATCTCGTCACTTTTCGTGTATACTTTCATGCATTTAATAAAAAGCTGTTACTTTAATATAGCCGTAGTGGCCTTGGGGTTTGAGCAAGTTCCCATCCCAGCGGGGCCTGTACCAATAAGTTTGTCTAAAAACTTATGTACAGTGATTTCACACCACGCGCTTTACTGTGAAGGAAAACATAGTGAGGAAACCTGCATATGTCTGAGAAGTAATTCAAACACGTATGTATAGTGGCTGAGACGGAGATAGACTCACCATCTGTCACGTTGGCACTTATCATCTTGTGTGAAAAGTGTGTGTTGTTATTACAACACCTCTACCTACCCCTTCGGGTAATACAGGCGTGAGCATATGTATACACCCATAAAATTAAAATAAAGTCACACTAAGAAACACAAAGCTGGTTTGAATATATTTATCAATCAACACAGCCCCTTGGGACGGTAATCCGAGCGCCATCTAACGTCGAGTAGGATAATCACTTGATAATTGACGTTTATACGCATTTGCTAACAATTGGCGGGGAATTGTCCGTAATTATGTTGTGATATTTTGTTATTTTCTATATGAAGGAAAAATATTATTGGTACATACATACTCACGTCTGCATTCCCCGAAGGGGTAGGCAGAGGTGTTGTAATAACAACACACTTTTCACCGAAGATTAAGTACCAAATGATGAGTCAATCAGCCAGTGAAAGTCCCGTTAAAATCGGGCCAGCCGTTGCAGAGATTACCCGGAACAAACAGACATGTTGATAAAATTCTTTCGCAAATAACTCATTATTAGGTACCAATTCTTTGCGTTTTTATACTCGTGATAATTTCTCAACGAAATGTCCGATTGGAATAAAACAAACGGTATTTTACTTCTACATGAATACCCTTGATAGTAGGTATAATGCTTACTTTGGATTTAAATTTTATTCACAACACTTTACATATTATAGATTAAAAAATATAGTACTAACTCTAAAAACCATAAAATAAATTTAAATTAATATTACGATACACATTTAACATAATTTCATTCGTAAGACGATTTTTTTTACGAACATTTAAGCGGTTATTGTTACTAAACTATGATAGTTACATATGTGTTCTCGCGGACTTTTTTGTAGATCTTAATAAGACCTACAATTCCGTAGTACATCATTTTGTTCTCTTATCAATAGTTTTTGCAGCGCACGTATAAATAGGTTTTCGATTTTACACCTTAGGTTACAAAATCGCAATTTTCTTACGAATCCCTAATTTTATTGGAAATTAAATATAGCCTATAACCTTCCTCAATAAATGGACTATCCATCAATGATATATTTTTTTAAATCGGACCAGTAGTTCCTGAGATTAGCGCGTTCAAACAAAGAAACAAACAAACTGCAGCTTTATAATATGAGTATAGACTAGTATAGATCATTAGTGAAATAAAGCTATTAAAAACACTGGCACTTGAGAAAGTACTTAAAAAAAAGTTGACTAAAAAAAACCAGGATCTAATTATTCCCAGTCTTATAAGAAAGGTTGCCACTTACGAAAAACACGGTACTACTATTCCAACGATAATTATACTAAAGTCGACCTTATCTTAATGATACTAAGGTATAAATACAACGAAACAATTCCTTTGTTCTAAGCAAACCATGAATAGTACACGTTGCTAAGGGAATATCAACTTTATTGCTATAGAGAGAAGGGTGAAGGGAAGTGTTGTGATATTTGGTATTGTGCAAAACGTTTTGTCCGGGTTAAGGGCCGCTTATGTTCGGTGACAGCCTTTAACAAGCGCGTCAGGGCTGTCACATATAGATTGATACATACAATATACTATTTCAAAGTAATTCAAACACGTATGTATACTGAGTGCGTAGTGCGAGTTTTCTTAAAATCGCCGTCACAAGTGATCGCGTCGACGTAAACGCAGATTAGTATGCTGAGACGGCGATAGAGTCACCATCTATCACGTTGACACTTAATCATCTTGAATGTGGTGAAATGTGGGTGTTGCTATTACAACACCTCTGCCTACCCCTTCGGGGAATACAGACGTGAGCATACGTACCTATTTATTAATAATTTGTAAATGCTTTAAAAAATATTAATTTAAATTAATTAAAATGTTAACCAAGGTTTCGTAAGTGTCAACCCTATTCCCGAGGGTGCTTCCACAAACTATCAGATTACAAGCGTTCGTCTGAGACACTCCATCATAGAGTAAGGGGCTGCACGTGAACCGGCTGTCACTGCTTTACCGACCTAGTTACATAGGATTTATGAGGTTTTCTCCTTAGCCTTGGTAGACGTCTAAATTTAAAAAAAAGTATTATTTTTCTGTTGTTTGTTTTTGCCGGACTGAAAATTTTATTTTTAAATTTGAAATTAAAATATATTTAGTGCCTGTCTAAATTTAAATAAAAAGAATTGTTTTTGTTTACTTTTTATTGGCGGGCTGGGAATTTTATTTTTTAAATTTTATAGATACATTTTCAGTGTCTATTTGTAATTCAAAATTAAAAGCTTTTCACTACAGACGAAAGTATTGGCAGTAAAAGACATTAAAAAAATCTCTATTTTTCTGTCTGACCGTCCGTGAAACGAGTGGACAAACGGACAGACTGACAGACAGAAAAAAATTTAATAAATAGTTTTTTTATATCAGTACCTACCCTATATACTTTCATATCCATATAGAGCAAAGCTGTTAAATTGAAATTACAAACAGACACTTCAATTTTATTTATATATACAGATTAAAGGACGGACCGCTAAAAATAGTGCAGAAAAATAGTACTTCAATAGATCAATTGACTCAACTATTCAGCCTATCTACCCTCCATCTTGTAACGTGTTATGTCATATTAAACGTCAAACGTCATTAATTCAAATGTCACTCGGTCCCTAGAGGCCGCTTAACATTTTGATCACCTAAATGACGCTTTTATGTCCCCAAAGGGGCAGAGGTGTTACACCCACTTTTCACCGAACATACCTAAGTATAGATGTCGTCACGAGATATGAGCGCTCTAGGGAAATAGGTAACTATAACACGTGGTGTGAAATCCCTTAGTTTTTAGAAAAACTCATTGGTACAGGCCCCGCTGGGATTCGAACTTGCGTCGCTTACGTAACAGGTGACTCAAACTCCACGGCTCTTTTATCAATATAAAATGCAAGCAACCAGATCACGTGTCAAAAATAGTAGACAAAAATAAACAGTAATTATATTTATCCCTTGTCCGCCATATTGGATATTTAGCAGAGGGTGCCACGAATGATTGTTCGCAATAAACTATATTAGAGGCCTTTGATTGAGCATTTATAAATATTATAGGGTAGAATGTTAGTAATAAAACTTTGCTTAACTTATTTTATACGCGGTTTTACCCGCGTATAAAATAAAAACTATTATACTACGTAAACATTATTTTTCTACACTCACATTATAAAGAGGAAACATTTGTTTGTTTGTTTGTTTTGAATAGGCTCCGAAACTACTTGACCAATCTTGAAAATTCTTTCAGCAATGGATAGATACATCATTAGCAAGTAACATAGGCTATATTTTATCTCCGTACTCCCACGGAAACGGGAACGACGTGGGTGAAACCGCGTGACGTCCGCTAGTCTTAAATAAAAGCCTAAGTTACTGCTGCCTACCCCCTCGAGAAATACAGGCGTGAGCATGTGTATGTAGTATCAGCTGAAATTCCCGTAAAATTTTGCCATTTCAGGGAATCGAACAAATAGACTGACAGAAAATGTATTTTTTTTTAAATTCGGTACCGTACCATATATGTATACAAATATAAGCTGAGGAGTTTGTTTGTTTGAACGCGCTAATCTCAGGAACTACTGGTACGATTTCAAAAAGAGATCAATTCAAGAAATTAATTAGTCTTACGCGAGTTAATGTTAGCGTTAGCCCAAAGTAAACTATTCTACGTGGGCCACGACTCAGCCCGCGTAGAATTGTTTTTCCCGAAGACCCGTTGTTCCTGAGATTAGCGCGTTCAAACAAACAAATTCTTCAGCTTCATACATTTATATACATCATATCCTATATGGTACGGTACTGACTTAAAAAAAAACAACTTTTTCTGTCAAATGTGAAAAATCGTAACAAACAAATATTTAATATTAATACCAGTAGGTAATAGTTTTACCTACAGATAATTTCATAAATTTACACAAGTACTGTCAAATCTCATCCTATAATAACCAGAGTTATTAGAACATGCTGTAAAATTGCTTTTATAAATATCTAATCTAATAATAGATTCAATAAACTCCTTTAGAAAGCCCTATACAGCTAAAGCCAGTGTAAACCAGATCAAAGCGGCGCATTCTTGTAATAACTGCAAATTACGGTGTTGCCAACTTATGTTCTGTCAGTTTGTAGACTCTGAGGCTTTACAATAAGGTGTATTTTCATTTGTTTAATGGGTTGATAAAGTTGGGGACAATTTCGTTGTGTCGAAAGAGGGTGAGGTATAACTCTTTTAATTTTAGCTCCTCGCCCAATTTGTCCGTGATTTGATTACTGAGGTATGTGACATGCAATACAGAGAATAAATATTAATTTTCAAAATTTTTAAAAAGCGGCGATGGAAGACCAAAAAACCTTCGAAGACTATTTCAAAGTCAAAGTCAAAGTCAAAAATATCTTTATTCGATTAGACTTTTTACAAAGCACTTTCATATCGTCAGAATGACACAATTCACAGGATTACACATGCTACCGCCAAGTTCGGAAGGTTGCTTTTACTGACAAGAACCTGGCAAGAAACTCAGTAATTACTCTTTTCAAAAATGTTATACAATGAAAAAAAAAACAAAATATATCACTTGAGAAATGTAAGCCCATGGACACAGTTAAAATTAACATGAAGAAAAGTCTAGTAGTTCTACTGATATCCAAATGCGTAGCTTGAGATGACCAGCCCCCACAAGCAGCACCTGTTCACAAGTATAACAAGAATGCCTGAGACATTCAAGCCTAAAGAACCTTCTTCTACTTACCTGAGTATGAAGATGCTTATTATTCAACCACAAATCTATACATCTATACAGATAAATAAAATTGAAGAGTCTGTTTGTAAATCCAAAATAACAGCTTTTTAATAAATACATATGAAAGTATACACGCTTCTGAGACTGAAAAACCGAGTTTTAAAATGTTTCTCTGTCTGTCTGTCTGTTTGTTCCGGGTAATCTCCGAAACAGCTGGACGGATTTTAACGGGACTTTCACTGGCAGGTAGCTGATGTTTCAAGGAGTCACTTAGGCTACTTTTATTTATTAAAAATATTAGGGTTCCGCGACAATAAGGATGAAACTAAATCTACGCGGGTGAAACCGCGGGGCACAGCTAGTACATATATAATACTCATGTCTGTATTCCCCGAAGGTGTAGGCAGAAGTGTTGTTACAAATGTACGAGTAATGTAAACAACAGCCTCTTTTCTCACAAGATGATTAAGTGCCAACGTGACAGAGGGTGAGTCTATCGCCGACTCAGGCACTAAAATCTTTGCCTTACTCAGACATATGCAGGTTTCCTCACGATGTTTTCCTTCGTCGTATAGGACGTGGTGTGAAATTATTGCATTCTAGCTGTGCCCTGCGGTTTCACCCGCGTAGATTTAGTTTCTTCCTTATTGTCGCGGAACCCTAATATTTTTAATAAATAAAAGTAGCCTAAGTTACTCCTTGAAACATCAGCTACCTACCAGTGAAAGTCCCGATAAAATCCGTCCAGCCGTTTCAGAGATTACCCGGAACAAACAGACAGACAAACAGACAGAGAAAAAAATTAAAATTTAGTTTTTTTGTGTCAGTATCGTGTATACTTTCATATGCATTTAGTGAAAAGCTGTAATTTTGGAATTACAAACAGACATTATAATTTTTCTATTCTTTTTCACGCTTTATTCAATAAAACTTAATTATATATACAAGGAACAGTACTTAAAACTAATTAAAGGTAGAAAACTTGTCCCAAGTCGGTGTCTCTCGGGATCGTGCCAAGAAGGCTGGCAGCATTGCCACGTTGAATAGCAATGCTGATTCTCTGGGCGAGAAAAGCCCCAGCTCTCTTGTCACGAGAGGCTTCTACCAGACGACGTGCAAGCTCTTTGAAAAGCTGATGAGTATCCGGACCCCAAGATCTGTATAGATGAGTTTTTAGAAATACTCATTGGTACAGGCCTCACCGGGCTGGGCTAAAAAAAATATTTTTACGAATTGCGTTCCTTTCGTACGTCCTTCTTTGGTTACAATATCATAAACTAATGGATAAAAAATTCTGTATTTTTTAATTCATTGTTCTGTTACCACATAAAGCTATCCACAGCTTTTAACTCCCGCGGCGTGGATCTTTTGATCTTCCAGAACGCCTTTTTTGGATATCACTTTGAACAGGTGATTTAGAACATCTATTTATTACTAGCTTTTGTTCGCGACTTCACCTGCGCTGCGTGAAACAAAATTACAACAGCTTCGTAAAACTTGATGGACAGTGAGAATAATTTATTTTGTTGAAGCCTGATAAATCGTTATATTGCGTTCTTTCGTACATAAGCTCACGCTTTCCCAAAAGGGTCCCCGAAGGGGTAGGCAGAAGTGTTGTAATAACAACACCGACTTTTCACCGACTATGATTAAGTGCCTGAATCGCCGACTCAGCCGCGTTATTCACTAAGGTTTCTCAGCGTCGCACTCGTCGTCGAGTGGCGAGTTCAAAGGTACCAAATTGAACCTTATCCTCCATGTATTATGTATAAATTTCCTATGATTGAAACCAACGCTCGTGACGACACTGAGAATGCTTGGTGAATAACGCGGCAGGTACCGACTTACATACGTCTATGAATCGCCAGATTTCTTCACGATCCTTACAATTTTCTTTAATATGGAGGATTTGAATATACTAAGAAAGGGATTTCCGAAATTCAACCTATTTGAACATATGCTCACGCCTGTATCCCATGGCGGTAGGCAGAGACCACCGTTCCCCACATGCTACGATCCTTACATACTGCTTTCGCTTCATGCACATTCATGCATCTCTTCATACACTTCCTTCGGTTACGAGTGCTCTGAATTTGACCTTTCTGAAAAATATTATTAATTTGGTCATAGTATTTATTTATTAAAACTTCATATACACAAAGTATATAGGCGGACTTAATGCCATGGGCAGTGTCTCCCAGTCTACCTTAGAGTGGTGCAGAGAGAAAATAAGTAGGTGCATTGTATAATGGAACAAGAGATGAAAACAAAATAATATAACAATACATAAATATTTTATATTAATCTCATATTTTACATAGAATATATATAAATTATATTATATTTATATTTTATAAATAACATATATCTAAATATACATATATATATGTATTGTATAGGCCAAATATGCTTAGAGCAATGTATAGTATTTTAGTTTTGTATTATGTCAATAGATGGTGTTGACACTGTTGACATTTGTATTTAAATCGCGCTATAGAGAGTCTCACCGTGGTTTATATATAAAACGTCATTTGTATATATATATATAGGAAGTAGTTGTTCCTTGGACGCCCTCTACCGACACTTCCGCTCACATTCGCTCTATAAATTTGTTTCGTTAATGTCCAAACCATCTCAACATATTTACTTTCAATCTTGTCCCATTCGGCGTCGAGACCCTTGGTCCGTGGGGTCCTAGCGCTATTAGGCTTTTTAAAGAAATCACAAAAAGGTTAGTCGACATCACAGGAGACCGAAGAGCTGGCAGCTACCTCGGACAAAGAATTAGTGTAGCCATCCAAAGGGGGAATGCTGCCAGTATCTTCGGAACCTTGCCTACAGGGACTCCCTTTAATAATATATTATAATTTTATGGTTTTTAGTGTTAGTACTATATTTTTAAATCTCTAGTCACCACATAATTATTCAACTTGCAACTATCACATTTTTCACACATGTTTGAAGTCGGTAAAAAGCAAGGTGCAAGGCATGAAATTCCGTTGGCAAGTATTGTATAACTTCTTTTTTTACTAAAAATAATATTTGCAGCGGTTTTTTGATGTTTTGGGTATTAAAAAGCATAATTTCAAATACTTAAATTTTATTTTGATAAACACCTTAAAATCTACATCACAAATAATTTTACGATATTCTAGACTATAACTACTCTAGAGTACCTAGGTATCTACAAAATACTTATTATTATAGGTACAGGGTGTAACACGAAAGTCTTATACCTACTTATAAATGATGAGATAAATAACTACAAAAAAAAAATAGCTAATTTTTTGTCCTATATTTAATAGGAATTGTGGTGAAAATGTCCTGGCTGGTAAAAAAATAAATTTTAAAAGTATTCGAATGCATTTTGAAGAATTAACTTAAAATAAAAAAAATATCACAGTTTTTTTTATGGCAATAAAAAATCATAAAGAAAATCTTTTTATTATTCGTAACAAAAAAACGAATACCTAGTTATTTATTAATAGAATTCGATCGATAGTATCTAAATATTAATGACCCACTGTCATTGAACATAAAAAATACCTTCACTTTTTATATCTGGCAATTCGCATACTATTTACCTAATTAACTTCCAAAATTAAATTATTGTACCTACAACCTTAACGTCCTTATTAGAATTATTGAGCTTCACAATAAGTTATTTACAGACCAAAAAGTCTAGATATTTATAACTAGACACACTCTAATTTAACCACTCGCGATTTGACAAACCAGTGCCCCAAGTATAGTTTTTTACGTTGACGATATCGCCTGCGTAAGAGAGTCTGACAACTGGTTTAACCCAGATTGCCGATTTACCTCGAAAAAGGGGTTGCGAAGGTCAGATGGCAGTCGCTTCGTATAAAAATCAGGTGATCAGCCACATCGGGTTGAATAAAGTGCCGACCCCAAATACATGGGATAAGGCCAGGGAGATGATGATATCGCCTGCGTATTTTCCTCATTTTGTAAGAGAGCGTTAATAAGCGCCCCAAGCGGCGAGTGTAGGAAGTTTCACGTCTCCATACAAAAGCGCAAAACGCAAGGTATGACGTTCGAACGTGTGAAAACTTATATTTGGGGCACGGGAACTGTTTTTTTCTAGTAATCTCTTTTTTTTTATCACAAAAATATACAAAAAAAAATAAGTTCTATGTGTTGAAAGGCCTGGGAAAGCCTCTTAACAAAAAAAAATTCATCCTAATACACATTATCGGTTAAAAGGACAATAATAACGTTTAGAAACAAAATGAAAAAGAAAAGAATCATTAAAAATATCTATTTGAAACTGCGAGTTAGACTTAAGTCGTTTTAAGTAGGTTAAATAATATTACACACATATAATAAATAATTAATTCCCTATATTAATATTGCACACACTGCCTGCCCGCTAATGTTGCCTGTCTGTATTCATTTATCTACTTAAAAATAAAACTATGCTATTGCTAGTGCAAAGAAAAAATAATTTGGTGTTGGATAGTTCATTTAGCGATAGTTTTACTCTTATTATGAAACAGATGTAAATGACGTGTCACTGTCACACTACTGAACTATCATTGCAATAAGAGGTACATCTGTCACTGTCACACAACTGAACTATCATTGCAATAAGAGCTCCAGCTTGACCTTAAATAACTTAGGTCTCACGGGTAAAACTGCAGAGCTCAACTAGTTGTTGGATAAAATTGAAAATATATCAGGGGCCTTACCATGAGCTCTTATTGCCATGATAGTTTCACTCATTTATGAGACAGATGTATGTGACGTGCATACATCTGTCACCGTCGCACAACTGAATTATCATTGCAATAAGAGCTCATGGTTGGGCCCCTGACCTTACTAAGATATAAAATTGGCGTAATTTAATCAAACTAGGCGTCTACACTCTTTCTCCGAAAATCAAACACAGTTAAGTGATACTGACACATTGTTTTTCGTTTAATAATTTAATTAAAGTAGATTTAGATCATATAAACGTCAAAGAATTAACTAGCAGACCACGTTTGGACGTAATTTTAGAACGAATAAGAACCGTGGTAGGAACTTGAGATACAAGGCAATCATCAAGCAACAACTGTGTGAAACAGCATATTACTAGTATATTGATGATAGCCAAGTGTGCATTGCATGCGTTTTTTTGGCGGGAACGAAAAAACGCGCGGTCGGCCGACAACAAGCTCAATATTATAAATTCATAAAAGGTGGTTCCTGATGCTGCAAAGGGGTGAGTTTAGGGTATAATTTATCCCTGTATTTGTCTATTTATATAATTACACTCAATATCGGCGAATGACAAAATAAACAACAGAAAAATACAGTCCACTAATTTAAGCGGCGTAGAAGGGAAACTCCGATGTTTTAAACTAGGATTCCCCTACATATTTTGCAGGTAAGTAGAAGTTACAAATTGTGATCACTGAATACACTCGTATTGTGGTGTGAGTTTATGTTCGTATGTGTATCTTTACCAAGACGTACGTACCTACGCCGCGTCACATAGGTATGTACTCAACCTGTCTACCTACCTACTTATTGTTTATGCCTACCCCTCTGAAAATCCAATGCACGCCCCTGAGCCAAGCATGGCAATGAGTTGCTCACTCTTCCATTAAAATGTACTAAAACAACCCTATGTATCAAAAAGGGACACATGTAAAAATAGCCAGGGAGTTTGTTTCGCCGTGTCTTCTCCTGACAGGCTTACATTTGGAAACGGTAGTAAATTAACCTAACGTTAGCGTAAGAGAAATGACGTTCAATAAGTGTTCCAAGTGTCCCTCATGTTAAATTTTTATTTCAAATCTTGAATTTTATCGGCCGAAGTTTAGTTTTTCGGAGAAAGCCAGCACGCCACATTGATTCAGTTACGAATTCCAAATACAAAAATACCTATTGTGCTATCTTTGTATAAAATCAACAGTGAAATAACATTTTATTATGGTAACATTGCATTAGTTATTCTGTACTGGTGCTAAAACTGCCTATTTTCTAAACAATCCAACGAAACACCTAGGGGTTTGGGTAATTGAGCAGAAATTATTAAAAAAAATATAGCCGCAACTACGTGGTTATAAAAAAAACAATGAATTTTTTTCACCGTTCTATGGAACACTTATAATCTATAAAATCTCCAAATTGAAACTTATATCTTGTTTTATTTTTATTCAATAAAACTTAATTATATATACAAGGAACAGTACTTAAAACTAATTAAAGGTAGAAAACTTGTCCCAAGTCGGTGTCTCTCGGGATCGTGCCAAGAAGGCTGGCAGCATTGCCACGTTGAATAGCAATGCTGATTCTCTGGGCGAGAAAAGCCCCAGCTCTTGTTTTTAATTATTTATTTCACACTAGCTGTGCCCCGCGGTTTCACACGCGTAGCTTTCAATTTCATGGTTACACGCGGATCCCTAATGTTTTAAAAAAATCTATCCGTTAGTGAAAGTCCCGTTAATATCCATCCAGCCGCTTCGGAGATTACCCGCAACAAACATACAGACAGACAGAAAATAAAAAAAAATGGTTATGTCAGTACCGTGTATACTTTCATATGCATTTAGTGAAAAATTGTTATTATGCAATTACAAAAAGACACTTCAATTTTATTTATCTGTATAGATGTAGATGTACAGATATAGATAAAATACTTATATACATATATATTTACTTGTCTATGGCTAGTGACACTAAAAATAGAATAAAAATAAAAACAAATGTAACCATTCTAAAGATAAAATACATATACAATATTTTTGTATATCATGTACAAGAATGTACATTTTCAGGACATTTTTAACATATAAATGAATCATTTACATTGAGTCTCCGCTAGATAGATGACTGATCATTGAAAGCTTAATTAACCGCACTTGAAAATAGCAGCATGAAGCCATTTTTTTAACTTTTTCAAATCCAGGGGGGGGTTAATGGGGCTCATGACCCCCCCCTGAGCTGGTTCCAGGACTTAGGTGGACCACTAATTGAACATAATGATTTTATTTATATATTTTATCACCATACAGATTTTATGTAACTGCATGCCTTCAATATAAAATTAATTTAATATAATATAATAACGTTGTTAGATGGCAAACGTTTGGGAACGAACGACTATGTGACCCTCTCCTGGCGCCAAAGCTGGATCCGCCCCTGTGTGTATCCCTGGCATGATGTAAAGATTATAGCAATACTTTAACACCCAAATCTATACAGCTATTTATAAATATTGTGTAGGTGATAAAGGGACACAAAAAAACGAGTTTTAGTACTAAATTTTAGGACAGTCGTGTAAAAATATCGCCATTTTTACCCAAACCCCATAATTACAAGTTAAAACCTACGTAATTATTCTTTTATTTCCTCTACGTATTAGAATAGTGATGTACAAAGTTAGTTTCGCCGACAATATCGATATCGCTGTCACTGTGGTCTGTGTCCGAGTCTGAAGTGTGAGTTGTCGATATTCGTGAGTCGTCCGTCTGAAAAAAATATAGAGTTACCATCTAAAAAAATATGAGACAAAAGAAAAAAATATATCACATATACATATGGCGTAGAGGGATTGGAATAACAAGACACACTTTCCACCGATGGTGATTAAGTGCCAACGTGACAGATAGTGAGTCCATCGCCGTCTCAGTCACTATGCATACGTGTTTGAATTACTTCTCAGACATATGCAGGTTTCCTCATGATGTTTTCCTTCACCGTAAAGCACGTGGTGTGAAATCACTGCACATAAGTTTTTAGAAATACTTTGGTACAGGCCCCGCTGGGATTCGAACTTGCGTCGCTTGCGTAGCAGACGACTGGCTCAAACCCCACAACCACTATTCTGCTCTTTGATATGTATTTAAAATCTATGGCCAATGTCACAAACATTGTCTGGTTGAAGCCTCTCGTGCCAAGCGGGCTGGGTTTACCTCGCTCAGAGAATCAGCGTTGCTATTCAACGTGGCAATGCCAGCCTTCTTGGCACGATCCCGAGAGACACCGTGAGGGACAAGTTTTCTACTTGTTTTAAGTAAGTACTGTTCCTTGTATATATATAGTTTTTTTCAATAAAAAATGTAATCTTTAAAAAAAGGCGATTGTCACAATACCTTTCGGCTATCAGCATGTTGTGTTGTGTGTTTAGCTGAGAAATCCACCGCTGCAGCTCCTGAGTAAAAAAACACTATTACATAGCAAGTCAAAACATAATCTATGCAGATAAATAAAATTGAAGTGTCTGTTTGTAATTACAAAATAACAGCTTTTCTCTAAATGCATATGAAAGTATATATACGGTACATAATATAAAAAACCAAAATTTGAAAATATTATCTGTTTGTCTGTCTGTCTGTTTGTTCCGGGTAATCTCCGAAACGGCTTGACCGATTTTAACGGGACTTTTTCTGTCAGATAGTTGATATTACAAGGAGTAAAAAGCTGTTTAGAATTACAAACAAACACTTCATTCTATTTATCTGCATCGATATAGATTGATATATGTACCATCAACCGATGCTCTGTTCCAAAAATATACACCAAAAGTCTCAACTCTGCATAAGTCCCATGTAATAGTATAAAATTAATAATTCCGAAAGTGTAGCGCCACCCTTACAATCTTTCACCAACAAAAATCCCAAGCAAGAAACATATCAAATTAAATTACCCATCCTCACCGTAAAATACACTTTAACTCAACTAGAGTCGACATATTTTCCTTTGCACCATTCTGCTTTGACAACCCTCGTCGCCAATTATGTTTTAGACACACGATTTACTACCGTAAAATTTCTGTGATAAGGTTGAGGTTCGAATGTGGGTTTTGTAAGACGTTGGTTGCCATGGTAACTAAGACGGCCATCTTGGCGACGTAACTCAGTTAAGGGAACGTCTTGGGCTGTGGCGTGAAAGCGACGCCATGATTTAATTTGCGGATCTTTGGGGTCGTTGCAATTAGGGATGGGCGATTTTAGCCGTAATAGTCGAGTAGTCGCCTACTTCGCACGGGACGCAAGTTCGAATCCCAGCGGCCTGAGTGCCTAGTACGAGTTTTCTTAGGATGACGGGTTGCTCACTTCCCTCTGTAATGGTTGAGGAGGGCGATGGCTGGCATTCTCGTCATACTTGTGAACAGGTGCTGCTTGTGGGGACTGGTCATCTCAAGATACGCATTTAGGTATAAGTACAACTACTAGACTTTTCTTTATGTTAATTTTTATCGACATTTGTGCATTGGAACTGAGTCCATGGGATAACATTTCTAAAGTGATTTATTTTGTTTTTTAAAATCTATACAGATAAATAAAATTGAAGTGTCTGTTTGTAATTCCAAAATAACAGCTTTTCACTAAATGCATATGAAAGTATACACGCTACTGACATAAAAAAACTAAGTTTTATACATTTTCTGTCTGTTTGTTCCGGGTAATCTCTGAAACGGCTGGACGGATTTTGTTTAAAATTTTCGGTAGCTGATGTTTCAAGAAGTAACTTAGGCTACTTTTATTTATCAAAAATATTAGGGTTCCGCAACAATAAGGATGAAACTAAATCTACGCGGGTGAAACCGCAGGGCACAGCTAGTATTTATTAAAAATATTAGGGTACCGTGACAAAAAGGATGAATCTGAATCTGAATTTTTGGTCTTGTAAATGTTATTGCTATTGTTTTTGTCTAAATATAATATTGGTATTGAAAGTTAGCCTATTTTATTGAAATTGGCGAATTGGTTAAATACAAGTACCGAAGAAAACATTTGTGGATAAACTCAGGGTTTATTCATTGGTACATACAAATAAATTCCTTAGAATAATTTGTGCGGAACAAACTAATTTCTGCTCCCGATAAGAGGAAGTTACAAGCCAATTAAAATACAATTAGCAACTTGCTTCAAAGTTCTAACTTAGAATACCTTCGCAACTAACAGGTTTCTTGTAAACTTTGAGACTTTGAAATGCATTGTTCCACATTAATTATACGCGTGCATTGTTTTAGAATATTCCTGCACCATTTGGAAGTTATTCAGGGGCCTTACCATGAGCTCTTATTGCCATGATAGTTTCACTCATTTATGAGACAGATGTATGTGACGTGCATACATCTGTCACTGTCGCACAACTGAATTAACATTGCAATAAGAGCTCATGGTTGGGGCCCGGAACTCGATTTAAAGAAATACTAGCTATGCTCCGCGGTTTTACCCGCGTAGAGTTCATTTAATAGACGACCCGCGGAACCCTTATGTTTTTTTTAAATTAAAAGTAGCCTAAGTTACTCCTTGTATCACCAACTGTGTAAGTCCCGTTAAAATCGATCCAGCCGTCTCAGAGATAAGCCGGAACCAACAGACAGACAGAAGGACAGACTTAACTTTGTTAGCTGTCTCGGCTCACAAATGCTCACACCATTGAGGTCGTGACAGATGAGTCCATCGCCGTCTCAGGCACTATACATACTTTTCTTTCTTCATCTTACAGTCAGTCTTTAATGACTACTCAGACATGCAGGTTTCCTCACGACGTTTTATCCCGACAATATTAGTTTCAACCGATTTAAAAAAAATAGTTCACTTTGTCTAATATACTAATATCTACTGCGTTTGCGGTTGAAACTCTGGTTTTTTAAATACATCTCAGACATATGCAGGTTTTCTCACGATGTTTTCCTTCACTGTAAAGCACGTGATGTGAAATTACTGGGTTTTTAGGTAGTCTCATTGGTACAGGCCGTTGGGATTCGGACTTGTGTCGCTTGCGTAGCAGGCGTAAGCTCAAACCCTAAGGTCTTCGTGACATTCGGCTTTCATGAGTACAAAACCTTACCTCTCTGCTGTTTCCGAAGTTGCTTCTTGTGTTTCATACGTCTGTTCTGGAACCAGGTCTTCACCTGCGTCTCCGACAGGTTCAGAGCTCCGGCCAACTCCACGCGTTCTGGAGTTGACAGGTAGCGTTGGGATTCGAACCGCTTTTCTAAGCCTATGACAAATAAATGTTAGATTTTTATACACAGTTTGAATTAAAGTCTTAATATCTTTAAAGTTCAAACTTTCTGTCTGTTCGTTTCGGTTAATCTCCGAATCGATTTGACCAAGTTTAACGGGAATTTCACTGGCAGAGATAAGAAGCTAATGTTACAAAGAGTGCTACTTACGCTATTATTATTTATTTTTTAAATGGGGTTCTGCGAGCCTCCCATGAAATTTAGTCTACGCGGGGGGTTGTAATTATAACGAGAATTTAATTTGGAAATTAAATAATGATCTCCTACCGAATTTCGGTTATGGCAGTTAATCTCAACGGGGATTAGCCATGTACGCAGGAGATATTATAGTGCACAAGTATGTGCAAACATAGGTGCACTCTTTATTCCCTCACTCTCATAGTCCGATGGGACGGCGATCCGACACGACCGGAGAGAGATCAGGCGTAGTACCAACGGCTTAACGTGCTTTCCGAGGCACGGGGGTGTAAATTTCTTCACAGAAAAACCCAATATCTGTTAATGACCCGACCCAGGAATCGAACCCGGGACCTCGTAATCGGCAGGCGAACCTACTAACCACTAGACCAACGAGGCAGTTAAATAATGCGATACGAAAGAAAATATCTAACGTTAGTGCTGCCCTCGTGGCCGCTAAGTAGATAATTGCACTAAGTACTTAGCTACTTCATATTTCAGTTATTTTATACATACATACACGCATGTATTAACGGATTGTTCGGGGAATACAGGCGGTATTACTCTGCATTCATTACAATACCTACAGGATTAGACAGAGATACTGTAATAACAACTCCCACTTTTCACATATGATGATTAAGTGCCAACGTGACAGGTGAGTCTATGGCCGTCTCAGCCACAATACATACGAGATTGAATTACTTCTCAGACATATGCAGGTCTCCTCACGATGTTTTCCTTCACCGTAAAGCACGTGGAGTGAAATCGCTGCACATAAGTTTTTAGAAAAACTCATTGGTAGGCCCCGCTGGTATTCGAAATTGCGTCTGGTTAAACCCCACAGCCACCACGGTTCTCTTATTATTTTAACTCTCACACTACTTGCTGCATATTTTTGCGTCGGTGTATAAAAATATATACTACTTGCTGTGCCCCGCGGTTTCACCCGCGTAGATTTAGTTTCATGCTTCATGTTACGGAACCCTAATATTTTTAATAAATAAAAGTAGCCTAAGTAACTCCTTGAAAAATCACCTACCTGTCAGTGAAAGTCCCGTTAAAATCCGTCCAGCCGTTTCAGAGATTTCCCGCAGATTACACACATTCAAACAGACAGACAGACAGAGAAAAAATTTGAAACTTGTTTTTTAGTGTCAGTAGCGTGTATACTTTCATATGCATTTAGTGAAAAGCTGTTATTTTGGAATTACAAACAAACACTTCAATTTTATTATTTCTGTATGTATAGATATATAGACTGCATAGATATATAGATATAGATAACGAAGTCTTGCGGTTTCATCTGCGTAGTTCCCGTTCCGGTAGGAGTACGGGGATAAAATATAGCCTATGTTACTCGCTGATGAATTAGTTATCCATTGCTTTAAGAATTTTCAAGATCGGTCAAGTAGTTTGAGAGCCTATTCAATGCAAACAAACAAAAACAAATCTTTCTTCTTTATAATTATTAGTGTTTATATTCTTACCTGTAAGCTGTGGATCAGAAAACACAGTCCTCGCTTTCCGTCGGCGGCAATGCTTCAAGGCGGATAGGGACAGCTCTGAAGGTGAAAACAAGGCGTGGTACGGGACTCCTGCAATGAAAAAACCCGGTGGTAACATTTATAAACCTGGTGGTATCTACTCAAACTCGAAAATATCTGCAAAATTGATGAAATTAGTTTTTATGCGTTATGGCACTCATTAGGGGAGGAATAAGATAGGCTGATGATGATGCGATAACAATAGAAATTGTTTGAACGGTTAAGAGTGGAAGAGGAAGAATAAGAATTGACGGATGACAGAAAAAAAAGGAAGAAAAACGATTAAGAACAGGAGATTTTATAATTATTGTATTATGCAATTAAGTAAAAATTCAAATCCTTTATATAAAGTACTAGCTGTGCCCTGCGGTTTCACCCGCGCAGATTTAGTTAAATAAAAGTAGCCTAAGTTACTCCTTGAAACATCAGCGACCTGCCAGTGAAAGTCCCGTTAAAATCGGTCCAGCCGTTTCGGAGATTACCCGGAACAAACAGACAGATAGACAGAAAAAATTTAAAACTTGGTTTTTTTGTGTCACTTTCATATGCGTTTAGTGAAAAGCTGTTATTTTGGATTTACAAACAGACACTTAAATTTTATTTATCTGTATAGATGTATAGATTTTTTTTATTATATTTAAAATCATCAAACTTCATAATTATCTTTATTCGATTAGACTGTTACAAAGTACTTTCAAATCGTCAGAATGACACAATTTACAGGATTATACATGCTACCGCCAGGTTCGGAAGGTTGCTTTTACTGAGAAGAACCTCGCAAGAAACTCTTTTCAAAAATATTATACAACTAGCGGTCGTCACGCGGTTTCACCCGCGTAGTTTCCGTTCCCGTGGGAGTGCGGGGATAAAATATAGCTCATATTCATTAGTAATAATGTAGCATAAAAATGGTGAAGTATTGTTTTAAATCGGTCCAGTTTTTTTTGAGCCAATTCGTTACAAACATATATAAATTCCTCTTTATAATATTAATATACATTTAGAATCAGCATTGCTATTCAACGTGGCAATGCTGCCAGCCTTCTTGGCACGATCCCGAGAGACACCGACTTGCGACAAGTTTTCTACCTTTAATTAGTTTTAAGTACTGTTCCTTGTATATATAATTAAGTTTAAAATAATACAATATAAATCACTTAAGAAACGTAAGCCCATGGACACAGTTCCAATACACAAATGTCGATAAAAGTTCATTTTGGTACCGTAAAATTGAACTTCAAAGCTAATAAGTTATAAATACACGCTGCTTAAGCGATCATGTAATTTGTATATGTCCTTGATTTGAAAGTACTTTGTAAGTTCTAATCAAATAAAAGTATTTTTGTTAATTATTATTCAAATAGAAGATAATACATATTCCTTGTTTAATTTATTATAGTATGCAAGAAGGCCAGGACCTATTTTTTAATACTGGCCTTCTATAATTAAAAATAAGAATATGTTGTAAAATTCAAATAGTTCCGATCTTCTTATGTTGTTTTTTTCTCATAATATTGTTGCTATTGAAGATAATATGGTGTTGTGAATATTGAAACCTATCTTATTATTATTTAGTATTGGTTTTATTTTGTGAATATAATATTGCATGCCATAATTTTTTATTGTTTGGAAGAACGGGGCTGGATTATTTACAACAAGTTATTGAAGAAATTATTCATGAATAAACTTTGGGCTTATTCATCCTTAACAAAAAATATTGAAAAAAATTCCACTTGTCAATAATTTATGTTAAGTTCAATAATTAATTCCAAGTCTAATTAATCCATTCATCCATAGACAAAGAAAAATGATCGGTTTTTCTCAATACAAATAAACTCTTAATAATTTATTTTATTAGTGTGGTAACACACTGCAATTGTCAATATCAACTGTCATAGTGATGCTATATGTCAAACCAGGTAAATTAGATTTTATTGGACAGTTTGTTGACGACTCCCGCGCTCGCAATAACTAAATAGTAAATTGTCATGTGTTCAAACCTACCCTGTTCGAAAGAAGAAAATTCTAGAATTATCGTGTTTTATCGAAATCGGACAATTAAAATCCACAATCATCTTAGTTAGTTACCGTGTGTGCTAACATTTGGAAGGTACATCGGATGCACAAACAGACAGGGGTAAGTATTCGCATGAAATATCATGCGAATATATAAGAATGCGTCTTATTTATCTCGATATCTTGTTCTTTTTCGTATTTTTAACTATCAAATATTTGGTTTTGTGTTGGTTATTATGCTTACGTACGTAATTTAAACAGTTTGAATAATAAATCATATAGAAATGAACCTGTACTTGCAGAATAGGTTAATTAAACTGTAACTGATCGAAATCTGTACAAAGGAGAAGCTATTATTGTTATATTATACGTACCTACGAAATTTTAAATAGTGTATTTAAAATAGTGATTGTTAGAATAATTTACTTACGTGAGAACTAAATAACGGTAAAAACATTACCGTTTTTATTATTTAATACCTACGGTTGCTTTGACATAAAAATTTTGAACTATGCAAGTAAGTAGGTAAGTACGGATGCGTCTGCGATGTTTTTAACTACTTAAATATTATATGTATATACTTATGCGTTCGCATTTGTTCGTGTTTCAACGATAAATGTAATCATCTTTTCAGAAGGGTCCCCGAAGGGGTAGATAGAAGTGTACAACACACAGTTTAACCACTAAGATGATTGTACCAACGTGACAGATAGTGAGTCTATCGCCGCCTCGGGCACTATACTGTCTTTGAATTACTTCTCAGACATATTCTTTTATTCAATAAAAACTTAATTATATATACATGGAACAGTACTTAAAACTAATTAAAGGTAGAAAACTTGTCGCAAGTCGGTGTCTCTCGGGATCGTGCCAAGAAGGCTGGCAGCATTGCCACGTTGAATAGCAATGCTGATTCTCTGAGCGAGAAAAGCCCCAGCTCTCTTGTCACGAGAGGCTTCTATCAGACGACGTGCAAACTCTTTGAAAAGCTGATGAGTATCCGGACCCCAAGGCCCCAGAGTTTCAACCGCAAACGCAGAAAATATGTATCCTTGACCAATGCAAGCATATTTCCGGCGCTTGAGGCACTCCTGCTGAGCAGCAGCAGCACTGGCCGCCACAGCAGTGCCGGGGAGACATATTTAGGTTTCCTCACGATGTTTTCCTTCACCGTAAAGCACGTGGTGTGACATCACTGCACATTCATTTTCTTTGGCAGATTCAATTTATCCCGTTTCGTAATAAGCAATTAATCAAATCACTCTACGACTACTCGTCTTTTGTTATTTTTTTCTTTTATTGTTTTTTTTCTTAAATTCCTAGGCTGATTCGAAATACAAAATTACATTCTAATTTCAAAAACCTTACCTTGCGTTAAAAAATATGGTGCTTCGACTGCTTTATAAGTATTCGGTGTGTGTAGATACGCTCCTAAAGCACCCATAACTTGCAAATAAGACCCTTCTCTAGCGGGCACATGGGGCCTGATGTCACCGGGCACTGGGAAATATGGCTTCGGACCCTCGAGGTCACTTCTCCTCTGCTCAAAATTGATGGGAACTTTGAAATTCCTATTCTGATGACCTCTATATAAAATATCCTCGATTAAAAATGAGGTTTTTGAATGCTCCTGCTTGTTGGTGTCTGTGGGCGAATCGCTTCGGGTTTCGTGTTCCATTTTTGAATTTGATGTTTATTATTTTTTATTGTTGGGGTTGTGTATGAATTACATTCTATTTTCTTAAATTATTGTTAAATATTTTCGGAATTTAAAACATTTGAACAATTTTAAAATTCTCACAATTAAATTATGGTTTCTTTTTTTTTATTAAGTAATAACAGGAACCTCAATATTTAAAACCACGTCTTTCTGTCACTAAGAAAATTGTCTGTATTTTTTATTACGATAAATGTCAAGTTCTATAAAAACAACTACGTCACAATCACTAAAACACAGTTTAAAATTATGAACTCCACAAATAAAACCACGTAGATTTTTTTTTTACAATTTGAAGTCAGGTCTTTTAATTCAGAGTCTATAATAAACCAATGGCGATTATCTCGTAACGTCAGTTTGTTTGTCTGAAACGAGCCGATTTGCTCCGCTGGTTGGGATAAACTGTCGTAAATAGGGGAGGCAACCGTAAAGGGTGGTCCCCGCCCCACGGACGGGGGGTGAGTGCTCAAAGCGATTTTTAATAACCGACTCTACCATTGGCTGGAATTTTTATTTTTACTTTTTTATTTCAAAGCGACAATTTAGCCTGGTTTCAAACATTTTTTTTTTTATCGAGTTTTCAAATTTTTTTTTAGGACCGAAATTCATTTGTTGATTTTTCTATAACTGAATTTTATTTAACAAATGTTCGGTTATTAAATATAGATAACCTTTTTTTAAGGCCGGTTAATTTTTTTTCTCAATGCGAGCGAATTTAAGTAAAAGCTAGTACCTATATCTAATGAAGCATTGAACAACTGAATGATTTTAAAATCGGTCAAATAATTTTTAAGTTTTAGGATTATGTTTTCTCTTAATAATAGGTATATAAGCTATCTTTGTGTCGCGGTTTTACGTACTCGTAATATTACGTACTCAGTGATGAAGTGGCATTTTATTAATGAGACTAGCTGTGCCCCGCGGTTTCACCCGCGTAGATTTTAATTTCATGGTGGCCCGCGGATCCCTAATGTTTTAAAAAATCTAAGTAGCCTAAGTTACTCCTTGTAGCATTAACGGTTATAATGAAAGTCCCGTTAAAATCCGTCCAGCCGTTTCGGTGATTACCCGGAACAAACAGACAGACAGACAGAGAAAAAATAAAAAAAAGGGTTTTTTAGTGTCTGAGGCGTGTATACTTTCATATGCATTTAGTGAAAAGCTGTTATTTTGGAATTACAAACAGACACTTCAATTTTATTTACCTGTATAGATATAGATTAATATAATAGGTACATAGATACATTCTCATACGCAGTATACAAGTTACACAGACACACGTACAATGTGTATATATTACAGGCACGCTGGGTGTATGTTGAAATTGTACTAAGCTGGGTGAAGATGGTGTAACTCGCTCGGATCACATCTGAATGCAAAGTGTGTACCGCGACCGATATGACTTGATCGTTAACTTAATTTATATTTTTCATTGAAGATGATTAAGTGCCAACGTGACAGACGGCGAGTCTATCACCGTCTCAGGGGCCTTACCATGAGCTCTTATTGCCATGATAGTTTCACTCATTTATAAGACAGATGTATGTGACGTGCATACATCTGTCACTGTCGCACTACTGAATTAACATTGCAATAAGAGCTCATGGTTGGGCCCCTGGTTATACATACGTCTTTGAATTACTTCTCAGTCATATGCAGGTTTCCTCACGATGTTTTCCTTCACTGTAAAGCATGTGGTGTGACATCCATTTGACTTTTGCTAGAAAAACATTTTAGAGTGTACGTACACGCCTGTATCCCATGGGGGTAGGCAGAGACCACCGTTCGCCACATGCTACGATCCTTACATACTTCTGTCGCTTCATCCACATTCATGCATCTCTTCATACACTTCCTTCGGTTACGAGTGCTGTGAATTTGACATTTCTGATATTTTTTATTAATTTGGTCATTCCGTTTTTAGTCTCTACTGTATATCTATACATCTATACAGATAAATAAAATTGAGGTGTCTGTTTGTAAATCCAAAATAACAGTTTTTCACTAAATGCATCTGAAAGTATACACGCCACTGACACTAAAAACCATGTTATAATTTTTTTCTGTCTGTCTGTCCGTCTGTCTGTCTGTCTGTCTGTCTGTCTGTCTGTTTGTTCCGGGTAATCTCCAAAACGGCTGGACCGATTTTAACGGGACTTTCACTGGCAGGTAGGTGATGTTTCAAGGAGTAACTTAGGCTACTTTTATTTATTAAAAACATTAAAAGTGAAACCGCGGGGCACATACAGAATAAGTATAGTGAAAATCTGTTATTTTGGAATTATAGACAGATATCAATAGTATTTATCTGTATAGATTTATCAACACTAATAAGTATTATAGAGAGGAAAGATTTGATTGTTTTTTGTTTGTTTGTTTGCGTTGAATAGGCTCCGAAATTACTTGACCGATCTAGAAATTTCTTTCAGCAATAGATAGGTACATCATCAGCGAGTAACATAGGCTATATTTTATCCCCGTACTCCCACGGGAACGGGAACTACGCGGGTGAAACCGCGTGACGTCCGCTAGTTATTATTATAATAAAATACACATTAGTTAATCCGCAAGTATCAAAACGGTTATCCGTGAAACCCCGTCATCCCCGTCGTAATCCCCCAGTAGGCGGCGCCGCGGCCGCTCCGCCAATCAGGAGCCGTAGCGGCTTGTCGTTTCATCTCTCGACCAATCACAGCGCGCCAATTAGGGATCAAAGCGTTCAGATTTGAGGTCACTTTGAATCGTTTGTAGTTTTGTCTGTAAAGTGTGGTTGCGCATTTTAATTAATATTTGCTGAAATATTATAATTTAGGTACTGTTGTTATTATAAAGAGCCGTGGCCGTGTGGTTTGAGCAGGGGTCTGCTACGCAAGCGACGCTGGTTCAAATCTCAGCGTTGTTTATTAACTTACTAGCTGTGCCCCGCGGTTTAACCCACGAAGATTTAGTTTCATCCTTATGGTCGCGGAAACCTAATATTTTTAATAAATAAAAGGTAGCCTATGTCCTTTCTCAGGGTCTAAAGATTGTCTGTGCCAAATTTCATCAAAATCGGTTGAGGGGTTTAAGCGGGAAAGCGTAACAGACAGACAGAGTTACTTTCGCATTTATAATATTAGTAGGGACTAGGGATTACTAGGGATGTGCAGTGATTTCACACCACGTGCTTTAAATTGAAGGAAAACATCGTGAGGAAACCTGCATATGTCTGAGAAGTAATTCAAAGACGTATGTATAGTGGGTGTTGTTGTTACAACACCTCTGCCTACCCCTTCTGCCATGGCTTTAGAGTATTTAAAAGCTAATATGAACAAGATACCTACATATATGTTTAATGTACATTTGTATATACAAGTACTTAATAGTTGCTGCGTTTGCGGTTCTAACTCTGAGGCCTTGGGGTCCGGATGCTCATCAACTTAATAATAATATAATAAATAATATAATATAATCGAAGAGGTTGCACATCGTCTGGTAGAAGCCTCTCGTGACAAGAGAGCTGGGGCTTTTCTCGCTCAGAGAATCAGCATTGCTATTCAAGATGGCAATGTTGCCATCCTTAAAAAAATATTGCAACACCAAAAATTGTTTTTGGATATTAACTTTAATTAACACTAGCGCACGTCACGCGGTTTCACCCGTGTAGTTCCCGTTCCCGTGGGAGTATGGGGATAAAATATAACCTATGTTACTCGCTGATGATGTAGCTATCCATTGCTGAAAGAGTTTTCATAATCGGTCAGTAAGTTTGGTAGTTTCGGAGCCTATTCAATGCAAACAAACAAATAAACAATCAAATCTTTCCTCTTTATAATATTAGTGTAGATTTATTTCATGGGTGGCCCGCGGAACCCTAATGTTAATTTAAAATTAACGTAGCCTACGTTACTCCGTGAAACATCAGCTACCTGCCAGTGAAAGTCCCGTTAAAATCCGTCCAGCCGTTTCAGAGATTACCCGGAACAAACAGACAGACAGAGAAAAATTTTAAAACTTGGTTTTTTAGTGTCAGTAGCGTGTTTACTTTCATATGCATTCAGTGAAAAGTTGTTATTTTGGAATTACAAACAAACACTTCAATTTTATTTATCTGTATAGATATATAGATATAGACTAGCTGTGCCCCGCGGTTTTACCTGCGTCGATTTAGTTTCATCCTTATTGTCGCGGAACCCTAATATTTTTCACAAATAAAAGTAGCTTAAGTTACTCCTTGAAACATCAGCTACCTACCAGTGAAAGTCTCGTTAAAATCCGTCCAGCCGTTTCAGAGATTACCCGGAACAAACAGACAGACAGACAGAGAAAAATTTTAAAACTTGGTTTTTTAGTGTCAGTAGCGTGTTTACTTTCATATGCATTTAGTGAAAAGTTGTTATTTTGAAATTACAAACCAGACACTTTAATTTTATTTATCTGTATAGATGTATAGATATTTTACAGGAAAATGCGTCGAATTTACTTAAACAATAGTCTAGTTAGAGTGCGTATACGAGTTATTCAGTGTGGTATAGATGTATAGATTGTTAAAAAAAACCCATGTTAAAGTTAGCGTAAGGGTTATACAAGTGCAATACACAGCAGTGCTTACCTGGTGCTAATGAGATCGTGTCTTATCAGTGTTCGCCACCCCTTGTTACAAGGGCACTCTGAGTTTCGTGTCAACATGGGAACATTGTGATTCAACTCACAGCTTCATCGGTCTAGTGGTCGCAAGTGCTAGGTACTGGGAAACACGAGGTCGTGGGTTCGATCCCGATCGATCGATTATTAAATTAATTTACTGTATGTAAATTAAAAGTAAACAGGCGGACGCCACGCAGTTTTACCCTCGTAGTTCCCGTTCCCGTGGGAGTACGGGGATGAAATATAGGCTATGTTATCAGTGATAATGTAGCATTCAAATGGTGAAAGAATTTTCAAGATCGGTCCAGTAGTTTCGGAGCCTATTTAATGTAAACAAACAAACAAAAAAACAATCAAATTTTCCTCTATATAATATTAGGGTAGATTTAAAAATTTGTGTTTCTATATCAGTACCGTGTAAATGTCAGTAACAGAACTTTCATATGCATTTATTGAAATGCTGTTAGTTAGGTATTACAAACAGACACTTCAATTTTATTTAAAAACTGGCTGTGCCCCGAGGTTTCATCCGCGTAGATTTAGTTTCATCCTTATTGTCGTGGAACCCTAATATTTTTAATAAACAAAAGTAGCCTAAGTTACTCCTTGACTCATCAGCTACCTACCAGTGAAAGTCCCGTTAAAATCGGTCCAGCCGTTTCAGAGATTACCCGGAACAAACAGACAGACAGACAGAGAAAAAAATTAAAACTTGTTTTTTTTGTGTCAGCAGCGTGAATACTTTTGCATGCATTTAGTGAAAAGCTGTTATTTTGGAATTACAAACAGACACTTCAATTTTATTTATCTGTATAGATGTATAGCTGTGTCCCAAGGTAGCACACGTGTACGTACTTAATTTCATATCTGCCTTATTTTTTTAAGTAAGTAGGCAGTCTTAATTTACTATTGTATCATTAGCTATCTGCCAGTGAAAGGCCCGTTAAAATCTGTCCAGCCGTTTCAGAAATAAGCAGGAAGAAACAGACAGACAGACAGAGAAAAATAATACATTTTTTGTTAGTACCATATATACTTTCATATGCATTTAGTGAAAAGCTGTTAACTTGGAATGACAGACACTTCAATTTGCGTTTTTTGTAAGTTAATTAAGTTTTTTATCAACTTAACTAATTAACTGTGTGACAAACAGACCAATTAGGGCTCAGTGCTTCAGTGTAGATCGGTAGATAGGTCACGTTTAGGGTGAGGTAATAATGTCAACATATTGCGAGGGGAATCTTTGGTGAGTTGGCCTATTAGGCGTTTGGTTACACCGTGAGAATACTCATGTTGTTGGTTCAAAGTAGCTAGAAAGAAAGAAAATTTATTTTACATACTTAATAAATGCGACGCAGCAATAATTATCTATCTATACATCTATACAGATAAACAAAATTGAAGTGTCTGTTTGTAATTCCAAAATAACAGCTTTTCACTAAATGCAAATGCAAGTATACACGCTGTATCAAATTGCAGAAATAAATTCCCCCAAAAGATGGGTAACTAAAATAATAATGGGTAGATAAAAAAACTGACACTAAATTACAAAGTTTTAAAATTTTTCTCTATCTGTCTGTCTGTCTGTCTGTTTGTTCCGGGTATTCTCTGAAACGGCTGGACCGATTTTAACGGGAATTTCACAGATAGCTAACGTTACAAGGAGTAACTTAGGATACGTTTATTTAAAAAAGACATTAGGGTTTCGGGGGCCATCCATGAAATTAAATCCACGCGGGTGAAACCGCGGGCCAAAGCTATTCTATACTAATATTATAAACAGGAATTGTATGTGTGTTTGTAACGAATTGACACAAAAAGTATTGGACCGATTTTAAAATTATTTCACTGTATGAAAGCTACATTATCACTGATTAATTTAGGCTATATTTTATCCCCGTACTCACACAGGAACGGGAACTACGCAGGTGAAACCGCATGACGTCCGCTAGTACTTTCATATGCATTCAGTGAAAAGCTGTTATTTTAGAAATACGAACAGACACTTGAATTTTATTTATCTGTAGATATTCTACTATAATAACCGTTCTACAAGTCACCTCCACATTTCACAATTTTTATGGCAACACCATGCACCCTTCATACATAAAGTTGTGATCCCACACTCAATAGACGTAATATAATTATCGGCTATAATACAGTTAGCGCACAATTACATATTGTACTCTTTGAAATAACCCCTTGTTAGAAATATTCAATTATACTTGTCGAAACGTATTAGGAAGCGTACTACCGGATAAACTGACACACGTGCTAGTGCAAACGGGTAGGTAATTGTTTTTATTACGGGGCACACCCGCGGTTTCACCCGCGTAGATTTAGTTTCATCCTTATTGTCGCGAAAACCTAATATTTTTAATAAATAAAAGTAGTCTAAGTTACTACTTGAAGCATCAGTTACCTGCCAGTGAAAGACCCGTTGCAATTGGTCCAGCCGTTTCAGAGATTACCCGGAACAAACACAGTCAAGGAAAAATTTTAAAACTTGGTTTTTTAGTGTCAGTAGCGTGTATACTTTCATATGCATTTAGTGAAAAGCTGTTATTTTGGAATTTAAACAGACACTTCAATTTTATTTATCTGTATAGATGTATAGATTAGACTGTGCGCAAAAGTTAATGAATTCTGTATGCATCTGAATTGTATGAAAATTTCTCTTAATTTTCATACATACATACATATGCCGACGCCAGTATTCCTAAAGGGGAAAGCAGAGGGTTTGTAATAACAACACACCGCTTTTAAGGACTAAATGCTAACGTGACAGACGGTGAGTCTATCGCCGTCGCACTATGCATACGTCTTTGAATCACTTCTCAGACATATGCAGGTCTATCACGTCGGCACTTAATCATCTTGTGTGAAAAGTGTGTGCTGTTATTACAACACCTCTGCCTACCCCTTCGGGGAATACAAACATATACACATATGACATATAGACATGAAAACTAAAATGATAATGAAAATGATTTATTCAGTTTAGGCCCTGGTAAGGCACTTATGAATGTCGAGGAATTTACCACCGGTTCGGAAACTAGCCTTCTGAGAAGAACCGGCAAGAAACTCAGCTGGCATCATGTACATTTCATTACATAGTAAATAATGATAATTACAATAAAAACATTTAAAATTATTCACGAAAATAGTGAAACATATACAAGATACACACAAAATATTAAAAAAACTTCCCACAACGATCTCAAACCACTCGAGAAGAGAGTTATTATAAATTTTTGAACACCTTTAGAAAGTCTTTGTAAAGCTGACATCCTTCTTAAGATCTCTCGACGTCAAGGCGTTACAGGATGTAAGGGGATGTGAGGGGACGCCACGCGCATGACACGCGCTCGGAACTACTCACTTGTTAAGCTTTATTGTTCCGTAATATGATATTCGCGCCAATTAACTTGGGTTTTGTTTGGTTAAGTTCTTGCTTAGCGTGGAATTAGGGTGTTGAATTATGCGATTTTTGTCTTTGTTTATAACTCAAAAATATCTTTATTCGATTGTGTCCGTATTTCGCGGAAGCTTAATATTTGAAATAGTTCAGGTTACTACTTGTAACAGCTAAATATCTGCTAGTGAAAGTCCCGTTAAAATTGGTACAGCCATTTCAGAGATTCGCCGGGACAAACAAACAGACGTACAAATTTTTTTTTTTTTTTTTTTATAAAGCTGTAAATAACAAACAGTCACTTCAATTTTATTTATCTGTATACATACATATCCTCACGCCTGTATCCCATGGGGGTAGGCAGAGACCACCGTTCGCCACATTCTACGATCCTTACATACTTCTTTCGCTTCGTCCACATTCATGCATCTAAAAAAAAAATTCTTAAACCAAAACTGTAAATAAACAATGTATTCAAATTGTACAAAGGCCACGCGACCCGGCTCAAATCTACCGTAAACCGGATAATAGCCGGGTAATTGGTGGCCGGGTAAAAAACTTGCAACCGGACACCCGTCCCGTCGAAAACACACCCCTTGTTTCGACTAATGTGGGCAATTAGGTCTAATAAGAATGAAATATTGTGTACCGACTTAGCTATACAGATAAATAAAATTGAAGTGTCTGTTTGTAATTCCAAAATTACAGCTTTCTACTAAATGCATATGAAAGTATACGAAGGTACAGACTTTTAAAAAGAATTTTTGTCTGTGGACAATGATTTTTCTGATGATTTTTTTCTGTTTGTTTGTTGCGGCTAATCTCGGAAGTGGTTGAACCGATATAGACAGGACTTTCACTGTCGTATAGCTGATGTTTCAAGGTGTAACATAGACAACTTTTCTTTAGAAAACATTTATTTATTTGTTTCAGTCACATAAATATACAAAATAATCGTAATTATAATGATATCCTTAGCTAGCTAACATAAACCCTAACATGTTTAGGTTGTGCGAAGTAAAGCATGAAACTAAATAGACGCGAGTGAAACCACGGTGCACAAGTTTGTTTGAATTAAAATCGCTTTAAGATCCACGTATCGTCATTTGAAAGTATATGCAATACTCGTGCCTCCATCTAGCGTCGAATAGATCTTTTTATGCAGCGCCATCTTTTGTCAAGTAGTGTAACTTTTCTAAAATAAACAGTAGTGCCATCTCTCGATTTGTGTATGTAGCTCTTCGACTTGTCACACGGTCAGCAATAGTCGGTGCCGAAACATTTTTAGCCGACTTCCTAAATAGTAGGTTCTCAATTCGCCTGTATTCCCCGAAGGAGTAGGCGTAGGCAGAGGTGCTGTAATTTTCATTTCACCGAATATGATTAAGTGCCAACGTGACAGAAGGTGAGTCCATCGCCGTCTCAGCCACTATACATACGTGTTTGAATTACTTCTCAGACATATGCAGATTTCCTCACGATGTTTTCCTTCACCGTAAAGCACGTGGTGTGAAATCACTGTACATAAGTTTATTAGAAAAAAATTGCGTCGCTTGCGTAGCAGGCGACTGCTCTAACCCCGAGGCCACCACGGCTCTTTTTTTTATAATGAACGAATACTTTGGCCTCGCTTTGAGTGATTTAAATACGGCAATAGACACTCTATTTTATAACTCTAGGCCTTATTATATCTTCATCTACAGTTAAATTTTAGTGAATGAAATCTACCCTAGTCGGCGATAACATTTTATCATTCTGTGTATTCGTTCTGACGATCTGGGGCCTTACCATGAGCTCTTATTGCCATGATAGTTTCACTCATTTATGAGACAGATGTATGTGACGTGCATACATCTGTCACTGTCGCACAACTGAACTATCATTGCAATAAGAGCTCGTGGTTGGGCCCCTGCATTTACGTTGTAAAAAGTCTATTTTCAACTAGCTGTGCCCCGCGGTTTCACCGACTTAGATTTTCATGCTTTCTTTCGTGGAACCCTCGTATGTTTTCTATTCAATAGTAGTATAAGTAACTAAGTTATTCCTTGAAACATCAGCTATCTGTCCTTGAAAGGCCCGTTAAAATTGTTCCAGCTATTTCAGAGATTAGCCGGTACAAACGGACACACGGACAGAGATTTATTTTAATCTAGCTGTGCCCCGCGATTTCACCCGCGTTGAGTTAATTTCTTGGATATCCCGCGGAAACCTAATGTTTTTTTTTAAATAAAAGTGGCCTAAGTTACTCCTTGAAACAATAGCTACCTGCCAGTGAAAGTCCCGTTAAAATCCGTTCAGCCGTTTCAGACATTACCCGGAACAAACAGACAGACAGACAGACAGGCAAAGAAAAATTTTAAAACTTAGTTTTTATTGTCAGTAGCGTGTATACTTTCATATGCATTTAGTGAAAAGCTATTATTTTGGAATTACAAACAGACCCTTTAATTTTATTTATCTGTATAGATTCGATTCATATGTAAGTTCCGCATTTAGTTTCAAAATCAAAAATCAAAAAGTTTTATTCAACATAAGGGACACTTGGAACACTTATTGAACGTCATTTCTCTTACGCTAACTTAAGTTAATTTACTACCGTTTCCAAAATATAAGCCTGTCAGGAGAAGACACGGCGAGACAAACTACCTGGGTTTTTTTACATGTGTCCCTTCTATATACATAGGGTTGTTTATGTACATTTCAATGGAAGAGTGAGCAACTCATTGCCATGCTTGGCTATCATCAATATACTCAGTTACACTATAATATGCTTTTTCACAAAGTTTCTGTTTGATGCTTGCCTTAAAACTTAGGTAGTTCACACATTTTTAATGGTAGTTTATTGAAAAGGCGTATACTTTGCCCCACATAAGAGTTACCAGTTTTGTGCAGTCTAGTCACAGGGACACGGAGTTTATCCCTCTTGCGTGTATTTATTTATCTTGCGTGTGTTTCATTGTGCATTCAATGAAATGCTGTTCATATGCAATCACAAACAGACACTTCAATTTTATTTATGTGCATAGATTAAAATAAATAAAACAAGCAGACATATAGGAGAAATTATATATATATTTCGATACATAATATTCACAACATACGCACGGCACCGACTACATTATCATTCAATCACTAGTAACCACTAACTCACACAAACCAAAAGCGAGCACTTAAATAATTAACTAATGTATACAAATCAATCGCTTTACTTAACATAAATTGAACAAATTTATTTCGGTAATCTTATTTATTGACTAGTTGTTTCCCGCGGTTTCGACCATGATGTTATATGCCTATAGTCTTCCATAATTAACGGGCTATCGAATGATAAAAGAATTATCAAAATCTGACCACTAGTTCTTAAGTTAAGCGCGAACAAACATACAGAATCTTTACCTTATTTCAGAACATGGTTTAAGTTAAAACTAGACTAAACTCGGAATAGAACTATGTCCACCGATATCGCAGAAAGCAGATTTAACTACTTTTAAACCGAAAATTTTAGTATATACTAGCTGTGCCCTGCGGTTTCATCCGCGTTGATTTAGTTTCATCCTTATTGTCGTGGAACCCTTATATTTTTTATAAGTAAAAGTAGCCTAAGTTACCTGCCAGTGAAAGTCCCGTTAAAATCGGTCCAGCCGTTTTGGAGATTACCCGGAACAAACAGACGGACAGACAGACAGAGAAAATTTTTAAAACCTGTTTTTTTAATGTCAGTAGCGTCTATATTTTCATATGCATTTAGTGAAAAGCTGTTATTTTGGATTTATAAACAGACACTTCAATTTTATTTATCTGTATAGATATAGGCTCTACTGATTTTTATATAAACTTTGATAACTTAATCCCTCTTATCAGAAAACATTACTTTAAATAATCCTTTAAACCATGTTTTGTATAAGGGGAATTAAATCTATACATCTATACAGATAAATAAAATTGAAGTTTCTGTTTGTAATTCCAAAATAACAACTTTTTACTAAATGCATATGAAAGTATACACGCTACTGACACTAAAAAACCAAGTTTTAAATTTTTTCTCTGTCTGTCTGTCTGTCTATTTGTTTCGGGTAATCTCTGAAACGGCTGGACGGATTTTAACGGGACTTTCACTGGTAGGTAGCTGATGTTTCAAGGAGTAACTTAGGCTACTTTTATTTATTAAAAATATTAGGGTTCCGCGACAGTAAGGATGAAACTAAATCTACGCGGGTGAAACCGCGGGGCACAGTTAGTATATAAATAAAATCATTATGTTCAATTAGTGGTCCACCTAAGTCCTGTAACCAGCTCAGGGGGGGTCATGACCCCCATGACACCCCCCCCTGGATCCGCCGTTGCCTTTAAACCATGTTTTGTATATGGGGGATCTAATTTACAGTATTGGGTATAGAATATTCATGGGCGATTTTACATTATATTTTTATGTATTCATTCACGTAAACTTGACACAATACCACAAAATATCTTCATCGTATTGCAAAAGCACAAAAACTTGATTCGAACCCGCTAGAATTAAATTTGAGAAAAGATTAATGCTATTTTTTACATACACACATATGCCGACGTCTGTATTCCCCGAAGGGGTAGGCAGAGGTGTTGTCATAACAACACCCACTTTTCACACAAGATTAAGTGCCAACGTGACAGATAGTGAGTCTATCGCCGTCTCAAGCACTATACATACGTGTTTCAATTACTTCTCAGACATATGCAGGTTTCCTCACGATGTTTTCCTTCACCGTAAAGCACGTTTACACGAAGGTTTCTCAGCGTCAAACTCGACGACGAGCGTTGGTTTCAATCATAGTAAATATAATGATACATAATACATAGAGGATAAGGTTCAATTTGGTATATTTAAAACCGACACTCGACGACGAGTGCGACGCTGAGAAACCATAGTGAATAACGCGGCTTTATCGAATGTTTTATTTCGACAGCTTGATGAAAATCTGATTAATATTGAGAATTAAGAAATATTTCTCAAAAGTTAATTTTTAAATTATTTAATATACAACAAAGTGACTCCACGAGGTAAAAACAATACCTTATAAATAAATCAATAAGGATTAAGAAGCACAAAAGTTTCATCATTAAATTCTCTAAATAAATAAGAGATTTTTTACACATCATCGATACAAAATGTCGACTTCAAACAACACTAAATCCATTATAAGTATAATTACAAGCTGAATATAGCATCAATTGATTCCAGTATACAAAAAAAGCACAAAATGATTTAAATCATATTTTTGATAACACAAAAAAAATTTAGCCTCAAAATATGACACACAAAAATACTCTTCCATTCTTATCGACTCTGAAAGCAAAATGACATAAGTCTAAAAATTGATATTTTGAGTGTCGACTTCATACAGTTCGAGCATGTTAACTGGCTTCGAAGTTGTGATTTTCGAGCCAATTTCATAATAGTTTAATATAATATATTTAAGTTTATCATTTGAGAGCATTCATTCCACGAAAACGCATTTGTTACGCAAGAATTTGCGTCATAAGCACTAGCATTTAGGTATTTTGTGAACTAAACACTTGGTGAGTACGTAAAAATTACTTGTAGAAGTTATTTTATAAGCTGCGTCACCTCACGCCTTCTATAAAGGAATAGTTCTTTCTAATTTGACTGAAATCTTATACATAAAAATGAATCCCCATTTCCCTTGGTCACGGCATCACGCGTAAACGGCTGGATGGATTTTACTGGGACTTTCACTGGAAGATAGCTGATGTTTCAAGGAGTGTTTTAGGGTAATTTTATTGTAAAAAAAACATGAAATTAACTCTACGCGAGTGAAACCGCGGGGCACAGTTAGTTTGGGATAAAACATAAAACAAAAGCAAAAACAATTTTTGTACTTATGTCATTTCGCTACCAAAAGACTCGCATTCACAATTCACACCTATTCGTATCATTAAATCGTTAAATTTCTTAATTATTACTCTAATAATTCCAAAACTCTACGACATCTAACCACATAGAATTTTTTAAATTCTAGCACTTTTTAGGATACACATTTTTTCCGCCTAGGTACCGTTGCTTAGTTTATTTTTCATATTTAAGTCTTTTAAATATACATTAAACTAATGAGTTCGTCCGCTATTTATCCTTCTTTTACATAAAAAGAAATAAATACATTTATAAAACTATGAGTCAATTCAAGACCAGTAGGTCTAAAAAGGCCACTTTGAGAGAATCATAATGTGATCCGAATATGATTCATCACCGACATGCCAAAATGGTCACTTAAGTGCAATTCATATTTATGATTCACGAATGATTACAATAACTGTAGATGTTAGTCCCTATGTAACTTTTTATGGTTCTGCTATTTGTCACAAAAGCAATTCATATTTTGTGGACCATTTTAGGAATCTTCATAGGAAAGTGTCAAACAGGTGAATTGCGAAATATTTATCATTTCTGAATCATATTCGGATCACATTATGATTCTCCCAAAGTGACCGTTTTAGACCTACAGGGCCCAAACCATGAGCTCTTATTGCAATGTTAATTCAGTTGTGCGACAGTGACAGATGTATGCACGTCACATACATCTGTCTCATAAATGAGTGAAACTATCATGGCAATAAGAGCTCATGGTAAGGCCCCAGTTTATTGCATATAAGTCTGAATTTACAAGTAGAAAACTTGTCCCTCACGGTCTCTCGGGATCGTGCCAAGAAGGCTGGCAGCATTGCCACGTTGAATAGCAATGCTGATTCTCTGAGCGAGGTAACCCCAGCCCGCTAGCAACCTAGCATGTCAACTAAGTAATTAAGCTACATTTAACATAAATATATGTTATTTATTAAAATAGCAGCTCAAAATATAAGGCTGTAATATACACTTTTTATTTATACTCGATTTACAACAAAAAACGAAAAGGACTAGTTTATAGCTTGATTACGTACAAAATAAATGCATAAAACTAAAATAAAACTTTGTTCAAATATTTGAGATCTGTTTTGCCTTTTTTGTGTTATTTTTACACATTTCATGTCGCGTCACGATTTATGAGTGTTGACTTTGAATGCCCTGCAGTCATTTTATAAATACGCTTGTTTCTGTATACGGCGACGTCACGCAATTTCACCCGCGTAGTTCCCGTTCCCGTGGGAGTACAGGGATAAAATATAACCTATGTTACTCGCTGATGATGTAGCTATCCATTGCTGAAAGAATTTTCAAGATCGATTAAGTAGTTTCGGAGCCTATTCAATGCAAACAAACAAACAAAAAAACTACCAAATCTTTCCTTTTTATAAGTCTAGATAGGGGAATAAAAACATGAGCAGTTTCCCAAATACTTTCGCACGATTTTTTCCTAGACAACTGCTTAAAAAATGATTTTTATACTGTGTCTAAGATAACAACAATTTAAATAATATAATACTGTTATTAAAGAGTTAATCCAAAACATTTTTGTATTCACTAAAATGCGTTGTACCTAACAGTTGTTTGTGAACATAATTCTAGCAATCATTGAGACATTAAAACAGCCGGCTATTTTCTATATTTATAATACACACACTCTTCCTTATAAATATATTCCTCGAACATAGGCAAGTAATAGCGATTCTTTCAAAGAATATCTTAAATATAATTCTTTACATTGGATATATATGTTTTTCATAGTATTATCACACGAGTAAATATACCAATATTGGGTATTCCTGTCAAGAAATTCACAATAAATGCCCGGAGTTTGTAAATAGTGTGTGTTTCCACCCCCGTGGGTCGGAGAGCACGTTGCACCGTTGGTCCTACGCGTGATCTCTCTCCGGTCGTGTGGGATTGCCTCCCATCCCACTATGAGAGTGAGATCATAAACAGTGCACCTGTGTTTGATTGCCTCCCATCCCACTATGAGAGTGAGCCAATAAACAGTGCACCTGTGTTTGATTGCCTCCCATTCCACTATGAGAGTGAGCCAATAAACAGTGCACCTGTGTTTGATTGCCTCCCATCCCACTATGAGAGTGAGCCAATAAACAGTGCACCTGTGTTTGATTGCCTCCCATCCCACTATGAGAGTGAGATCATAAACAGTGCACCTGTGTTTGATTGCCTCCCATCCCACTATGAGAGTGAGCCAATAAACAGTGCACCTGTGTTTGATTGCCTCCCATCCCACTATGAGAGTGAGCCAATAAACAGTGCACCTGTGTTTGATTGCCTCCCATCCCACTATGAGAGTGAGCCAATAAACAGTGCACCTGTGTTTGATTGCCTCCCATCCCACTATGAGAGTGAGCCAATAAACAGTGCACCTGTGTTTGATTGCCTCCCATCCCACTCACATTCTCAGTCTCAGAGCATCAAATATTCAAGTAGAGATCACTTCATACAACAGAAGCACCATCCCCCGCGTACTTACGTTGATTAAGTTTATTTACCACAAATATGTCAAACAAGCATTCGAATCATCAGGGCCATGAGGGCCTAGTGCGAGTTTTTCACTGCTGCCGTCACAAGTCACCGCGTCGACGTAAACGCAGATTAGTATGGGCTCACAATAGTGTCATGTTTAGGCCGACAGAGGCGCTGTTCCGATCCTATACAAATCTGCGTTTATGTCGACGCGGTCACCACCTAGCACAAAACCCTCACAGTAACTTATTTTAAGTTAGATAAAGTAAAGTGTATTTTTAAAGGGAGATTCTATAAAGTACTTTTATTTAAATTTGCTTCTATGATTAAACTAACTATGAGGTCTCACTCACACCCGGGCTTATTATAGCAGCGTTTCTCCACTCGCTACATAGATGGCGCTACTCGCTAACAAATGCGAAGTTTGATTATAAATACATGAGAACCTAAATCGCGCAATAAGAGTTTTCAAGCGCATTGTAGTATATATACAAGTGTCCAACTAGAACAGTTGGAGCCGGTGTTCCCCAGACATGACACCCGCCTCAATGGAAGATCTTGTCTTTGCTGGGGATGACACTGATCACTCGCTCTCCACACAGTATATATACAAGTGTCCAACTAGAACAGTTGGAGCCGGTGTTCCCCAGACATGACACCCGCCTCAATGGAAGATCTTGTCTTTGCTGGGGATGACACTGATCACTCGCTCTCCACACAGTATATATACAAGTGTCCAACTAGAACAGTTGGAGCCGGTGTTCCCCAGACATGACACCCGCCTCAATGGAAGATCTTGTCTTTGCTGGGGATGACACTGATCACTCGCTCTCCACACAGTATATATACAAGTGTCCAACTAGAACAGTTGGAGCCGGTGTTCCCCAGACATGACACCCGCCTCGATGGAAGATCTTGTCTTTGCTGGGGATGACAGTTGTCTATGTCCATAAAGCTTAGTATTATAGAGGAGTCTCCTTTCTCCATTGGAAAGCGTTAGTTTTAACAGCTGGGTTTGAAGAGCTGGCACTTGCCGCTAAGGCAACTCCCGTGCGGCGGATGTTAGCTGCAGCACTATCTGTTGAAAATTAAAGTTTGTTATGTTATTATATAAAAATATTTTGAGAAGAATTTCCGGATGACCTAATATATATGCTCACGCCATCCCAGAAGGGTCCCCGAAGGGGTAGGCAGAGGTGTTGTAACAACACCCACATTTCACCGAAGATGATTTAGTGCCAACGTGACAGAGGGTGAGCCCATCGCCGTCTCAGGCACTATGCGTCTTTGAATTACTTCTCAGACATATGCAGGTTTCCTCACGATGTTTTCCTTCACCGTAAAGCATGTGGTGTGAAATCACTGCACATAAGTTTTTAGAAAAACTCATTGGTGAAAACAGGCTCCGCTGGAATTCGAACTTGTGTCGCTTGCGTAGCAGGCCACTTTTCAATCCCCAAGCCCACCACGGTTGTATGCTAGTACCGCATATACTATCAAATAGCGTCCCATCTTAAAAAAAATATTTGGCAACACAACGTAAAACCGAATAATAGCCAATCATAGATTCAAAAGCTAGAAGCTCTTGAAATGTGGTTCTACCGCCGCATGCTTCGGATTAGTTGGACCCAGAGGGTAACTAATGAGGAAGTGCTCCGACGCGTCAAAAAATCCAGAGAACTCCATTAAGAGAAGGAAAGTAGCATATCTCGGACATGTGCTGCGACATGAGCGCTACAACCTTCTCCAGATTATAATGATGGGAAAAATTGCAGGGAAAAGGCGTGTCGGAAGGAGGAAGTTGTCATGGCTCCGAAACCTCAGGCAATGGACTGGGATAAACAGCGTCGAAGAATTGTTTAAGCTTGCAAAAAATAAGGACAAATTTGCGGAGCTGACGGCCAACCTCCATTAGTGGAGAGGCACCACAAGAAGAAGAAGAATAGATTCAAAACGATATATTTAACTGCTTACCTAATCCATTCCGCACGTTGGCCACCAATCTCATCGCTGGATTTGTGACAATACCGTTCCTCTTGCCTTTGCTGTGGAAAATACAATATATACATTTAAAATATACATATTATACATCACCCCTACTTATACTTTCGCGGACCCTTCTGAGATATAGAAACTAGATGTGGCTCGCGGTTTTACCTGCGTAAGATTAATAATAGAATCTAGTAAGAAAGAAAGAACATTTAGTTTTCATACATAGAAAAATGCGACGCAGCATTAATTATAATTACACTAGCTGTGCCGCGCTGTTTCACCCGCGTAGATTTAGTTTCACGCCGCTTTTTTCAAATAAAATTAGCCTAAAACATTCCTAGAAACTTCAGCTATCTGCCAGTAAAAGTCCCGGTAGAATCGGTCCAGCGGTTCAGGCGTGATTCCGTGACCAAGGGAAAATGGGGATTCATTTTTATATATAAGAAGATGAAGATAATTCCACAAACAGTTATCGTATCAAAAACAATTGAAAGTAGATCGAGGTGTCGCACCGAATATGATTAAGCGCCAACGTGACGGATGGTGAGTCTATCGCCGTCTCAGCCACTATACATACTAGTCTTTGAATTACTTCTCAGACATATGCAGGTTTCCTCACGATGTTTTCCTTCACTGTAAAGCACGTGGTGTGAAATCACTGCACATAAGTTTTCAGACTGTTGAGATTGAAACTTGTGACGATCGCGTAGCAAGCGACTACTCAAACCCCTCGACCAACACGGGTTTTCCTATTTTCTAGTTTTTCCCAAACTGCGTTATACCAAAATGCAAACGTAACAAGGTGATATATAAGCCAATATTAGTAAAATATTATCCAAGCTTTGAAGCAGTTTTCTAATAGTTAGTTGTATTAGTAATGGTTAATATTGATGTATGATGGAAACACCCGCGTAGTTCCCGTTCCCGTGGGAGTACGGGGATAAAATATAGCCTATATTAATCAGTGATAATGTAGCATTCAAATGGTGAAAGAGTTTTTAAAATCGGTCCAGTACTTTTTGAGTCAATTCGTTACAAACATACTAACATACAAATCTTTCCTCTATATAATATTTGAGCTTGAAGCCTGATTATTCAATTATTTTACGAGGCTTATGTAGTACGTAAGATACAAAAATTATTTCACATACACATGCTCACGCCTATATTCCCCGCAGGGGTAGGCAGAGGTGTTGTAATAACAACACACACTTTTCACACACGATGATTAAGTGCCAACGTGACAGATTGTGCGTCTATCGCCGTGTCAAGCACTATACATACGTGTTTGAATTACTTCTCAGACATATGCAGGTTTCCTTACGATGTTTTCCTTCACCGTAAAGCACATGGTTTTAAATCATATTTGTGTAGATATAATATAATAGAGAATAGAAGTAACACTTCAATTTTATTTAAATACATAGATTCTATTCCATAAAAATATCTCGCCGTAAATATGGCATCCAAGGCACCACCCTGTACAGCACCGGCTATACAAAAATGTCATGCGCTTATGACGTCGTTGCCAAGTATGATGCGTCGTCATTATTTCCCAGTTGATTTATATCATCATATGAAATGCTAATGAAATGATACATGATTGATTCAGTACCTAGCTGCTCTATCGCAGGTATCCAGCCAAACCCAGCCAAGATATTGTTGTGATCTTATTGACTTTATTTACAAATAGCTGTGCCCCGCGGTTTCTGCAGCGTAAATTTAGTTTCATGCAAACTTTCATCCCCTATTTTATCCCCTTGGGGGTAGAATTAATCAAAATCCTTTCTTAGCGGATGCCTACGTCATAATATGTACCTGCATGCCAAACTTCAGCCCGATCCGTCCAGTGGTTTGGGCTGTGCGTTGATAGATCACTATGTCAGTCAGTCAGTCACCTTTGAGTTATATATATTTAGATATCATCTATACTAATATTATGAAGAGGAAAGGTTTGCATGTAAGTAAGTTTGTAACGAATTGAGTCAAAAAGAACTGGACCGATTTAAAAAATTCTTTAACTATTTGAAAGGGGATAAAATAGTATTTGTATCAAACATTGTCAATTTAACCCGATCGGGCTGAGACTTTGCATGCATACTCTATACATCTATACAGATAAATAAAATTGAAATGTCTGTTTGTAAATCAAAAATAACAGCTTTTCACTAAATGCATATGAAAGTATACACGCTACTGATACTAAAAACCCAAGTTTAAAAAATTCTCTGTCTGTCATTCTGTTTGTTCCGGGTAATCTCTGAAACGGCTGGACCGATTTTAACAGGTAGCAGGCAGGTAGCTGGTGTATACATAAAAATAATATTTGGGGTTCCGCGGGAATCAAATTGATTTTGGAAAATATATTAGCGTGCCGCGAAATTAAGCATGAAACTAAATCTACGCGGGTGAAACCACAGACCACAGCTAGTTTATTCAATAAGATCACAACAGTCGAACAAGAGTGCCATCGCGCTCACTCACGTTTTCTTTAATATCTTCCCTCTCGCTCGGCCTAGGCTGCCCACGAGGCGGGAATACGCTAGTCTCCCTCTCGTCTTCCACACCTCGCTACATTATTGCACTATGTTACTTATTGCATTCGCTATAAGGTTTATAATCGGTCAATATACAGCAGTGGCGTGCATTGCATATAAGCAGGTAAGCAGAAGTTACAATTTGTGATCACTGAATACACTCGTGTCGTGTGTGCGTCTTTACCAAAACGTATGTACCTACGTCGCGTCACATAGGTATGTACTTAAACTGCCTACCTGCCTACCTATTGTTTTTGCCTACCCCTCTGAAAATCCAATGCACGCCCCTGATATACAGTCTAAACTTTTTAGGCGCAAATTTTTGTCACTGCATAGGCTGGTGATATATATGAATAAAATAAAAATACGATAAAAAAAGCCATGGTAGCGTCGGTGTTTGAGCATTCAACTGCTACGCAAGCGACGCAAGTTCGAATACCAGCGTGGCTTGTACTAATAAGTTTGAAAAACTTATGTGCAGTGATTTTTCACCAGGTGCTATACGGTGAAGGAAAACATCGTGAGGAAACCTGCATATGTCTGAGAATTAATTCAAAGACGTTTGAAGTGCCTGAGACGGCGATGGACTCGCCCTCTGTCACGTTTGCACTTAATCATCTTGTGTGAAAAGTGTGTGTTGTTATTACAACACCTCTGCCTACCCCCGAGGGGAATACAGGCGAGAGCATATATGTATCTATTAAAAAATTGAGAAAATAAAATTATTAGAATTTAATTTTACAGCAAAAATAAGCATTCTCTTATGTACCAAATATCATCCAATAAGCAAAAATATGGGTTTTTTTTTATTAATTTTTTTTCTCTATCAAAAATGTGCGTGTAAAGAGTCTAGACCGTATATACTATTATCGAATTGTTGCCTAGAATTAGCATGGCTTAAGCAAACAATAACTTATGGTTGCTAAAAACCAAAGCTTATACACAATTCAAGCTTACTATTTAAACTTAAAATGTTATTATATTTCGTGATATTTTTCATAAACTACATCTCCCTGGCCTTATCCCATCTTTGTGGTCGCGTGATCACCTTATTTTTATATGAAGCGACTGCTATCTGACCTTCGCAACCCCTTTAACGAGGAAAATCTGTGATCTGGATTAAACCAGTTGTCAGACTCTCTTAGGCCTCTGACTGACCTGTAACGATTGCCAAAGATGTTAAATTGTCAACCGGGACCGACGGCTTAACGTGCTCTCCGAGGCACGGAGGGAACTCCCGCGGGCACCCATACAACTACTGGGCCTATAGACAAAGTAACAGAAGAAACGATACAAAATGTCCGGGAATGACATATGTCACGTGACTGATTTATGTCATTGCCATACATTTTAAGCGCGAGAGAATGTTACTTCGACTAGGCGTACTAAATAACTATATAAATGTTTACCTGTCGTGTCGTTCGTGCGCCGGTTTGTCCCTGCCCAGTATGATTCTCATGTGCGTGTCTCTGTTGAAGTGTGTGTCTGCTTGCGGTTGGGTAGGCAGACTCGATGGCTGGCATTCTGTATATACATATAAAAAAATAGTACTTCCACGGGAACGGGAACTACGCGGGTGAAACCGCGTGACGACCGCTAATTATGTATCATACCAGGTGTATTCGGGCTGAGTATGACAGCCGGCGGTGTTCGTGGCGGAGAAGCGTACAGAGGACTAGCGCTGTCCCGCTCCCCCATGTACCCGTGACGTATATCCCTTTCCCTGTCTCTCTCGCACACATAGCCCCGGATATCTGCGTCGCGTTCGTTCGCTGCGTAGCTTCTGAAATACAATATTATTTAAAATATCAGTATTCGTTTAGACTTTTACAAAGTACTTTCAAATCGTCAGAATGACACAATTTACAGAATTATACATGCTACCGCCAGGTTCGGAAGGTTGCTTTTACTGAGAACAACCTGGCAAGAAACTCAGTAATTACTCTTTTTCAAGAATTTCTAAAATTTTCATAATACAAATTAAATCACTTAAGCAAGCCCATGGATACAGTAACAGATCTATATCTAAAAATATTCTTATCTATACAGATAAATAAAATTGAAGTGTCTATTTGTAATAACAGCTTTTCACTAAATGCATATGAAAGTATACAAGGTACTAACACAATAAAACCAAGTTTTAAAATTTTTCAGTCTGTCTGTCTGTCCCTCTGTCCGTCTTGTCTGTTTCTTCCGGGTAATCTCCGAAACGGCTGGACCGATTTTAACGGGACTTTCACTGGCAGGTAACTAATTTTACAAGGAGTAACAAAGAGTACTTTTATTTTTTTTAAAACAGTAGGGTTCCGCGGGTCTCAAAGAATTTACACTACGCGGGTGAAACCGCGGGGCACAGCTAGTAACACAATAAAGTCTACGCCGTAGAAACTGCGTGGCACAGATAGTTATAATATAGCGCAGCGCTTATAACTCATGACGGGACCTACCTAGTCTCCTACACACAATACAATGGTTATCTAATATTAATGTATCACCTCAATTTGCTGTCCTTTTCCACCACATGGTGTTCAGGTATAGCGGTGTCTCGATCTTTATCCCGTCTCTGTCTCCCGCACCGCGCCACTTGTTGTGCGAACGAGAGGGAGAGATTCGCTCGGTTTGACTGAAACAATACGATATTATGTATCTAGCAAGAAGAAGGAAAATTAATTTTCCATACACAAAAAATTCACCCTCGTAGATTAAGTTTCAAGCTGTTTTATTTAAACACTCCTTGAAACTTCAGCTATCTGCCAGTAAAAGTCCCGGTAAAATCGGTCCAGTCGTTCACGCGTGATGCCATGGCCAAGGGAAATGGGGATTAATTTTTATATATGAGATAAATCCCCATTTCCCGTGGTCACGGCATCACGACTAAACGACTGGATGAATTTAAACGCGACTTTCACTGGCCGATAGCTGATGTTACAAGGAGTGTTTTAGGCTAATTTTATTTAGAAAACATATTAGGGTTCTAACTATACGCGGGTGAAACCGCGGGGCACAGCTAGTTTATTATATTGAGTGCTTAAATATATTAATTCCCTTCTAAGATACCCTTGAGTGCCTGAGACGGCAATAGACTCATCATCTATCACGTTGGCACTTAATCATCCTGTGGGAAATCTGGATGTTATTATTACAACACCTCTGCTTAGTGATGTGCCAACTCGGAATAAAAACAAATCGAGTTAACTCGAGTTGAAATTAATAAAACGCGTCAAGAATTTTGCAAGAACTGACTTTATTTTTTTTTTTAATTATGCATATTATCATTAATGGCGCTACTTCCGTCACACAGTAACAATAGATAACATAAGAACATAGATAACATCTTAGATTATTATTTCAATGCACAAACAGAAATTCAGCTAACTCGGATTGAAGTACATCAATTACTCGAAAACGGAAGAAAATATTTTTGTCATAATAATTTTAATTGCTTCCTAAAATTATACCCTATCACATATTTTAAGAGCTGTCCCGGTTTCCCAGACACCATGTATATACTGCAATGCGCTCGAAACTCTTGTAACGCGATTTAGGTTCTCGTGTATTTGTACTCAAATTTTGCAATGGTTAGAGACTAGCGCCATCTACGTAACGGGAATACAGGCGTTAGTATATGTATATACAGGGTGTCGGAGAAAAAGGAACAGTTGTCTTCTAGAAGTTGTAGGGTTTGATGAATATATCACTATGTTGAAGTCGTACAATATCTAGCTCCAACGATAACGGAGTTATAGGCTATGGTTGCTAAGGGCCGAAGAGCTCGCGGCCTTAAGCGGTTGATTGAACGCGCGGCCGCGTTTACCTACATTCCCTACGCGGTAATTCAACTTTTTTTTAATTAAGGGGAAAGTTAATGGTTTAAAAAAATGGTTTTTAGGGATTATTTCAGGATTTATTAGTGGGAGAAAAAAATAAAAACGTAGTTAGATTTCACGTGAATAACTACGTTACAGCTGTGATTTTTATGCGAAAATAAAGCTTGATATGGTCAACATTGAACGTCAATTACTCAAACACGGAAGAAGATATTTTTGTCATAATAATTTTAATTGCTTCCTTAAATTATACCCTATCACATATTTTAAGAGCTGTCCCGATTTCCCCGACACACTGTATATATAAAAAGTGGTACCTTCTCGTGCATCATGAGATCAGGCGGCTCGGCGTGTTCATGGGACCTTGCCGATCCTCCGGTCAGGTTGGACGACGACTTGGTCGAGTTCGAACTGTGGACGCTACGACGCTTGTACTCTGGTGAACCTGAAGGTGTAACAGGAAGACCTAAGAAACGATGGATGGATTGTGTGAAAGATGATATGGCTAAGGGAGTGAATACAGATATGACGGCTGATAGAGAGGAATGTGGATGGTTACAAGGGGAGAGGAAGACCTAAGAAACGATGGATGGATTGTGTGAAAGATGATATGGCTAAGAGAGTGAATACAGATATGACGGCTGATAGAGAGGAATGTGGATGGTTACAAGGGGAGAGGAAGACCTAAGAAACGATGGATGGATTGTGTGAAAGATGATATGGCTAAGGGAGTGAATACAGATATGACGGCTGATAGAGAGGAATGTGGATGGTTACAAGGGGAGAGGAAGACCTAAGAAACGATGGATGGATTGTGTGAAAGATGATATGGCTAAGGGAGTGAATACAGATATGACGGCTGATAGAGAGGAATGTGGATGGTTACAAGGGGAGAGGAAGACCTAAGAAACGATGGATGGATTGTGTGAAAGATGATATGGCTAAGGGAGTGAATACAGATATGACGGCTGATAGAGAGGACTGGAAGAGAAGAACACATTGCGACGACCACAATAACATGAGATAGGAACAGGTGTATGATTTATTTATTTACTAGCTGTGCCCCGCGGTTTCACCCGCGTATAGTTAATTTCACGGGTGTCTCTCGGACTCTTATGCTTTTGAGTAAAAGTAACCTAAGTTACTCCTTGAAACATCAGCTACCTGCTAGTGAATGTCCCGTTAAAATCGCTCCAGCCGTTACAAACAGACAGACAGACAGAGAAAAAAATTAAAAATTTAGTTTTTAATGTCAGTATCGTGTATACTTTCATATGCATTTAGTGAGAAGCTATCAATTTGGTATTACAAACAGACACTTTTATTATACTTATCTGTATAGATGTAAAGTGTAGAAGCCTAAGAAAGTCTGAAAACTGGTTTAACCCAGATTGCCGATTTTCCTCGAAAAAGTGGTTACGAAGGTCAGATGTCAGTCGCTTCGTATAAAAATCAGGTGATCAGTCACTTCGGGACCCTAACAATGTATGGGATAAGGCCAGGGAGATGATGATATGGTACACGAAGTACCAGGCGCACATAACGGACAAGGAGTTAATAAGTTGATTGCGACTAACATGGAGCCACATCGGGTTGAATCAAGTGCCGACCCCAACAATGTATGGGATAAGGCCAGGGAGATGATGATATGGTACACGAAGTACCAGGCGCACATAACGGACAAGGAGTTAATAAGTTGATTGCGACTAACATGGAGCCACATCGGGTTGAATCAAGTGCCGACCCCAACAATGTATGGGATAAGGCCAGGGAGATGATGATAGATGTATAGTGTAGTTACCGGCGGAGGGCGGGCGGGCGGGCTGGTCGGGCGGCGCCCAGCGCTCCAGGAGACGGCAGATGCTGGCGTGACCTGCTCGCCACGCAACCTTCGCTGGGGTACGACCTAACACACAATATACAATTCAATTTAATTTATACAATTCAAACAAGTAGCTCCTGGCAATGACATGGTATGCGAACATGATATGTGAATCATTTGGTATTGTTTTTACTTTTTTAATTATTATTTTTTACACATGCATGCTGATACAATTTTCACAATTGTGAATAATTTATGATGTTTTTTTTGTAATTATCATTATTTACTGTGTAATGCAATGTACATGATGCCAGCTGAGTTTCTTGCCGGTTCTTCTCAGAAGGCTAGTTTCCGAACCGGTGGTAAATTCCTCGACATTCATAAGTGCCTTACCAGGGCCTAAACTGAATGAATCATTTTCAATTCAATTAAAAACATCTTTATTTGATTAGACTTTCAACAAAGTACTTTCAAATCGTCAGAATGACATGATTACACAGGATTATACATGCTACCGCCAGGTTCGGAAGGTTGAAAGAAAAAAATACAATATTGAGTACTCCAATATAAATCATTTCACCCGCGTAGTTCCCGTTCCCGTGGGAGTACGGGGATAAAATAAAGCCTATGTTACTCGCTGATGATGTAGCTATCCATTGAAGAAATAATTTTCAAGGTTGGATAAGTAGGTTTGGAGCCAATTCAATACAAACAAACAAACAAATCTTTCCTCTTTATAATATCAGTATAGATAAAAAAAGATGAGAAAATTTGGTACTAGGCTCTTATTACTAACTAGCTGTGCCCCGCGGTTTCACCCGTGTAGGTTTAGTTGTAATGTAAAAAAATAATATTAAATAATATTAAATGTAATGTTAAAATAAAAGTAGCCTTGAAACATCAGCTACCTGTCAGTGAAAGTCTCGTTAAAATCGGTCCAGCCGTTTCAGAGATTACCCAGACAAACAGACAGACAGACGGACATACAGATTTCTTTTTAAAACTTGTGTTTTTAGTCAGTAGCGTGTGCATTTAGTGAAAAGCTGTAAATTTGGAATTACAAACAGCCACTTCAATTTTATTTATCTGTATAGATTTAACGAAAAACAGCTGTCATTCAATTCGTATATTTGACAGCTAATATATTTGACGAATAAAAAAAAGAACATCAATAAAAAACGTATTAAAATAGTATTCAACAGTGATCTTACCGCAGTGGTCAGCTTGCATCGGATCAGCGCCGTGTTGCAGCAACCACAGCACGCATTCTTCGTGGCCTTCCTGGGCCGCTATACCTGAATACATATACACATACTATATACATATACAATATAGTGTCAAAGTATCATCATCTCCCTGGCCTTATCCCATGTATTTGGGTTCAGCACTTGATTCAACCCGATGTGGCTGATCACCTGATTTTTATACGAAGCGACTGCCATCTGACCTTCGCAACCCCTTTTTCGAGGAAAATCGGCAATCTGGGTTAAACCGGTTGTCAGACTTTCTTAGGCCTCTGACTGACCTGTAACGATTGCCAAAGATGTTAAATAGTCAACCGGGACCGACGGCTTAACGTGCTCTCCGAGACACGGAGGGAACTCCCGCGGTCACCCATCCAACTACTGGCTAGGCGTATGGTTGCTTAACTTTGCTGATCGCATCATATGCGCAATAGCAACTGTGCCACGAGCCCCTCTTATAGTGTCAAAGTAAAATAATAATAATAATGTTATTTTTACAAATCTTATCAATTTCCGACTTCGAAGCTAGGCTTGAATGCCTGTGTTACAGAGTGCCTAGTGCGAGTTGTTCACTGCCGCCGTCACAAGTCACCGCGTCGACGTAAACGCAGATTTGTATAGGATCGGAACAGCGCCTCTGTCGGTCTAAACATGACACTATTGTGAGCCCATACTAATCTGCGTTTACGTCGACGCGGTCACTTGTGACGGCGATTTTAAGAAAACTCTCACTAGGCACTCAGAAATCATTGTCTCTTCACATACAAGACACTCTTAGAAGTATATAATAATACTAGCAGTGCCCCGCGGTTTCACCCGCGTCTAGCTAATTTCATGGGTGTCCCAGGGAACTTTCGTGATTTTTTTTAAATAAAAGTAGCCTTAGTTACTCCTTGTAATATCAGCTGTCTGGCAGTGAAAGTCTCGTTAAAATCGGTCCAGCCGTTTCGGATATTACCCGGAACAAACAGACAGACAAACAGACAGAGAAAATTTTATAACTTGGTTTTTTTGTGTCAGTATCGTGTATACGTTCATATGCATTTAGTGAAAAACTGTTATTTTGGATTTACAAACAGACCCTTAAATTTTATATATCTGTATAGACATAGATGTATACATTTTGACGTACATCTATATATTTTAAGATATATGTAAATAAATTTGAAATGCATTTTATTCACCATCTTATCTTTCTTTTGTCAAAAACTGGTAACCATTAAGTCAAGTTAGTGAATACGACTACAAGTCGCATGTGTTATACCTAAAGGCGTAGCTCCCTGTGTACAGACGGCGGCGGGCTGCGCCCCAGCAGCCAGTAGGGCTCGCAGCACTCCAGCACGGCCGCGCCACGCCGCCGCGTGGAGGGCTGTCCGCTGGCAACGGTCGCGACCGTCCACTGACGCACCGCCTGTCAAACAAATCCCTTCCATTGTTGAGCGGAGACAGTTGTTATGATAAGAAAAGTTCCGAGCAAAATATTTTTTTATCTTTATATACCGGGTGTGGGGAAAATAGGACAACTGTTAAAATCTGTGATAGGGTATACTTTTAGGAACCAAATAAAATTATTATGACAAAAATATCTTCTTCCGTTTTCGAGTAATTGACGTTCGAAGTTGACCATATCAAGACCTTATTTTCGCATAAAAATCAGCTGTAACGTAGAGTTGTTCACGTGAAATCTAACTACGTTCTGCCACTAATAGTTCCTGAAATAATCCCATAAAACTATTTTTCGAAACCAGTAACCTTCTTCTTAATTTTTATTTATTTATTTATTTATTTATAGTTAATTATAACGGCGATACCAATTACAATAATTAACTCTAAGTTAATTTTAAAATGTAAAAACTATAATCTTATTCCTTATAAAATTCACACTTATAAAATAGTGGACACTCTCGCATACTTAACCTCACAGAATCTCAAACATTCAAACAAAATATAGTTCCATGCATCCGCAAACAGATCACATTCAGGGCTGGTATCTAGGAGGGCATTGAGCATAGTCAGGGTATGGCACACCGGAGACTGCGCCCTGGCTACAGTTCGGCAGGTCGGCTGCACGAACAATCGGTGCCGGCTGCTGGGTCGGTGTCGCAGATAATTGTTGGGCACGAATAGCCGACAGAAAAGTACATGGAGCTCGGGACTGTCAATAAGCCCTCGAAGGATCTTGCAAGCCACAATTAGCTGATCCAGACCTCGGCGTACCTCCAGAGAGTTGAATCCCAACATTCCCAACAAAAAATTGGTAGGATACATATAGGGATAATTTTTATATACCTTCTTATACAAAAACCTGACAAAAGTTTTCTGTACTTTTTCGAGCGCTAGTATTTGGGACGCTGCATGCGGGTTCCAGACGCAGCTGCTAGCCTCTATCTTACTCCGAACCAGGGACGTATATAAAATCTTTATTATCAGTGGGTCTTGGAAGTCTCGTGCATTCCTTAAAACGAAGCCTAAACGCCTGTAAGATTCCCTACAAAGGGCGGAAATATGATCTCGAAAAGTAAGACCGCGGTCGAAGATCACTCCTAGATCTTTTATGGTGGAAACACGCGTAACGACTTCTCCTCCCATACTGTAGTTGTAATAGATCGGTCGTGAACCTCGACCATAAGTCATGACGGAACACTTACTCATATTAAAGAGAAGCTTATTCTCTATGCTCCATCGGTGGACAGCGTCAACGTCTCTCTGTAGTCTTTTGCAGTCTTCATCAGTTTCAATAACCAATGCGAGCTTTAGGTCATCAGCATATAAAGCTCTTCGGCCCTTAGCAACCATAGCCTATAACTATGTTATCGTTGGAGCTAGATATTTTACGACTTCAATATAGTGATATATTCATAAAACCCTACAACTTCTAGAAGACAACTGTTCCTTTTTCTCCGACACCCTGTATAAGTGAGCCGTGGTGGCCTTGGGGTATGGGCAATCGCCTGCTACGCAAGAGACGCAAGTTCTAATCCCAACGGGGCTTGTACCAAAAAGTGGTTCTAGAAAAACTTAAGTGCAGTGATTCCACACCACGTGCTTTACGGTGAAGGAAAACATCGTGAGGAAACCTGCATGTCTGAGAAGTAATTCGAACACGTATGTATAGTGCTCGAGACGGCGATAGACTCACCATCTGTCACTTTGGCACTTAATCACCTTGTGTGACATGTGAACGTTGTTACAACACCTCTGCCTACCCCTTCGGGAACCCTTCTGGGATGGCGTGAGCGTGATGATTATATCCCCATGTTTGCCTGGATGAGATCGTCTAGTGCGATAAACAAATGCATCTAACATTAGCTGTGCCCCACTGTTTCACCCGCGTAGATTTAATTTCAATGGATTTTTTTTAATTTGCCTAAAATACTCCTTGAAACATGAGCTATCTGTCAGTGAAAGTCCCGTTAAAATCCATCCAGCCGTTTACGCGTGATGCCATGACCAAGGGAAATGGGGATTCATTTTTATTAGGGACATATTTGTTTTTATTGCAGTAAGTATTACTGCCTTTACACATCACAAGATAACATAAAGAACTTACCAATTTTAATAAGTAAATTGACCATGTCTGTGTGTCCTTGCCACGCAGACACGTGCAGTGGAGTCCGACCCTGGAACAATGGTGATGGTCAGCAATGGTAGGCAAAACATATCGTTCCGAACTATATGAACAGCCTTAAAAGTAGTTCCATCTCCTTCTATGATACTGATTTTAAAAGGAATGGACTTAGTTAACTAGCCAAATGGCGAATGGACCTACTGGGTAAGGCGTATCCGAAACCAGAGGACTATAAGCTCTTCCCCATGGACAAGATCTGCCGGCTTGTTCAGGGAGTATTTGAGGAGTCAGGTACGTAGAGCATAAGGGCAAGGGCGGCACAAAAGATCCCAAGGGTCGACTCTTGACGAACGAACGAATCTTTCCTCTTGATAATATTAATGTAGACTAGCTGTGCCCAGAGGCTTTACCCGTATAGACTTAATATAACTCTTTGTAACATCAGCTATCTACCGGTGAAAGTCCCGTAAAAATCAGTCCAGCCGATTCAGAGATTAGCCAGAAGTGAACTCTGGCACGCGACCAACAACAATCAGTCGTAAGCAATGGCGCACTCGTCAATACATTATGTATCGCTGTAATGTATGTTAATTGGTTTTTTTATCATACTTTTTATAGCACTAGCGACTCCGTGGTGTCTGTTTGTTCGTACGCAGTTTACCAGGTCATCTGACTAGGAAATGTACTTATTTATTCATTTACAACTAGCTGTACCCGCGGTTTTATCTACAATAAATTTATGCTATTTTTATCTGCAAATAAATGTCAGTAATATCAAAATATTATTATATCAGGCATATTCGTGTACGTAGTAACAAACTTAATAAAATTACGCTTATAATTTGACAATCAATTTTTAACTGCAAATCTTTTTTTTATTATCCTGCATCCACTCACCTCATTGTCAGTAGTATCAACAGAAGCCCCGCAGTGTTCAATGAGGAACCTGGCCATGGCGAGTCGGTTGTCGAGCGCCAACACGTACAGCGTGCTCCGGCGGTCGGCGTCCACCGCGTCCACCGACGCGCCTCGCGAGTGCAGGATGCCCACTGTCTCCATGTGACCTTCTAGTGCCGCTAGTCTGAAGGACAAGGTATCACCTATTAATCTTCTTTATACATAAAAGTAAATCCCTATTCCCTTGGTCACGACATCACGCGTGAACGGCTGGATGGATTTTAACGGGACTTTCACTGGCAGATAGCTGATGTTTCAAGGAGTGTTTTAGGCTTATTTTATTTAAAAAAAACAGCATGAACCGCGGGGCACAGCTAGTCTATACAATAAAATAGCCGTAGTGGCCGTGGGGTTTGAGCAGTCGCCTGCTACGCAATCGACGCAAGATCGAGTCCCAGCGGGGCCTGTACCAATGAGTTTTTCTAAAAAATTCCGTGCAGTGATTTCACACCACGTGCTTTACGGTGAAGGAAAACATCGTGAGGAGACCTGCATATGTCTGAGAAGTAATTCAAACACGTATGTATAGTGCCTGAAACGGAATGGCAGATCTTGTCTTTGCTGAGGATGACACTGATCACTCGCTCTCCACACAGTATATATACAAGTGCCCAACTAGAACAGTTGGAGCCGGTGTTCCCCAGACATGACACCCGCCTCAATGGAAGATCTTGTCTTTGCTGGGGATGACACTGATCACTCGCTCTCCACACAGTATATATACAAGTTTCCAACTAGAACAGTTGGAGCCGGTGTTCCCCAGACATGACACCCGCCTCAATGTAAGATCTCGTCTTTGCCCTACATATCATATGTACCTGAGAGCAGTCTTCCCATCATGGGCCCGCTGGTCGGGGGGTGCCTGCCAGCGGTCCAGTAATATCTGAACGAGGGTCGAATGTCCTTCCTGAGCAGCCAACATAAGCGCTCCCTTGCCGTCGTTGTCCGCTTCGTCCACCTTAGCGCCCGCTTCCAGTAACGCTTCGCATACTTCTATATGACCTACGAATTTAATCATTTCATCTATATCTATACAGATAAATAAAATTGAAGTGTCTGTTTGTAATTCCAAAATTACAGCTTTTCACTAAATGCATATGAAAGTATACACGCTACTGACACTAAAAAAAACCAAGTTTTAAATTTATTCTCTGTGCGTCTGTCTGTTGGTTCCGGGTAATCTGGACGGATTTTAACGGAACTTTCACTGGCAGGTAGCTGATGTTTCAAGGAGTAACTATAGCTACTTTTATTTATTAAAAATAGTAGGGATCCGCGATAATAAGGATGAAACTAAATCTACGCGGGTGATACCGCGGGGCACAGCTAGTATCTCTATAAATATAGCCTACGTGTTAATCTGATGTATAAGCTATATTATTGAAATATTTCATTATAATCCATTCAGTAGTTTTTACGTGAAAGAGTAACAAACATACATTCTTAAAAAAATTCTCGTTCATAATATGTGTACCTTCAAAAGCAGCATAGTGAAGCGGAGTCCATCCAGAATTATCCCTGTGATGTTCGTCGAGACCTCTGTCTAGCAGCTGACGGACCACCTCCACATTGCCTACACACAAAACACTACTTATTAATATATGCGAGGGTTACAGAGGGCCTAGTGAGTTTTTCACTGTTTTTGGGCAGCGGCGGTGCTGAGCACAGTCCGTCCCTCGGGGTCCATGGTGTCCCCGCAGGCTCCCCAGACCAGCAGCCTCACTGACCTTGGGCAGCGGCGGTGCTGAGCACAGTCCGTCCCTCGGGGTCCATGGTGTCCCCGCAGGCTCCCCAGACCAGCAGCCTCACTGACCTTGGGCAGCGGCGGTGCTGAGCACAGTCCGTCCCTCGGGGTCCATGGTGTCCCCGCAGGCTCCCCAGACCAGCAGCCTCACTGACCTTGGGCAGCGGCGGTGCTGAGCACAGTCCGTCCCTCGGGGTCCATGGTGTCCCCGCAGGCTCCCCAGACCAGCAGCCTCACTGACCTTGGGCAGCGGCGGTGCTGAGCACAGTCCGTCCCTCGGGGTCCATGGTGTCCCCGCAGGCTCCCCAGAACAGCAGCCTCACTGACCTTGGGCAGCGGCGGTGCTGAGCACAGTCCGTCCCTCGGGGTCCATGGTGTCCCCGCAGGCTCCCCAGACCAGCAGCCTCACTGACCTTGGGCAGCGGCGGTGCTGAGCACAGTCCGTCCCTCGGGGTCCATGGTGTCCCCGCAGGCTCCCCAGACCAGCAGCCTCACTGACCTTGGGCAGCGGCGGTGCTGAGCACAGTCCGTCCCTCGGGGTCCATGGTGTCCCCGCAGGCTCCCCAGACCAGCAGCCTCACTGACCTTGGGCAGCGGCGGTGCTGAGCACAGTCCGTCCCTCGGGGTCCATGGTGTCCCCGCAGGCTCCCCAGACCAGCAGCCTCACTGACCTTGGGCAGCGGCGGTGCTGAGCACAGTCCGTCCCTCGGGGTCCATGGTGTCCCCGCAGGCTCCCCAGACCAGCAGCCTCACTGACCTTGGGCAGCGGCGGTGCTGAGCACAGTCCGTCCCTCGGGGTCCATGGTGTCCCCGCAGGCTCCCCAGACCAGCAGCCTCACTGACCTTGGGCAGCGGCGGTGCTGAGCACAGTCCGTCCCTCGGGGTCCATGGTGTCCCCGCAGGCTCCCCAGAACAGCAGCCTCACTGACCTTGGGCAGCGGCGGTGCTGAGCACAGTCCGTCCCTCGGGGTCCATGGTGTCCCCGCAGGCTCCCCAGACCAGCAGCCTCACTGACCTTGGGCAGCGGCGGTGCTGAGCACAGTCCGTCCCTCGGGGTCCATGGTGTCCCCGCAGGCTCCCCAGACCAGCAGCCTCACTGACCTTGGGCAGCGGCGGTGCTGAGCACAGTCCGTCCCTCGGGGTCCATGGTGTCCCCGCAGGCTCCCCAGACCAGCAGCCTCACTGACCTTGGGCAGCGGCGGTGCTGAGCACAGTCCGTCCCTCGGGGTCCATGGTGTCCCCGCAGGCTCCCCAGACCAGCAGCCTCACTGACCTTGGGCAGCGGCGGTGCTGAGCACAGTCCGTCCCTCGGGGTCCATGGTGTCCCCGCAGGCTCCCCAGACCAGCAGCCTCACTGACCTTGGGCAGCGGCGGTGCTGAGCACAGTCCGTCCCTCGGGGTCCATGGTGTCCCCGCAGGCTCCCCAGACCAGCAGCCTCACTGACCTTGGGCAGCGGCGGTGCTGAGCACAGTCCGTCCCTCGGGGTCCATGGTGTCCCCGCAGGCTCCCCAGACCAGCAGCCTCACTGACCTTGGGCAGCGGCGGTGCTGAGCACAGTCCGTCCCTCGGGGTCCATGGTGTCCCCGCAGGCTCCCCAGACCAGCAGCCTCACTGACCTTGGGCAGCGGCGGTGCTGAGCACAGTCCGTCCCTCGGGGTCCATGGTGTCCCCGCAGGCTCCCCAGACCAGCAGCCTCACTGACCTTGGGCAGCGGCGGTGCTGAGCACAGTCCGTCCCTCGGGGTCCATGGTGTCCCCGCAGGCTCCCCAGACCAGCAGCCTCACTGACCTTGGGCAGCGGCGGTGCTGAGCACAGTCCGTCCCTCGGGGTCCATGGTGTCCCCGCAGGCTCCCCAGACCAGCAGCCTCACTGACCTTGGGCAGCGGCGGTGCTGAGCACAGTCCGTCCCTCGGGGTCCATGGTGTCCCCGCAGGCTCCCCAGACCAGCAGCCTCACTGACCTTGGGCAGCGGCGGTGCTGAGCACAGTCCGTCCCTCGGGGTCCATGGTGTCCCCGCAGGCTCCCCAGACCAGCAGCCTCACTGACCTTGGGCAGCGGCGGTGCTGAGCACAGTCCGTCCCTCGGGGTCCATGGTGTCCCCGCAGGCTCCCCAGACCAGCAGCCTCACTGACCTTGGGCAGCGGCGGTGCTGAGCACAGTCCGTCCCTCGGGGTCCATGGTGTCCCCGCAGGCTCCCCAGACCAGCAGCCTCACTGACCTTGGGCAGCGGCGGTGCTGAGCACAGTCCGTCCCTCGGGGTCCATGGTGTCCCCGCAGGCTCCCCAGACCAGCAGCCTCACTGACCTTGGGCAGCGGCGGTGCTGAGCACAGTCCGTCCCTCGGGGTCCATGGTGTCCCCGCAGGCTCCCCAGACCAGCAGCCTCACTGACCTTGGGCAGCGGCGGTGCTGAGCACAGTCCGTCCCTCGGGGTCCATGGTGTCCACGCAGGCTCCCCAGAACAGCAGCCTCACTGACCTTGGGCAGCGGCGGTGCTGAGCACAGTCCGTCCCTCGGGGTCCATGGTGTCCCCGCAGGCTCCCCAGACCAGCAGCCTCACTGACCTTGGGCAGCGGCGGTGCTGAGCACAGTCCGTCCCTCGGGGTCCATGGTGTCCCCGCAGGCTCCCCAGACCAGCAGCCTCACTGACCTTGGGCAGCGGCGGTGCTGAGCACAGTCCGTCCCTCGGGGTCCATGGTGTCCACGCAGGCTCCCCAGAACAGCAGCCTCACTGACCTTGGGCAGCGGCGGTGCTGAGCACAGTCCGTCCCTCGGGGTCCATGGTGTCCCCGCAGGCTCCCCAGACCAGCAGCCTCACTGACCTTGGGCAGCGGCGGTGCTGAGCACAGTCCGTCCCTCGGGGTCCATGGTGTCCACGCAGGCTCCCCAGACCAGCAGCCTCACTGACCTTGGGCAGCGGCGGTGCTGAGCACAGTCCGTCCCTCGGGGTCCATGGTGTCCCCGCAGGCTCCCCAGACCAGCAGCCTCACTGACCTTGGGCAGCGGCGGTGCTGAGCACAGTCCGTCCCTCGGGGTCCATGGTGTCCCCGCAGGCTCCCCAGACCAGCAGCCTCACTGACCTTGGGCAGCGGCGGTGCTGAGCACAGTCCGTCCCTCGGGGTCCATGGTGTCCACGCAGGCTCCCCAGAACAGCAGCAGGCGGACAGTCCTGGCGTGTCCAGCGGCAGCTGCGGCCCACAAAGCTGTTCGACCCCCCGAATCCATAGCTTCGATGTCCGCCTCGCCTTCCAGCAGGATCTCGCAGATCTCCCTATGAAAAATAAATAAAAGTTCACAAAAACTAATAATTTATTAAATAACATTCAGTTAAATAAGGATGCTGGACTGGTTATAACCATGTGAGTAAAACTGGGGTGTTGTTTTGCATCAGTTCCATATTTACGGAGATTGAGTAGTGCCCTCGGCTGTCTTTTGACTCCATCATCAGATCGACTGCTAACCTTCATAAGTTAGGAGTACTTATAAATATTGAATGCAAATTCCTACTAATATTATAAATGCGAAAGTAACTCTGTCTGTCTGTCTGTTACTCTTTCCCACTTAAACCTCTCAACCGATTTTGATGAAATTTGGCACAGATAATCTTTAGACCCTGAGAAAGGACATAGGCTACCTTTTATTTAAAAATATTTGGTTTCTGCGACTATAAGGATGAAACTAAATCTACGCGGGTGAAACCGCGGGGCACAGCTAGTAATACTATAAAGAGGAAAAATCTTATTGTTTTTTTGTTTGTTTGCATTGAATAGGCTCCGAAACTACTAGACCGATCTTGAAAATTCTTTCAGCAATGTATAGCTACATCATCGGCGAGTAACATAGGCTATATTTTATCCCCGAACTCCCACGGGAACGGGAACGACGCGGGTGAAACCACTAGTATTAAAAAGATTGTACTAACGTGTGTCCCTCAAAAGCGGCGACGAGTAGCGGCGTAGCGCGGTCCCTGTCGGCGCAGTCGACGCCGGCGCCGCGCTCCACCAGCAGGGCTGCCACCGCCGCGCCGCCCGCGCACAGGGCTGCTACGCCCAGCGCTGTGCGACCTACCACCGACAAACTCACTTAACCTCTCGTCTGCTTTGTCACGGATCCGTGTCGCGACGAAATACGTTGAAAAATGAATCTTACATCAATTCTTTTAGGTTTTTTATTCTCAAAATGAAACGTTTGAATTTTGTTGAAAAATAAGTCTTACGACTACTCTATTAGGTTTCTATTTACTAAAAACGTAAGCAAACACGTGTTACAGCTCGAATCAGACCATACGGTTCACGGTGACTTGTGTGACGACTAGATGGGGATTTTGCACTTTCAAGAGCCGTGGCGTTTGAACAGTCAAAGACGTATATCCTTTGTCTTCTAAATCTGTCACGTTGGCATTTAATCATCTTCGGTGAAATATGGATTTTGTTGTTGAACACTTCTGCTTGCCCCTTCGGGGACCCTACTGACTGTGTGAAATATTTTTTCCACGTTAACATCCGAATCCGCACAGCTTCCATAATTACTCTAATAAAAACTCAAATAGTGCACAATATACTGAAAGCTACTAAAGGTCAGGAGGTCCACCACAAACATTTCGCAAATATGCTGTCCTTTTGGCCTGCGAGTGTATATAATATAATATACCATCCTCGTCAGCATGGTCGATGGCCGCCCCGGCGTCGAGCAGTGTCCGCACGATGTCAGCGTGTCCCATGTATAATATAGTTACCATCCTCGTCAGCATGGTCGATGGCCGCCCCGGCGTCGAGCAGTGTCCGCACGATGTCGGCGTGTCCCATGTATAATATAGTTACCATCCTCGTCAGCATGGTCGATGGCCGCCCCGGCGTCGAGCAGTGTCCGCACGATGTCGGCGTGTCCCATGTATAATATAGTTACCATCCTCGTCAGCATGGTCGATGGCCGCCCCGGCGTCGAGCAGTGTCCGCACGATGTCGGCGTGTCCCATGTATAATATAGTTACCATCCTCGTCAGCATGGTCGATGGCCGCCCCGGCGTCGAGCAGTGTCCGCACGATGTCGGCGTGTCCCATGTATAATATAGTTACCATCCTCGTCAGCATGGTCGATGGCCGCCCCGGCGTCGAGCAGTGTCCGCACGATGTCGGCGTGTCCCATGTATAATATAGTTACCATCCTCGTCAGCATGGTCGATGGCCGCCCCGGCGTCGAGCAGTGTCCGCACGATGTCGGCGTGTCCCATGTATAATATAGTTACCATCCTCGTCAGCATGGTCGATGGCCGCCCCGGCGTCGAGCAGTGTCCGCACGATGTCGGCGTGTCCCATGTACGCGGCGGCGATGAGCGGCGTGCGTCCCTCGGCGTCGGGTCGGTCCGGGGCCGCTCCGGCGGCTAACAGCCTCTCCACGACCGTCTCGTGGCCTGACCACGCCGCCGCTCTGGACATAACAGTAGCCAAAGCTATAGTGACCAACTCATTGTCATGCTTGGCTATCATCTATATTATCAGTTACACTATAATATGCCTTTTCACAATATATTTACGTATCAAACTCCTAATCCTGAGACCCCAACAATGTATGGGATAAGGCCAGGGAGATGATGATATGGTACACGAAGTACCAGGCGCACATAACGGACAAGGAGTTAATAAGTTGATTGCGACTAACATGGAGCCACATCGGGTTGGATCAAGTGCCGACCCAACAATGTATGGGATAAGGCCAGGGAGATGATGATATGGTACACGAAGTACCAGGCGCACATAACGGACAAGGAGTTAATAAGTTGATTGCGACTAACATGGAGCCACATCGGGTTGAATCAAGTGCCGACTCCAACAATGTATGGGATAAGGCCAGGGAGATGATGATGAATACTAATTGAGTGTAACGGTTACCTCAAAGCAGTTCTGTTGTCAGCGTCCACGCAGTCCACGTCGCAACCAAATTCCAAGAGTACTTCCACAACCTGCAATTTTAAGGCTTAAATTACTCTTTTACTGACTTATATCTTGACTGTGAGTGAAAATTGTACTTGTCAGACAAAAGAATTATATTCTTATGAGAAATAAACATCCAAAACCTATCTATCTATCTATGTTTACATATAAAATTATCTATACATCTATACAGATAAATAAAATTGAAGTGTCTGTTTGTAAATCCAAACAGCTGTTCACAAAATGCATATGAAAGTATACACGCTACTGACACTTAAAAACCAAGTTCTAAAATTTTTCTCTGTCTGTCTGTCTGTCTATCTGTTTGTTCCGCGTAATCTCCAAAACGGCTGGACCGATTTAAACGGGACTTTCACTGGCATGTAGCTGATGTTTCGAGGAGTAACTAAGGCTACTTTTATTTTAAAAAAAGATTAGGGTTCCGCGACAATAGGGATGAAACTTGCCGGTTCTTCTCAGAAGGCTAGTTCCCGAACCGGTGGTAAATTCCTCGACATTCATAAGTGCTTTACTAGGGCCTAAACCGAATGAATAATTTTCATTTTCAAAGCCTACACACCTCGGTGTGTCCGGCCCAGGCGGCGGCCCTTAGCGGGCTCCAGCCGTCGCCGTCGGCGGCGTCGACGCGCGCGCCGGCGGCCAGCAGCGCGGCGGCGGCGGCGGCACGACCCCCCCGCGCCGCGCCGTGCAGCGCACTGCCGCCCGACGCGTCCACCGCGCTGCACGCCGACGGGAACCGCTGCAATGCAACATATACACACTCTCAGGAATTAACTCCATGCTCACCTGAATGAGCTGAGGAGCTCGTGGCACTGTTGCTATTGCGCATATCATTCGATCAGCGAAGTTAAGCAACCATACGCCTAGCCAGTAGTTGCATGGGTGACCGCCCGAGTTCCCTCCGTGCCTCGGGGAGCACGTTAAGCCGTCGGTCCCGGTTGCCAATTTAACATCTTTGGCAATCGTTACAGGTCAGTCGGAGGCCTAAAAATAATCTGACAACTGGTTTAACCCAGATCACAGATTTTCCTCCTAACTGGAGTTTCGAAGGTCAGATGGCAGTCGCTTCGTATAAAAATCAGGTGATCAGCCACATCGGGTTGAATCAATGAACAATGTATGGGATCAGGCCAGGGAGATGATGCTCACCTGAATAAGCTGCATGCTGAGGGGAACCGCTGACATACAACATATGTCTACAGAAAGATAGTCTAGTGCGAGTTTTTCACTGCCGCCGTCACAACTCACCACGTCGACGTAACGCAGATTTGTATAGGATCGGAACAGCGCCTCTGTCGGCCTAAACATGACACTATTGTGAGCCCATACAAATCTGCGTTTACGTCGACGCGGTAACTTGTGACGGCGATTTTAAGAAATCTCGCACTAGACACTGTGTTTAGAATTAACTGCATGCTGACGGGAACCGCTGCCCAACAACGTATATTAGGAATGAACTGAATGCTGAAGGGAACCGCTGCGATACAACGTCTGCTAGAAATGAGCTGAATGCTGGTGGAAACCGCTGCGATACAACATATATGTGGGAAGAGGTTATATGTTAGAATGATAGGCACCGTGTGATCGGAAAGAATAAAGGAAGAAGTAAAAAGTGACGGATGACAGAACGATGGTGGAAGACGTGAAAGACGGACGACGAAAGACGTAAAGATTATTTATTATTTAAAGATGTGTTTATTTAAGTCGATATTATATTAAGACGAAGTACAGAAGATCCATTCAAACATTCCTCGTTATATTTTATTCAATCACACATATATTAGGATTGAAGATGGCATTCTCGTCATACTTGTGTACAGGTGCTGCTTGTGGGGGCTGCTCATCTCAAGCTACGCATTTAGATATAAGTACAACTACTAGACTTTTCTTTATGTTTATTTTTATCGACATTTGTACATTGGAACTGTGTCCATGTGCTTACATTTCTCAAATGATTTATTTTGTGTTTTTTTTTTTAATTGTATAATATTTTTGAAAAGAGTAATTACTGAGTTTCTTGCCAGGTTGTTCTCAGTAAAAGCAACCTTCCGAACCTGGCGGTAGCATGTATAATTCTGTAAATTGTGTCATTCTGACGATTTGAAAGTGCTTTGTATAAAGTCTAATCGAATAAAGATATTTTTGACTTTGACTTTGACTTTGACTTTGAAGTGAATGTTGTATATACCTACTGTTAGGTAGGAATTAAATGCTGATGGGAACCGCTGCAATACAATATACGCCTACTGTTATATACGTTATACGTTAATACGTTGCATGCTGACGGGAACCGCTGTTACACACCACTACATTCGCTCAAATTTCTTCATACTTTTCCTAAGTTAACTTTTAAATTCTTTGACGTCACGATTTTTGAGCGCTGACCTTGAATGAGTAATTTTGAGCACATTTATCCATACTATTTTAGCTTATTAAACATACCTTAAGAAGAGCAATAAGCGCCTCATCATCTCCTTTGGAAGCCAACTCGTGTACAATATTAGGGTCCAGTAAGATAGGGTCCTCTTCCTCCACAGTAGGGTCCATCAGCCCATCGTCTGTAGGCTGGTCTAATGGTAGCTGTGGACACAAATTTAAAGATCTTTTAATTGGGTGAATCAACTTTTTTACCCACACCAAGAATGTCTATGGAGTTACCGCTAATGTACCTCAGTATACAGGTAACTCCGCAGACAATCAGCGTATTTTACCATAAATTTTCACGGAAATTATCAATTTTCGAGAAGTTTATCAAGTTTCCCGCTGTGCCTAATAATCATAGATACTATAGCTATACAAATTATGTGCGTACATATAACCAAATGGAGTATTTAAATAAGAAATGGCCGGGGACAGCAAAGTGTGGGTAAAATAGTTGATTCACCCAATTACATAAAAGTATCGTCAAAGGTGTATGATTCCCGTACAATAATTAATTTGTATGATTTAATTTATAAATGTTAGCCCCCCGGATTCGATAGGTAGAAAAGCAAATCTATATATCTACTAGCTGTGCCCCGCGGTTTCACCCACGTAGATTTAGTTTCATCCTTATGGTCGCGGAAACCTAATATTTTTAATAAATCAAAGGTAGCCTATGTCCTTTCTCAGGGTCTAAAGATTGTCTGTGCCAAATTTCATCAAAATCGGTTGAGAGGTTTAAGCGGGAAAGCGTAACAGACAGACAGAGTTACTTTCGCATTTATAATATTAGTAGAGATACGGATAAATAAAATTGATGTATCTGTTTGTTTGTCTATTCCAAAATAACAGCTTTTCAGTAAATGCATGTGAAAATAAGAAAAAAAAACAATTTTTTATTTTTTTATCTTTGTTTGTTCTGGGTAACCTCAGAAACGGCTGGACCGATTTTAGCGGGAGCTTTCACTGACAGTAAGCTAATGTTACAAGGAGTAACTTAGGCTACTTTTTTTAATTAGAGTTCCGAACTTTACAATAGAATACCCGGAATAGTCGGGTGTTTCCACTCCCGTGGGTCGGAGCACGTTGCACCGTTGGTCCTACGCGTGATCTCTCTCCGGTCGTGTGGGATTGCCTCCCATCCCACTATGAGAGTGAGCCAATAAACAGTGCACCTGTGTTTGCACATACGCGTGCACTATAATATCCCCTGCGCACATGGCTAATGCAGATTACCCGGAACAAACAGACAGACAGAGAAAAATTTTTAAACTTGGTTTTTCGGTGTCAGTAGCGTGTACAATTTCATATGCATTTAGTGAAGTGAAAAGCTGTTATTTTGGAATTACAAACAGACACTTCAATGTTATTTATCTGTATAGATGTATAGATTAAATGCACTCACCAGTCCCTTGCCATCGTCAGTGGGGGCGGAGTCCCTGGTCAGTTCGAGCAGGGCCCGCAGCACGCGGCGGTCGCGCGGCCATCTGCCCACTGAGCCGGTCATCAGGTCTGGTAGTAACGACTCCAACGGCGACTGTGGGGCTGGGAACAATAGATATAAATAAATATAATAATCTTCACACCAGAACCTATGGAACTCAATCAGTACATAGTATAAAACAAAGTCGCTTTTTCTGTCCCTATGTATGCTTAAATCTTTAAAACTACGCAACAGATTTTGATGCCGTTTTTTTTATAGATAGAGTGATTGAAGAGGAAGGTTTATATGTATAACTAGCTGTGCGCAGCGGTTTCACTATATATAACTCAAAGGTGACTGACTGACTGACTGACATAGTGATCTATCAACGCACAGCCCAAACCACTGGACGGATCGGGCTGACATTTGGCATGCAGGTACATGTTATGACGTAGGCATCCGCTAAGAAAGGATTTTGATTAATTCTACCCCCAAGGGGATAAAATAGGGGATGAAAGTTTGTATGAAACTAAATTTTAGCGGGACACAGCTAGCCGGTTATAAACATACATACACACAAATCTTTATAACATTATTATGGTAAAGATTTAGGTCAATGCACCGCAATACTCCGCAATACTCCGCTATGCAAACGACAAAACATGAATCACATATTTTTCAGAGCATATTAGCAGCGTATTATGATGTTTTATATATAAAAACTAGCTGTGCCCTGCGGTTTCACCCGCGTAGATTTAGTTTCATCCTTATTGTCGCGGGACCCTAATATTTTTAATAAATTAAAGTAGCCTCAGTTACTCCTTGAAACATCAGCTACCTGCCAGTGAAAGTCCCGTTAAAATCGGTCCAGCCGTTTCGGAGATTACCCGGAACAAACAGACAGACAGACAGACGGACAGACAGAGAAAAATTTTATAACTTGGTTTTTTTGCGTCAGTATCGTGTATACTTTCAGATGCATTTAGTGAAAAACTGGTATTTTGGATTCACAAACAGACACTTCAATTTTATTTATCTGTATAGACTAGCTGTGCCCTGCGTAAAACTAAATCTACGCGGGTGAAACCGCGGAACCTTAATATTATTAATAAATAAAAGTTAAAAAGTTATTCTTAAAGTTACTCCTTGGAATATCAGCTGCATGCCAGTGAAAAACCCGTTAATATCGGTCCAGCCATTTCAGAGATTACCCGGGACAAACAGACATACAGAGAGAGAAAAAAAACTTGGTCACGGCATCACTCGTAAACGGCTGGATGGATTTTAACGAAACTTTCACTGGCAGATAGCTGATGTTTCAAGGAGTGTTTGGACAAATTTTATTTTAAAAAACATAAGGGTTCTGCGTGACACCCATGAAATTAATTCTACCCGGGTGAAACGGCGGGGCGCAGCTAGTTGAATAAAAATAAGAGATTTAAACATGGTCTAATGTGGGTGTACTATAAGTATCTCTGCCTACCGCTTTGGCATGCAGACGTGAAAATATGTATGTATGAGAAAACAAAATACGTACCAAAATGCCAATATCCCATGATTTTCAAATTTTCACTTATTATATCAGACGTAGGCATTTTTAATAAAAAAAAAATCACTGCACGATTATTAATCGAATTAATGTCTAACGTATTACTTTATATTCTTTATTTGAACACTTTGAAAAATCTCTGACTACCCTCATTCATTTTTTTTCAAACGAAAACACAACTACTCTCTTTCAAAGCTAACAAAATACTAACCATACAATTCCTAGTACAGTCATCTTAGAAATATTCACGAGCGAATCACTGCCTTATTACGTTTACATAAGACTCATTACTAATCGGTATTAGTTGACACACTCATATATACGCTTGAGTGACGGAAACGCAACTTTATCGCTATAGATATAAGAGCCATTTCAATATGTTGTATGATCGACAACTTTTTACAGGAAATGATAATACAAGTACATGGAATTTATTTGTTTTCACATATTATAATAAAATTATTTGATAATTAAAGACTGCCTCGAAGGTCTAGTGGTCGCAAGCGCTACTACGGATCGAGCACTGGGGGCCTACTCGCTTTTTCCGAAAAACGAGAAACCGGCCGAACGTCCCTACCACGGTTCTTAGGGGCAAAATCACCGATCGCTACAAAGTCTTAGCTTAATAAAGCTAAGTTTCCGGTAATCTGGTTTTTTCACCAGCACCATTTTAAACGCGTTTACGAAAACAAACATTTCGATTGGCGAGAGCCCTAAAATGTTGTAACGCGTTTCGTTTTACGGCATATCTACATCTACGATGTCAAGTTCAACAAAATTATTTGACGTTTATATATTCTAAACCTACTTTAATTGAATTATTAGACCCCGTCTTATTCAAATCAAAAAGTTTTATTCAACATAAGGGACACTTGGAACACTTATTGAACGTCATTTCTCTTACGCTAACTTAAGTTAATTTACTACCGTTTCCAAAAGTAAGCCTGTCAGGAGAAATTTGTTGGGTATTACCATCTGTAATGCCCCCCGCAGTCTGTATTAGTGGCCGGTTAATGGCAATAGGCTCGCCCTCTATTACATGGAACTTAAATATAACTAGCGAAACTCGCTAGCGTCTCCGCCGAATATTTGTATGAGAAATTACACAGCGCCTCCAAGCGGTGACGTGAAGAACTAAAATATGTCTTACTAATATTGTCGGAGACGCTAGCCTAGGATTAGGATAGCTAGATTAGGATATCGGTGGTAAACTCGTGATAGGGGTACAGCTGTAGGATTTGCCACCATAAGACCAACAAGTGTTAATTGACGTAAATAACCGGAAAACAATGTCTTTGAATACTCAACGATATTCTGAAAAAGTCTTGCACATTTGAGAAAGTATACTATTTGTCATTGCGCGAATCAAGGCGCTTAGTCAAAGATAATTCATCGCGAGGATAAAACGTAAAATTCTTTAAAAATACCTACTTAATAAGGTTAGATACAGATATGACGACTGATAGAGAGTAATGGAAGAGAACAACACATCAGTGACACATGGTGAGTCCATCGTCGTCTCAGGCACTATACGTCTTTGCGATTTTGCCTTCACAGCTAAATATATAGTACCTGGTTGACCGAGCTGTGCTCGGTTTCTTTTTCTCACAAAAAACTAAACTTTACGGGAACTGCTGCAACGATTTTCATGAAATGTTGTATGTAGGGGGTTTTGGGGGCAAAAAAAATATCTAGCTAGGTTTCACTTTCAGAAAACATCGTTTTGACCATGTTTTCATGTACTGAAAAACTCATAAAATATCAATACAATACGACAGTAAATTTCGCCGACAACTGTCAAGTTATGATAGCTCAGAGGTGAGGCTGTCAGCTTAAGAGGTGATAACGAAACTAGAGTACCCCGGTTCGAAACTGACGTTCAGCGGTTATTTTTTTTTCTTTTGGTTCCTTTTTTTTCTACTTTATTTTCTTTTGTGGCAAAAGTTTAGTTTTTTGTGAAAAAAGGGTCAACCAGGTACTAAAATGTTTAATAACTAGAATCCATTACAGTGAATACGGAGCGACAAATAAGGAAACAATTATTACGGGGAATAATTACACCGTTAATTGTAATGAATGGGAAATCACATACGACAGGACAAATGATCGTAATTATAGATATTTAATACAGATCAAACAAACAAACAAACAAATTCCCTACATTGTTCTCGTCGGCACACGAATTGAGCACTACAGTTATTATGATAAGAAAAGTTCTGAGCAAAATATGGTTTATCTATACATCTATACATACAGATAAATAAAATTGAAGTGTCTGTTTGTAATTCCAAAATAACAGCTTTTCACTAAATGCATATGAAAGTATACACGCTACTGACACTAAAAACCAGGTTTTAAATTTTTTCTCTGTCTGTCTGTTTGTTTGTTCCGGGTAATCTCTGAAACAGCTGGACGGATTTTAACGGGACTTTCACTGGCAGCTGATTTTTCAAGGAGTAACTTATGCTACTTGTTTTTTTAAATATTAGGGTTCCGCGACATGCAGCATGAAACTAAAACTACGCGGGTGAAACTGCGGGGCACAGCTAGTCTTATATATAATCTTATATACGTCACGGCATCACGGCTGAACGGGTGGACTGATTCTACCGGGACTTTCATTGGCAGATAGCTGAAGTTTCAAGAAATGTTTTAGGCTATTTTTTTTTTCAAAATACAGCGTCGATCTAAATCTACACGGGTGAAACCGCGGGGCACAACTAGTATATTATATAAATATTCACCTGCATTAGAATCGTTGCTCTCCGATTTCATTTCAACATCCTGATCTTCTGTTTGCGTTATTTCTTTCTGTAACAATTATAATCTTATTAGTATTGCCGTCCATCTGTTACCAGAGCCTGAAGGCAAAGTAACATTATCCTCACGCTTCGCTAGTAGAAACGATACAAAATGTACGGGAATGACATATGTCACGTGACTGATTTATGTCAATACCATACATTATTATTAATACTAGCATTCTACTCACAGCTTCCTTTCTTTCCTTCTTGCTATATCTCTTAAACTCAATCTTAAAAATATCTTTATTCGATCAGACTTTTTACAATGAACTTTCAAATCGCACTTTCTTTATCTCATCCTCCCTCTCTCTCTCCCTCTCCCTATCTCACTCTCCCTCTCTCACTCTCCCACTCTCACTCTCCCTCTCTCACTCTCCCTCTCTCACTCTCCCTCTCTCACTCTCCCTCTCTCACTCTCCCTCTCTCACTCTCCCCCTCTCACTCTATCTATCTTTCTCTCTCCCTCGCTCTTTCTATGTCTCTCTCTATCTTTCTTTCAATTTTCTCCCTGTCACTATTTTACATCATCTCTCGTCATTCTTTACTTCTCTCTCGTTCTTTATCTCTTTCCCTCTCTCTTTCTTCCACATTTCTCTCACTTCATCCACAATCATGCATCTCGTCACACTCATCCTACAGTTCCTCATGCTCCGAATTGTACCTTTATCATGTTGATGATAACAAACAGCCATATGGCAGTGTTACCTGATGATCCTTCGGAAGCCGGTCCCTCCGCAGCGCAGCCTCGACGTCGGCCCCCGAGCCCAGCACCCACAGGAGCACCAACGTGTGGAGATCCAGCTCCTCACATCCCACCCTGGGATACAACTTACTATATAGACTCTACACCTTTTAGAAGAACATTTTTGCCAGGGGTTCGTGGCACAGAATTGGCACGAAACAGATAAATAAAATTGAAGTGTCTGTTTGTAATTCCAAAATAACAGCTTTTCACTATACATATGAAAGTAAACACGGTACTGATACTGAAAAACCAAGTTTTTTTTTTTCTGTTTGTCTGTCCGTCTGTTTGTCTGTCTGTCTGTTTGTCTGTCTGTCTGTTTGTTACGGGTAATCTACGAAATGGCTAGACCGATTTTAACGGGACTTTCACTGGCAGATTGCTAATGTTTCAAGGAGTAGCTTTGGCTACAAAAAACAGATTAGGGTTCCGCGGACCAACCACGAAACTAGGTTTACGCGGATGAAAGCGCAAGACACAGCTAATTTATCATAATTTAAAGCATTTTTAAAAGCGGTATGATGACAGAGGGGTGATGATAATATAAAATATTTACTTACACAGTCTTGTGTTTCTTAAGTGAAGCCAGGTGTTGTTCGAGGCTCGTCATGTGATACACGTAGTGGTGGATCTCCAGGGCTGTCAACCTGACAATTACAAATCACTATCACTACATAGTATAAAACAAAGTAGCTTTTTCTGGCCCTATGTATGTTTAAATCTTTAAAACTACGCACCGGATATTGATGCGGTTTTTTAAATAGATAGAGTTATTGAAGAGGAAAGTTTATATGTATAATAATCATGAAATCATCAATAAATAAGTCCCGCTTCTTCTTCATTACCATTTTTAAGAAAAAAGTGTATCTCTGTAATCTATACATCTATACAGATAAATAAAATTGAAGTGTCTGTTTGTAATTCCAAAAAAAAACAACTTTTTACTTAATTCACATGAAAGCATATAATATATTTAAAAATAATTATCCGTCTGTTTGTTCTGGGTAATCTCCGAAACGGCTGCACCGATTTTAACGGGACTTTCGCTGGCGGGTATCTAATAACAAGGAGTAATTTGGGCTACTTTTAATCAAAAAAAACATAAGGGCTCCGCGGACACCCGTGATATGAACTCCGCGCGGGTGAAATGAAAGACTGCTAATCTACAATAGAATCAATTAGTATCGTCACAAGCGGTTGTAGTGCAGCGTACCTCTTGGCCAACAGTGTATAATACATAGCGAGGGCGGCGTGTCCGTCGGCGGGCGAGCACAGGTAGCGCCGCGTGCAATGCTTCACGTCCACCAACCACGCGGCGAACGAGTGGTGGAACAGCGACAGGTAGCCCGTCGACCGCTCCTGGACTAGGATCCTGTGGGATGTAGGAAGCTGATGTTTCAAAGAGTGTTTTAGGCTATTTTATTTAAAAAAAACAGCATGAAACTAAATCTACGCGGGTGAAACCGCGGGGCACAGCTAGTCAATGAATAGATATAATTAAAAAAATACATGGTTTTTTTTTAATGTTCTCGTTTTGGTTTTTTGGGGTAGTTTTGTATTTAGATTTCTTTTTATTATGAAATAGATATGTCTGTGACATAAGTGTGCCCTAAAAAGTGTAGACCCGTGATATTTCTATATTTTACCTTCTCAGCAGATGTAATCGGCGATTGAAGTCTTCCCGCGACACGCTGTATTCTTTTGTGAGTAGACACTTGTATAGCATTTCCTCTGTGACGCCGCAACGGGCTGCCAGCAACACGTCGAGCAACAGACGAACCTGGGACAAAACATTATATCATATTTATATCGTAACATTATATACCCCTGTCTCCTACACTACACACTACTCTGTCTCTCTCCACCTCCACTTTACTCGCTACATCTCCCCCTATCTCTCTACCCCCCTGTTCTCTGTCACCCCCTGCTCTCTCGACACCCCCCCTTATCTATCCACACCATGCTGTTCTCTTTCCATCTCCCCTAACTCTTTTCACCTCCCCCTATTTCCCACTCCCCGGTTCTCTGTCAGCCCACTTCTTTTTGACACCCCCCCCTTATCTATCCACACCCTCCTCACCTCCCAATTACTCTTACCATCTCCCCGCCCTCTTACCACCCCCATGTTCTCGGTCACCCCCCCTCCACCTCTCAGTACAGTACCTTAGTGAGTCCATCTCCCTGCTCTCTCTCCACCCCCTCGTTCTCTCTCGACCTTCTCCTTTCTCTATCCATCTCCCCCCGAGTACCTTAGTGAACCGTCGTCCATGGAACAGCCTCTGCGCAAGCCACAGGTACAATCCGTTGAGCGTCCCCGGGATCTCTCTGATCTCACGCAGCGCTATGAAGCCTTCAGCCACGCCATCCAGCACCTGATCATAACAATACAGTTATTATACTGCCGAGTTCACTGATATAGACAGGCTATCTATATCTGTGGCTAAGTTGGTCTATACTAGGTGTCGACCGACTTTCCTTTCAAATATTGTTTGAAAGTCGACCAAATTACCTCCAAGAATCTCTAAGGTCAAGTTGTATACAGATATAATATCAAACAAGTTGGTTATGTTGGCAGTGGCGTGCATTGCATTTAAGCAGGTAAGCAGAAGTTACAATTTGAGATCACTGAATACTCTCGTGTCGAGTGTGTGTGATTTTGTTCGTATGTGTATCTTTACCAGGACGTACGTACCTACGCCGCGTCACATAGGTATGTACTTAACCTGCCTACCTAACTACTTATTGTTTTTGCCTACCCCTCTAAAAAAACCAACTTACTTGTTTATGATTTTCTTACAATCTTTATGGTAAGGTTTTTATTGTAGCTGTGCCGTGCGGTTTCGCCCGCGTAGATTTAGTTTCATCCTTATTGTCACGAACCCTAATATTTTTAATACATAAAAGTAGCCTAAGTTACTCCTTGAAACATCAGCTACCTAACAGTGAAAGTCTCGTTAAAATCGGTCCACCCGTTTCGGAGATTACCCGGAACAAACAGACAGACAGACAAACAGAGAAAAATTTTATAACTTGGTTTTTTAGTGTCAGTAGCGTGTATACTTTCAGATGCATTTAGTGAAAAACTGTTATTTTGGATTTACTAACAGACACTTCAATTTTATTTATCTGTATAGATTTTGTATCTTTCACTTGTTTAGTTGGTAAGTTGTCTAATAAATTCAGTAATGTGACTGCTCTCTCTATCTCTAGATTCTAATATTTGCTATCGTTTACAGGTTACAGCGGTCACCTTCTCCAAATACAGCAGACAGCCATCGCTCTTTATCCTGAGATGGTCCAACGCCGCCGCCGCCGCCGCAGCCGCCGTCGAGTCACTCGATACGCGAGCCCTACGGACAAATTCAAAAATATCTAAATATATATAACTCAAAAGTGACTGACTGACTGACATTTATTTATTTATTTACTAGCCGTGCCGCGCGGTTTCACCCGCGTAGATTTAGTTTCATCCTTATTGTCGCGGAACCCTAATATTTTTGATAAATAACAGTAGCCTAAGTTACTCCTTGAAACTTCAGCTACCTTACATTGAAAGTCCCGTTAAAATCCGTCCAGCCGTTTCAGAGATTACCCGGAACAAACAGACAGACAGACAAAAAGTTTAAAACTTGGTTTTTTAGTGCCAGTAGCGTGTATACTTTCATATGCATTTAGTGAAAAGCTGCTATTTTTGAATTACAAACAGACACTTAAATTTTATTTATCTGTATAGATTAGGGAAAACCAACAGCGTCATAATATTCATTTAAAATTCTTATATGCTATGTACAGTTTACTTATTCAGACATAGTGATCTATCAACGCACAGCCCAAACCACTGGACGGATCGGGCTGAAATTTGGCATGCAGGTACATGTTATGACGTAGGCATCCGCTAAGAAAGGATTTTGATTAATTCTACCCCCAAGGGGATAAAATAGGGGATGAAAGTTTGCATGAAACTAAATTAACATGGGACACAGCTAGTTTGATTATAATTTCTGAAAGTTTAGAAACCGGGTAATACATAGTAAAATGGAAAGTCAAGCTGAGAGGAGCGAAGTCCTTTAAGCTTCTAAATCATTATTTAGGATCGAATACGGAGGCGCTAGAACAAAACCAATACCTCAGCCGTGGTTCAGTGTCGAGCCTGGCGAGCACGTATCTTTGCACGTCGGCCGACACGTGTGCCCTTTGCAACTCATCCAACGTGATCTTACGGAAACCTGTGAAGAAAGTATAGCTTTAAAGTTAATTGCAAAGGGTAAATTCTACAAAAGGACATTTGGCTAACTAAAGTAGCCGAAGTAACTCCTTGATACATTCAGAGATTACCCGAAACAACGAGATACATGACAAAAACATCTTTATCTATATCATCTTTATCTATATAAATAAAATTTAAGTGTCTGTTTGTAATTCCGAAATAACAGCTTTTCACTAAATGCATATGAAAGTATACACGCTACTGATACTTAAAATCCAAGTTTAAGAATTTTTCTCCGTCTGTCTGTCTGTCTGTTTGTTCCGGGTAATCTCTGAAACAGTTGGACCGATTTTAACGGGACTTTCACTGGCAGATAGCTCATGTTTCAAGGAGTGTTTTAGGCTAATTTTATTTAAAAAAAACAGTATGGAACTAAATCTACGCAGGTGAAACCGCGGGGCACAGCTAGTTTTTTATAATTTAACAAAGTATTTTTTTTTATCTTAGTTACATAGGTATTTACTTATACAGAGTGAAATTATCAAAGTATAACAGACTTCAAAAAAAACGAGGTTATAAATTCGACTGTATTTTTTTCCTAATCCTAATTGACATGACTAACAAATTACTTGCACCGATAAAATAAACTCAAACATGTATTTTCAATTTTAATTTAATTTGCATATCACGTGCTCCGGGTGACCATAGATGATGGTAAGTTGAAATCAACATTTTGTAATAGATAAAAAAAAAAAAAAAAAACATAATTTTTTTATTCATAACCAGATGTGCCCTGCGGTTTCACCCGCGTAGATTTTAATTTCAAGGTTGCCCGCGGATCGCTAATTAAATAAAAAAAAAACTAAGTAGCCTAAGTTACTCCTTGTAACATTAGCTATCCGTTAGTGAAATTCCGTTAAAATGCGTCCAGCCGTTTCGGAGATTACCCGGAACAAACAGACAGACAGACAAACAGAGAAAAATTCTAAAATTGGTTTCTCTATGTCAATACCGTGTATACTTTCATATGCATTTAATGAAAAACTGTTATTTTGGAATTACAAACAGACACTTCAATTTTATTTATCTGTATAGATATAGATGTATAGATATCTGTATAGATATAGATTAATGAATGAGCTCATTATTAGCACTAATACTGCCTGTTAGCCTTAAGTTTATCGGAAAACATGATTTCGATTCTAATTCAATTTACAAACAGACACTTCAATTTTATATGTTTACATGTATAGATAGATGTAGATGGATACATATATATGTACCGGTAAACATCTTGGTGAATATCCTGGTATGTCTGCGCGCGGTGCAGACGAGCAGCAACCACTGCGGCAGCAGGTGGTGGTGGCGGGACACCAGCGCGGCGACACTCGTCGACCCTTCCGTGCATGATGGCACTTGCGCTAAACGAACAATAAATATATGCTCACGTCATTACACCAGACGAGACCCACGTTTCACCAAATATTTAAGATCCTTCGAGGGCTTATTGACAGTCCCGAGCTCCATGAACTTTTGTGTCGGCTATTCGTGCCCAACAATTATCTGCGACACCGAGCCAGTAGCCGGCACCGATTGTTCGTGCAGCCGACCTGCCGACCTGTAGCCAGGGCGCAGTCTGCGGTGTGCCATACCCTGACTATGCTCAATGCCCTCCTAGATACCAGCCCTGAATGTCATCTGTTTGCGGATGCATCGAACTATATTTTATTTGAATGTTTGAGATTCTGTGAGGTTAAGTATGCGAGAGTGTCCACTATTTTATAAGTGTGTATTTTATAAGGAATAAGATAATAGTTTTAGAATGTCTAAGTTAATTATTGTAATTGGTATCTCCGTTATAATTAACTATAAATAAAAAAATAAAAATAAAAATTTAAAAAAATTAAGTGTCAACATAACAGCTGGTGAGTTCATAGCCGTCTCAGGCACTATACATGATGCTTGGCTGAGTTTCTTGCCGGTTCTTCTCAGAAGGCTAGTTTCCGAACCGGTGGTAAATTCTCGACTTTCATAAGTGCCTTACCAGGGCCTAAACTGAATAAATATTTTTCATTTTCATATACATACGTCATTGAATTACTTCTCAGACATATGCAGGTTTCCTTTCGTATGTTTATATTTCGGTTCGTATGTGTATCTTTACGAAGACGTATGTACCTACGCCGCGTCACAGGTATGTACTCAACCTGCCTACCTACCTACTTATTGTTTATGCCTACCCCTCTGAAAATCCAATGCACGCCCCTGCTTACCACTAGCTCCTTCGTCGATGGCATCTATCAATAGGAAGAGACACTGCTTCGGAGGGTCGATCTCCAGAAGTGGGAAAAGCAGGGCCTTCTTAAAACACTCGTCAGGATTCTTCTCAAGATTATGTGGTAGAAGGGCCTGGAAATATAATTATTAGTTCCCGATCCCGTGTGAGTACGGGGAAAAAATATAGCCTACTAGCTGTGCCCCGCGGTTTCACCCGCGTAGATTTAGTTTCAACCTTATGGTCGCGAAAACTTAATATTTTTAATAAATAAAAGGTAGCCTATGTCCTTTCTCAGGGTCTAAAGATTGTCTGTGCCAAATTTCATCAAAATCGGTTGAGAGGTTTAAGCGGGAAAGCGTAACAGACAGACAGAGTTACTTTCGCATTTATAATATTAAGTCGGGATGTTACTCGCTGATGATGTAGCTATACATTGCTAAAAGAATTTTCGAGATCGGTCAAGTAGTTTAGGTGCCTATTCAATACAAACAAACAAACAAAAAAACAGTCAAATCTTTCCTCATTATAATATTAGTGTAGATATGCAGCTAACAGGCGGACAGACAAACAGACAACGGAGTCTTAGTAATAGGGGTCTGTATTATTAAGATATTTTTGCTATGGAGCCCGTAAAATTACCTGCTGCACTTCAGGATCGCTCAATAATTTGTCGTAATAAGCATTCGCTATCAGAGTTCTTGGACTGACAGGTAAACTGGGTATCGGTGGAGGGACGTCTTCATTTTCACACGCAGTCTCTTTATCCCCATCCAATTGATCCCCGCCAGATTTATCCCCAGCAGATTTATCCCCATCAGACTTATCCCCATCTGATTTATCACCACCAGACTTTTCCCCGTCTTCTTTATTGGGCATCAAAACGTTCTGGTATTCAGGTAATTCCTCTTTAGGGGACTGCGGTCTTTCCTTATCGGGTTGTCTTTTCGGCGAATTCTCCGCCGAACGCAGCTCGCTCTTGTTCGGATACCGAAAGTTGGCGACCGGTATTCGCGATTTCGGCGGACTATTCTCGATCTTCCTATCGTCGTCCTTATGTTCAGTGGATAGACTTTTCTGCAGGGTACTAGGTTTCTTGTCGGTTAAAGGTTCGGAGCTTTGTCGAAGCAGACGGGAGTTTCTCAGTTCCTTCGATTGCCGTTGGGATATGTTCCTTAGGAACAGGTTCTCGTGGTTCTCGTACAGACGGAAGTCGGGGTTCTCGTCCATGAACGGGTTGGTCGGCTTCACGCTCGCTCGAGGGAGTATTTCTGGGACCTTTCAAAGCAGAAAGTATTTATTAAATTTCAATGCACGACACACGATATGTTTTTATGCTAAGCTAGCTGTGTCCCGCGATTTTACAATGTTTATTATTATAAATAAATTATTTTTATTTTAAGTTTATTTTAAAATAAAACAGCGAAGATAAAGTTCAATTATAAAAGATAATATATTGTGAGATCAGAGATCGTACGTTAACACAAAAGTAATAATATATACAGGGTGTCGGGGAATTCGGGACAGCTCTTAAAATATGTGATAGAGTAAAATATTAGGAAGCAATTAAAATTATTATGACAAAAATATTTTCTTCCGTTTTCGAGTAATTGATGTTCAAAGTTGACCATATCAATACCTTATTTTCGCATAAAAATCAGCTGTAACGTAGAGTTATTCACGTGAAATCTAACTACGTTTTTATTTTTTTTCTCCCACTAATAAATCATGAAAAAAACCCATAAAACCATTTTTCGAAACCATTAACATTCCCCTTAATTTAAAAAATTGAATGACCGCGTTCGGAATGTAGGTAAACGCGGCCGCGTGTTCATTCAATCGCTTAAGGCCGCAAGCTTTTCGGCCATAGCTTATAACTACGTTATCGTTGGAGCTAGATATTTTACGATTTCAGTATAGTGATATATTCATAAAACCCTACAACTTCTAGAAGACAACTGTTACTTTTTTCAAAGTCAAAGTCAAAGTCAAAAATATCTTTATTCGATTAGACTTTATACAAAGCACTTTCAAATCGTCAGAGTGACACAATTTACAGGATTATACATGCTACCGCCAGGTTCGGAAGGTTGCTTTTACTGAGAAGAACCTGGCAAGAAACTCAGTAATTACTCTTTTCAAAAATATTATACAATTAAAAAAAACACAAAATAAATCATTTGTGAAATGTAAGCCCATGGACACAGTTCCAATGTACAAATGTCGATAAAAATTAACATAAAGAAAAGTCTAGTAGTTCTATTTATATCTAAATGCGTAGCTTGAGATGACCAGCCCCCACAAGCAGCACCTGTTCACAAGTATGACGAGAATGCCAGCCATCTTTTTTCCGACTTTCATTTCTTTTATTTCTTTCATTTTCTCCGACACCCTGTATAGTTGCACATAAACACAACTAGATGGCGCTAGTTATATATATACACTAAGTCACTCCTTGTAACATTAGCTATCTTCCAATAAATGTCTCATAATTGATGCCATATCGGAGATTAGCCGAAACAAAACAGACAGACAGACAGCAAGACAGGCGGACGGACGGTAAAACTGAGAAAAAAGAACTGAACTGTTTTTTTTTGAGATTCGTACTGTATACATTTAAATATACATTTAGGGAAAGCTGCCAATTTGAAAAAATGCAACTTTTATATTAAGAAAATCAGGGTTCCACGGGCCACCCACGAAATGAAGTCTACGCGGGTGAAACCGCGGGGCACAGCTAGTCTATACAGATAAATAAAATTGAAGTGTCTGTTTGTAATTCCAAAATAACAGCTTTTCACTAAATGCATATGAAAGTATACACGCTACCGACACTAAAAAACCAACTTTTAAAATTTTTCTCTGTCTGTCCGTCTGTCTGTCTGTCTGTCTGTCTGTCTGTCTGTCTGTTTGTTCCGGGTAATCTGTGAAACGGCTGGACGGATTTTAACGGGACTTTCACTGGTAGGTAGCTTATGTTTCAAGGAGTAACTTAGGCTACTTTTTTTTATTAAAAATATTAGGGTTCCGCGACAAATAGGATGAAACTAAATCTACGCGGGTGTAACCGCGGGGCACAGATAGTATTAAATAAATAATATTTGTTTCTCACCTCCCTGTGTCTCTCTGCCGACCGCGATCTCGTCCGACGACCAGTGCCCACATCCTCCTCGTCTGTGCGCTGGTCTGCAAGCAAAAATATTACTATCTATATCTCTACAGATAAATAAAATTGAAGTGTCTGTTTGTAATTCCAAAATAACAGCTTTTCACTAAATGCATATGAAAGTATACACGCTACTGACACTGAAAAACCAAGTTCTAAAATTTTTCTCTGTCTGTCTATCTGTCTGTCTGTTTGTTACGGATAATCTCTCAAACGGCTGGACGGATTTTAACGGGACTTTTGCTGGTAGGTAGCAGATGTTTCAAAGAGTAACTTAGACTACTTTTATTTATTAAAAATATTAGGGTTCCGCGACAATAAGGATGAAACTAAATCTACGCGGGTGAAACCGCGGGGCATAGCTAGTAAATAAATAAACAAGTACATTTCCTAGTCAGATGACCTGGTGAACTGAGTACAAACAAACAGACACCACGGAGTCGCTAGTGCTATAAAAAGTATGATAAAAAAACCAATTAACATACATTACAGCGATACATAATGTATTGAGGAGTGGGCCATTGTTTACGACTGATTGTTGTTGGTCGCGTGCCAGAGTTCACTTCCTTGGTTATATTTTTCCGTAATATATACTACTATTATACCATACTTATGCTCACGTCTGTATTCCCCGAAGGGGTAGGCAGAGGTGTTGTAATAACAACACCCACTTTTCACACAAGTTGATTAAGTGCCAACGTGACAGATTAGTCTATCACCGTCTCAGGCACTATACATACGTCTTTGAATTACTTCTCAGACGTATGCAGGTTTCCTCACGGTAAAGCACGTTGTGTGAAATCACTGTACATAAGTTTTTAGAAAAACTCATAGGTTCAGGCCCCGCTGGGATTCGATCTTACTTCGCTTGCGTAGCAGGCGACTGCTCTAACCCTGAGGCCACCACAGCTATTATAATCACTAAATGCATATGAAAGTATACACGCTACAAACAAAAAAACAAGTTTTTCAATTTTTTCTGTCTGTCTGTCTGTCTGTCTGTTTGTTCCGGGAAATATCTGAAACGGCTGGACCGATTTTACCGGGACTTTCACTGGTAGGTAGCTGATGTTTCAAGGAGTAAATAAATATTATATCTCCGAATGAAGACCGATTTAAACGGGACTTTCACTGACATATAGCTTATGTTACAATAAGTAACTTAGGCTACTTAAATTTAAAAAAAATTGGGTTTCAACCGGCTACCCATGTAATTAAGTCTACACGGGTAAAACAGAGGGCACAGCTAGTGATTAATAATCACCTTCACTATCAGCGAGTAGAGGCTTGGAGCTCTCTTCAGCATCATCACCAAGACCACGGAACCGTTGGATCAGCTGCTCCTCCTCAGAATTGCGTCTGGAAATATAAAAATACAGTATTTCTTAAGAAGCGTGTCTACGGGAAACAGGAACGGTGCCCTGAGTGCCTGAGTGTTCTTAAAATCGCCGCCACAAGTGATCGCGTCGACGTAAACGCAGATTAGTATGGGCTCACAATAGTGTCATGTTTAGGCCGACAGAGGCGCTGTTCCGATCCTATACAAATCTGCGTTTACGTCGCGGCGTTCACTTGTGACGGCGGCACTGTAAAAGTCGCTCTAGGCCCTCTGTTGAGATTCAAACTTGAGTCGCTAACGTAGCTGGCGACAGTTCAAACCCCCAAGAAAATGAAAATTATTTATTCAGTTTAGGTAAGGCACTTATGAATGTCGAGGAATTTACCACCGGTTCGGAAACTAGCCTTCTGAGAAGAACCGGCAAGAAACTCAGAGTGATAGTTACAACAAAAAAAAACATCAAAAATTATTCACAATAGTGAAAATTGTATCAGCATGCATGTGTAAAAAATAATAATAAAAAAAGTAAAAACAATACCAAATGATTTACATATCATGTTTGCATACCATGTCATTGCCAGGAGCTACTTGTGCAGAGTTTTAATTCCATATGTCTTTATCATTTATGTAATCCGAAATTGTATAATAAGCTTTCTTCATCGGTAATGTCAGTCATGGCCACATGCATAAGTAAGGCTCGTATAAGTACCTATGGTCGACATGGTGTATGAGGTCTGTATGATGCGGCGGAGATGTATCCACATCCCTGGTGGCTCGCCGCGAGGAATGGCTGAGTATTTGCATGGCCAGCGACCGGATGAACTCGCCCGGCCGGAGACTGCTCTCCGACTGACTCTGGTAACACAACACTTCTTTATTACAACGTGGTTGAACGTGGCCAAATATATGGGATAAGGCCAGGGAGATGATGAGTTCCCGAAACTAGCTCTAGAAGGGAACCTCTGAAGATGCGATCTAGGATTCCCGTACATACAATAAAATGAATATAAATGTATGGTAGATGGCCACGTATACATTCATGTGCGTTCGTTCCTAAACGGGACGCTAATCAACTTTTTGCGCGAAGGTGTAGGTATTAGGTACGTACTGGTAATTCTTGAAAACTGGTATTTTTCTATATCTACACAGATAAATTAAATTCAAGTGTCTGTTTGTAATTCCAAAATAACAGCTTTTCACTAAATACTGACACTAAAAACCAAGTTTAAAAAAAATTCTCTGTCTAACTGTCTGTTTGTTCCGGGTAATGTCTGAAACGGCTGGGCCGATTTTAACGTGACTGGCAGGTGTTCAGTGGCAGGTAGCTGATGTTTCAAGGAGTAACTTGGGATACTTTTATACTACTACAATATAGCTGAAACTAAATCTACACGGCTGAAACCGCGGGGCACAGCTTAAAAAATACGTATATTCTCGACTGAAATTTTGTAGCTTAGCAGGAAAGGCCTGAAATACATAGATCTACTTAAAAATAAGGAGAGTAGTCAACGCTGGGGGCTGGGGGTACCTGCAGGAAGTGTGTGGCCAGCAGCCGGCGGCCGAGCGCCCGCTGCTGGCGCGCCTGCGGCCCGGCGCCGGGAGCACTGAGCTCGTGGCACAGCGCCGTCTTGCCACTGCCAGCCTCGCCTGGACATACCACCCAATATCAGGGCCGTGCATTGCAAAAACAATAAGTAGGCAGGCAGGCAGGTTAAGTACATACCCATGTGTCGCGGCGTAGGTACTCACGTTTTGGTAAAGACACACACACACACACACACACACACACACACACACACACACACACACACACACACACAACCACACACACACACACACACACACAAACACACACACACACACACAAACACACACACACACAAACACACACACACACACGTTTGTATTTAGTTAAATTGAAACTTCTGTTTACCTGCTTATATGCAATGTACGCCACTGTCCAATAATCATTAAGTCAAAGTCAAAAATATCTTCATTCGATTAGACTTTCTACAAAGTACTTTCAAATCGAGAGCCGTGGTGGCCTTGGGGTTTGAGCAATAGCCTGCTGCGTAAACGACGCAAGTTCGAATCTCAACGAGGCCTGTACGAATGAGTTTTTCTTTTTGTTGAGGAGGGCGATGGCTGGCATTCTCGTCATACTTGTGAACAGGTGCTGCTTGTGGGGCTGCTCATCTCAAGCCACGCATTTAGATATAAGTACAACTGCTAGACTTTTCTTTATGTAAATTTTTATCGACATTGGTGCATTGGAACTTCCATGGGCTAACATCTCTCAAGTGAATTACTTTGTTTCTTAAAATTTTATAATATTTTTGAAAAGAGTAATTACTGAGTTTCTTGCCAGATTGTTCACAGTAAAAGCAACCTTCCGGACCTGGCGGTAGCATGTATAATCCTGTATAACCATGTCGTTCGAACGATTTGAAAGCACTTTGTAAAAAGACTAATCGAATAAAGATATTTTTGACTTTGACTTTGACTTTATTTATTTAAAAAATCATTTCGGGTCCGCGACTGAAGCCTCAAAATTCTTACCCAATATGAGTGCCCCACAAGTCTTGCTGGCCGGCCTCTGTTCCAAGCAGTGAGCTATCTTCTGGAAGGCCCATTCCCTGCAGAAGAACCGCCGCTTGTCGGTAGTGATGCCCTCGGCCACTCGCTGGGCCGACGAGGACTTGCGCACCGGCCGCTCATGGCGCGCCGCTGTCGGACTTAGGGGGGTGTCTGGGGAAAAAGGGAAAATATAAGTATCTGGTAGACATTTTCGTAAACATTGATACATTTAAATACAATTTAAATGTCTGTTTGTAATTGCAAATTTAAAGCGAATCGAATCAATCAAAATCAAATCAAAAAGTTTTATTCATCATAAGGGACACTTGGAACACTTATTGAACGTCATTTCTCTTACGCTAACTTAAGTTAATTTACTACCGTTTCCAAAATATAAGCCTGTCAAGAGAAGAAACGGCGAAACAAACACCCCGGTTTTTTTTTACATACATAGGGTTGTTTAAGTACATTTTAATGGAAGAGTGAGCAACTCATTGCGAAATACGAATGATAGTATATACATTAAAAAAATAGTTTTTTTAATTATTTCTCTGCCTCTGTTTGTTTATTACGGCTAAAGTATTTTTAAAAAGGTTGGTGGACCGATTTTTATGGTACTAACTGGGGTAAGACCCACAGACATACAATTAATAAGCAACAGAAAGAGCAACAGTGTCTGTGGTCAAGAGCTAATGTATGTCTGTGACCTTATCTTATACCTTTAAACGAGCAATTCTTGTATATACATATATATAGAATCTAGATCTCGGGAACGGCTGCAAACTATTTTCATGAAATGTATGTAGGGGGTTTTGGGGGCAAAAAATTGATATAGCTAGGTTTCACTTCGAGAAAACATCGTTTTGACCATGTTTTCATGCACTGAAAAACTCATAAAATATCAATACAATACGACAGTAAATTTCGCCGAAAGCTGTCAAGTTATGATTTGAGTACTGCGGTTCGAAACTGACGTTCACCGGTTCGAATTTTTTTCTTTTGGTTCCTTTTTTTTCTACTAGCTTTTTTGAAAAAACGTCAAGTTTTTTCTTTTGTGACAAAAAACTTTATATTTTTTTGGGAAAAAGAAACCGAACACAGCTCGGTCAACCAGGTACTAGTGTACTTAAAGTAACCATCTATTTAGTACCTTATATAATTTTAATTAATGCTGCGTCGAATTTTTGTGTAGTCAAATCAGCGAAGTTAAGCAACCATACGCCTAGCCAGTAGTTGGATGGGTGACCGCGGGAGTTCCCTCCGTGCCTCGGAGAGCACGATAAGCCGTCGGTCCCGGTTGACTATTTAACATCTTTGGCAATCGTTACAGGTCAGTCGGAGGCCTAAAAATTATCTGAAAAACTGGTTTAACCCAGATCACAGATTTTCCTCATAAATGGGGTTGCGAAGGTCAGATGGCAGTAGCTTCGTATAAAAATCAGGTGATCAGCCACATCGGGTTGAATCAAGTGCCGACCCCAACAATGTGTGGGATAAGGCCAGGGAGATGATGATGATTTTTGTGTAGTCAAAAATAAATTGTCTTCCTTTCTTCTTTCAAACTACTCACCATCAAAATCAAAATTGTCTCTGTCCCTATCCCTATCCCTGTCCCGTTCCCTCTCGCGTCGGTACTCCCTCGAGCCGTCCCTGTCTCGTTCGGGAAACACTCGTTTGTCGGTCGGAGTCCTGTCGTGGCGGGCAGCTGGCACATCGTTTAGAGGGAGGGATCTGAAAGGAAATATAAATATTACTGATTGTACCGCTCTCAGACTATCATAAAACCTATTACAAACATATGTACTCGCGTTTGTTTTCCTCGTCAGTCATGTTCAAGTCCCATGTAATAGCGGGCGAGCCTTTTGCCATTAATCAGGCACTAATCCAGAGAGCCGTGGCAGTCGCCTGCTACGCCATCAATACCAATGAGTTTTCCTAAAAAAAATATGTTTTCACACAACGTGCTTTACGGTGAAGGAAAACATCGATAGGAAACCTGCTTATGTGTGAGAAGTAATTCAAAGGCGTATGTATAGTACCTGAGACAGCGATAGACTCACCATCTGAAACGTTGGCCCTTAAAAATCATCTTGTGTGAAAAGCAGTAATAGATACGATAAAAAATGTATGTGAATGACATAAATCAGTCACGTGACGTGACCCGTACATTTAGTTTCGTTTCTACTAGCGAAGCGTGAGGATAATGTTACTTTGTCTACAGGGCCTGCGCAGATAATCCTCGTTGAGTTTAGCCGCCGTAACCATTCGGTAGGAGATCATTATTAATATTACCTCAAGTTGAGACGATGCTCCGGCTGGCGTACGTTGGCGTGGCGATGCTGGTGCCTCATGCTGACCTGATGCTGCCTCAGATACGCCTCCACCTTGCCCTCGCTGGTGTCCGCTCTCCTGCGACGAGTGTCTTCCTTCTTCACCACCTTTGAGAGCATCACATACATACATATATCATCATCTTTCTGCCCTTATCTCATGTTATTTGGGGTCGGCGCAATGTGTTCTTCTCTTCCATTTCTCTCTATCAGCCGTCATACCTGTATTCACTCCCTTAGCCATATCATCTTTCACACAATCCATCCATCGTTTCTTAGGTCTTCCTTTCCCCTTGTAACCATCCACATTCATAAACAAAACTTTTTTGGCAACATTTTCCTCATCCCTCCGCATAACATGTCCATACCACGACAAAAGTTTCAAAAATCAAAATCAAAATCAAATATATCTTTATTCGATTAGACTTCATACAAAGTACTTTCAAATCGTCAGAATGACACAATTACACAGGATTATACATGCTACCGCCAGGTTCGGAAGGTTGATTTTACTGAGAAGAACCTGGCAAGAAACTCAGTAATTACTCTTTTAAAGAATATTATACAGTTTTAAAAATACAAAATAAATTGTTCAAGCAACTATAAGCCCATGGACACAGTTCTAATGCTCAATTGTCAAAAATAAAAACTAAAAATATAGTACAAATATATGTGAGCATGGCAAATTCCAGCCAGTCAAAGCAAAATTAAGATTAATTAATTGTAGCAAAAGTACAGTGCCAATGGGATTATTTACAAACATTATCAGGTACATCCCAGGCTCCCTTATCACAAATATAATCACTTACAGTATAATATCCTTTTTCAAGCAAAACTGATTTAATTGTTTCTTTAAATTTGTTGAAGTTTATTCTTCAACTTGTCAGTCACTGGTGCTACTTTCAGACTTCCCCTTATAAACTCATTCCTTACCTTGTCCAATCTCGTTACGCCACACATCCATCACAACATCCGCATCTCAGTTACATACATACATACATATATATACTTATGATTCGCGTTTGAGCTGATTTCGCTAGAGCCGTGGTGGCCTTGGGGTTTAAGCAAACGCCTGCAACTCAACCGAAGCAAGTTCAAATCCCAGTGGGAACCGTTGAATGAGTTTTTGTAAAAACTTATGTGCAGTGATTTCACACCACGCGCTTTACGGTGAAGGTAAAAATCGTGAGGAAACCAGCATATGTCTAAGAAGTAATTCAAAAACGTATGTATGGAGGCTGAGACGGCGATGGACTCACCATCTGTCACGTTGGCACTTAATCATATTCGGTGAAATGTGGGTGTTGTTTACAACACCTTTGCTTACCCCTTCTGGGATGGCGTTAGCATATATATTTTTTATTTACTAATTAAAAAGTAGCTGTGCCCTGCGGTTTCACCCGCGTAGATTTAGTTTCATCCTTAGTGTCGCGGAATACTAATATTTTTAATAAATAAAAGTAGCCTAAGTTACTCCTTGAAACATCAGCTACCCGCCAGTGAAAGTCCCGTTAAAATCGGTCCAGCCGTTTCAGAGATTACCCGGAACAAACAGATAGACAGACAGAGAAAAAATTTTAAACTTGGTTTTTTAGTGTCAGTAGCGTGTATACTTTCATATGCATTTAGTGAAAAGCTGTTATTTTCGAATTACAAACAGACACTTCAATTTTATTTATCCGTATAGAAGATGTATAGATTACCTTTTTCTCCGTCTTCTCCACCTTCTCAGTATTAGCGACGAAATTTCCGCCATTGTTAAAATTCAAGGGATCGAACTCCCTACTTGCAGGGTTCCGTACCTTCGAACCCTTCTTAAACTGCGACTTAGGCACAACTTGACTATATATAGGGATCTGATTAGACATCTTAACGCTAGCTTTGGTTGAGAAAATAGTTTATTTAACTTTGGTTAATAATTGACACTACACTAGAGGAACCAGGGACATCACAGTAGGTCTATGAGACCTTTGACGTATTGTTTAGTGGTTTGCTGACATCTTCAGGGTACCTGGGGACAAGAGATGGCACTGGTTAGACATAATATATAGGTGAGGCATAATATACAGGTTATACATTATATACAGGTTAGGCATAATATACAGGATATACATCATATAAAGGTTATACATCATATACAGGTTATACATCATATACAGGTTAGACATAATATACAGGTTAGACATCATATACAGGTTAGACATAATATACAGGTTATACATAATATACAAGTTAAACATCATATACAGGTTAGGCATACTATACAGGTAAGACATCATATACAGGTAAAACATCATATACAGGTTAGGCATAATATACAGGTTAGACATGTGGCGGTAGCATGTATAATCCTGCAAATTAATGTCATTCTGACGATTTGAAAGTACTTTGTAAAAGTCTAATCGAATAAAGATATTTTTGACTTTGACTTTGACGTTGACATCATATACAGGTTAGACATAATAAACTTAAAAATACTGAATTATGTAGTGTCCATGGAATTTGAGCACTCGTCTGCAAGTTCGCATTCCGGCGGGGCCTGTATTAAATTATGTGCAATGATTTTATACCACGTGTTTTACGGTGAAGGTAAAAAGTGTGAGGAAACCTGCATGTGTCTGAGACGGCGATAAACTCACCATCTATCACGTTGGCACTTAATCAGCTTGTGTGAAAAGTAGGTGTTGTTATTCAACACCACTGCCTACCCGTTCGAGGAATACAAGCGTTAGGAATACATTATTTGTATGGTAAGCTCTGGTTGGTTATGTTCATAAGCTGCAGTAGCTCAGGCACCTTAGTAGTACTTAATTGGGGTTAGGTTAAAAACTACCACGTATTCAAAATGCAGCTCTATACACCTTAAAACACAGTCTAAATTTCTGTAACTAATAAACTGGACATTTACTGTGGATTCCGGCAGCAATGAAGGAAATTCACTTGAATCTAATTCATGATGTTTATTTGAAACATTCAAATATGAGGCTTACTGCTATAATCATAAGATAATGTCTTATATGAAAGGGGAGCTTAGATTGTGGTGGAGGATATTAGATCTTATTAACTGGTAATAAAGATTATTTAGTGCCAGAATAAATCACCAAGGAAGTTAACAATAAAATAATACTTTGTCTAGTTTTCAAGTTATCATCTCCCTGGCCTTATCCCACACATTGTTGGGGTCGGGATCTTCTTTTATATATAAAAATGAATCCCCATTTCCCTTGGTCACGGCATCACGCGTAAACAGTTGGATGGATTTTAACGGGACTTTCACTGGCAGATAGCTGATGTTTCAAGGGGTGTTTTAGGCTATTTTTATTTTAAAAAATAACAGAATGAAACTAAATCTACTATGTAATCACTGGACATGCACATGTAGATACTAAACGGTACCTACTTAAGTATCTAACATTATAACTGCTTAATACGTAAGCTAGTCCGTAGAGTGGACAAATGCAATGAATAAATAAATAGCTAAAAACCCAGCTGGGGGTAGTACCGCAGTACTGACAAATATTTTATGAGGGTACCTACTAGGGTTGCCAACATTTTTTACAAGAAATGAAGTAAGTATATTCATTTCATTTCATTTTTTTTATTCATTACTTAATACAAATCTATATCTATACATCTATACAGATATATAAAATTGAAGTGTCTGTTTGTAATTCCAAAATTACAGCTTTTTACTATATGCATATGAAAGTATACACGCCACTGACACTAACAAGCCAAGTTTTAAAAATTTACTCTGTCTGTTTGTTCCGGGTAATCTCTGAAACGGCTGGACCGATTTTAACGGTACTTTCACTGGCAGGTAGCTGATGTTTCAAGGAGTAACTTAGGCTTTTCTTTGTACTTTTATTTGTTAAAAATATTAGGGTTCCGCGACAATAAGGATGAAACTAAATCTACGCAGGTGAAACCGCGGGGCACAGCTATAATAAATAGAAATGAAGTATATTCGGGTCTGTGAAGAATATTAAACAGTATTTTAGAAGAATGAACAGTATTTTATATATTTATTGTTTTACTTAAATACATATTTTTTAGAACTTTTCGCGCAACTAACCAATTTACAATCGTTTTTAAAAACTTCAAAAGAAAACAGTATTTTGTATACTTTATTGTATAATACTGTTGAAAACAGTACAGAATGTCTAGTGCGAGTTTTTTACCGCCACCGCCACAAGTCACCGCGTCAAAGTTAACGCAGATTTGTATAGGATCGAAACAGCGCCTCTGTCGGCCTAAACATGACACTATTGTGAGCCAATACAATCTGCGTTTACGTCGACGCGGTGACTTGTGACGGTGATTTTAAGAAAGCTCGCACTAGGCACTCAATTGGCAACCCTAGTACCTATATATGCCACGCGGAATGTACAAAAGGAAATTCCAGTTGAAACGCTTTTAATAAGCCGACAAAGGCTATATCATAATATGTTACGGATTAAAAAAGTCTGTTTGTTGAATGTTAGGCTTGTTTGCTTCATAGTATGTACATATGCTCACGTCTGTATTCCCCGAAGGAGTAGGCAGAGGTGTTGTAATAACAACATCCACTTTTCACACAAGATGATTAAGTGCCAACGTGACAGATGGTGAGTCTATCGCTGTCTCAGCCACTATACATACGTCTTTGAATTACTTCTCAGACATATGCAGGTTTCCTCACGATGTTTTCCATCACCTTAAAGCACGTGGTGTGAAATCACTGCACATAAGTTTTTTTGAAAAACTTATTGGTCAGGCGCCGCTGGGATTAGAACTTGCTCTACTCAAACACCACAGCTCTTATACAAAATACTGGAATATAACCTTCTCTTTCAGCTGCGACCAGCCGATAGAGATGAAAGGATACACCACGAAACACCTGAATGAGATCCACTGGACCATGAGATGTGTGGAGTATCTTACGTGGTGTGAAATCACTGCACTTTAGTTCTTAGAAAAACAGGTTCAGACCGCTCGGATTTGAACTTGCATCGTATATGTAGCTGGCATGTATTCTAACCTCTCAGCCACAACGGCCACCAACATATTTCATTAGGTTCCGACCCCATCAATTTGGATATGGGCCAAGGCGTTCATCGGTGATGCAAAACAATCAAGGCAATGAAGACCTTAAGCAGAGTGCATAAAAGCCTAAATTCCCAAAACGTGGGAGGTTTACATTATTGTTCATAGTTGTTCTAATTTGTCATGTTTAAAGTGCAAGGTAAACCTGATTTTGTTGCGTAGGTGCATAAAAACATATTCGCATCCTTATTTGATTTGAGGTATATATTTTCATTCAGCTGTGCCCCGCATACACTTACTTAATTTCACGATAATCATCGTATGTTATCGTCAAAGTATGTAACTCCTTACAACATCAGCTATAAGTTAGTTATATAGTCATAGCTAACTATAGTTAGTTAGTTAGATGAAAGAAAAATCTGCTTCAAAACAAAATTTCGAACGTCTGATGCTTTAATCTAAATCTTAAATACAGATAAATAATTGAAGTGTCTGTTTGTAATTCCAAATAAACCGCTTTTCACTAAATTCTTATGAAACAACTAGCTGCGCCCCGCTGTTTCATCCGCAAAGATTTAGTTTCATCCTTATTGTCACGATACCCTAATATTTTTATATTTTTAATAAACAAAAGCCCAAGTTACTCCTTGAAACATCAGCTACCTGCCAGTGAAAGTCCCGTAAAAATCGATCAATCCGCTTCCAAGATTAGTCGGTGCAAACAAACGACTGAAATATTTCTTATAATTAATAGTTTTTTCTTATTTACTTAATTATCGTATATCCTAGTACTTAACATTATAAACCTACTAAACAATTCAAATTAAAAACTACTAAACCGATCAGCATGAAACTTTATACACATATTCTTGGAGCTATTAGAAGTAACTTATGATACTTTTTACAAAAAAAAAATATTTTAAAATGCGAGCGAAACCGCGAATGAAAAATTGTATTTCCATAAACCTATACCCTACCCTAAACCCTATTAAATTAAGTCCACGCGGGTGAAACCGCTGGGCACTACTGGTCCTGCATGAGACAATGTCCTTAAACTCTTGTTTCCACATTTACTTACTTCTTTTATAATTTGAACATCATCCAATCCCATAATTAGAAGCTAAACAACAAATGAAAACAATGAACCGGAACGCGCCAACAATAGACTGGCCGTCTATAAAAAGAAGAAAATCTCATTCAAATTTCGAATGGACGCGCCGCCATTATGGACAGGCACGAGCGCTCATTTCCCGCGCTTTTAACGCTTTTTTTATTCACAACATGGCGGAGTGTATAACCCTATTTAGCTAGGCCTTACAACTTCACATAGCTTTTATATACGCAACCTCTTTTCTAGTGTTTATGACCAGCAAAAATAAACTATACATACATATGCTCACGCTTGTATTCCCCTAAGGGGTAGACGTGTTGTAATAACAACACCCACTTTTCACTGCAGATGATTAAGTGCCAACGTGCCAGACAGAGGCAGGCTTGTATGTAGGGAGAACGAGTGATCAGTGTCATCCCCAGCAAAGACATGATTTATATATTTACATACAACACTATCTTAGGTTCACCTAAGAAGGCGATAGTGTAGCCACTATGAAAATGAAAATGATTTATTCAGTTTAGACCCTGGTAAGGCACTTATGAATGTCGAGGAATTTACCACCGGTTCGGAAACTAGCCTTCTGAGAAGAACCGGCAAGAAACTCAGCTTGCGCAGGCATCATGTACATTTCATTACACAGTAAAATAATAATAATTACAAAAAAAAACATCATAAATTATTCACAATAGTGAATATATATATTAGAGTTACTATATAAGTACTAAACAATATAAATATATTTATTCACACACCTATAGGCTATGTGTAGCCTTCATGAAGTCGTTCAGAGAGCAATGCGCTTGAAGACTCTCATAGCGCGATTTAGGATCTCGGGTGGCGAGTAGCGCCATCTATGTAGCGAGTGGAGAAACGCTGCTACAGGCTCATAGAACTACTATGCGCATTCAAGGTCAGCGCTCATAGCTCGTGACGACTGTTAAATATACAACAACGTTTACCGAGTATCTTACGACACGTGTCTGTCTGTCATACAGTTTTATCGTAATCGTTTTAAGTTTTGTAAGAATATACTTAAGTAATACGACCGTATAAAAAATTAAACAATATCAGAGACACCCAAGCAAAATTAGGCCACTCATTTCGGCTGTATTATAACGCACGTTCATAATTTTAAAGCGTATGTACACTTGCGTAAGCAACTCCGGAGGCATTTTCTATGCTATCTCAAGTTCATTGGATTTTAGATCTTATATCCATGAAGATAGAGGCGTAGAAGATTGTTTGTTGGTCGGTATGTTTGTATTATCTATTGTATTTATAGATCCGCGGTATATGGTTCTCACGTGTGCGTTCAATACACATGGGAAAATATTGATGAAAGAAAAATCTGGTTCAAAACAAAATTTCGAACGTCTGATGCTTTAATCTTAATCTTAAATACAGATAAATAATTGAAGTGTCTGTTTGTAATTCCAAATAAACCGCTTTTCACTAAATGCATATGAAAGTATACACGCTACTAAAACTAAAAACCCAAGTTTAAAAAAAATCTCTGTTTGTCTGTCCGTCTGTCTGTCTGTCTGTTTGTTACGGGTAATCTCTGAAACGGCTGGACCGATTTTAACGGGACTTTCACTGGCAGGTAGCTGATGTTTCAACGAGTAACATAGGCTACTTTTATTTTGTTATTTGTTTACGTGGGTGAAACTGCGGTGCACAGCTAGTTTAAAATAATAAAAAAAACCGTTAACGAAATTTAAAAACGTATTCCATTTCTGAAATACGAAACTTCAAATAGAGATTAGACGCGTTCCACATATTGTGAAAGTTAAATACGTTATTCTTGGCATCAAGAGTAACTTAATATATTAAACATTCTATTTTAATTCTTATCTATGAACTAGCTGTGCCCCGCGGTTTCACCCGCGTAGATTTAGTTTCATCCTTATTGTCGGGGAACCCTAATATTTTTAATAAATAAAAGTAGCTTAAGTTACTCCTTGAAACATCAGCTACCTACCAGTTAAAGCCCCGTTAAAATCGGTCCAGCCGTTTCAGAGGTTACCCGTAACAAACAGACAGACAGAGAAATAAATTAAATCTTGGTTTTTTAGTGTCAGTAGCGTGTATACTTTCATTAGTGAAAAGCTGTTATTTTGGAATTACAAACAGACACTTCAATTTTATTTATCTGTATTATTTGTATAGATGCCTGTACCTACACATTATTTAAAAAAAGTTAAATCAAAAATAAATGAAAAAGTAAGTAATTTGGTTTAAAAAGCACAATAAACAAACATAAAATCTGATTTACATTTATATATAAACTGACTTATCCCATCAGTTTACTCTATAATTGTATAGTTACAATAATGATCGTGATTAGATTTGAACTTAAATTTTCACCTTCATTTAAATACAAAAGAATAATTATTTCCAACAGAATCTTAGAAACAAATCATATTATTTGATATAAAAAGTGATATTAACGCCAAAATTATTACTTCGATTGCAATTCAATGAATTCTAGAGAAGTTAAATTAACTTTTTTGTTAAAAAATAAATTACGTAAAAAAAAACCTTATTGTATTAATGATTCCATAATTCCTTCACACAATGCACCATCACCACTACACTTTTGCAACATTGTATTTTATTTATTCGTTTAGATTTACGTTGCAAAGCACCAATTAAATATAACAAGAAAAATCTGTATAGATATAGATGTATAGATAGGCTTATATTCCTCACTGCTAATAAATGTTATATTTATACTGTGGCTAAGTTGTCATCTCTAAAGACACGTGTGTCACATCTATACATCTACACAGATAAATAAAATTGAAGTGTGTATTTGTAATTCGAAAATAACAGCTTTTTACTAAATGCTTATGAAAGTATACACGCTACTGACACTAAATAACCAAGTTTTAATTTTTTTCTCCGTCTGTCTGTCTGTTTGTTCCGGTTAATCTCTGAAACGGCTGGATGGATTTTAACGGGACTTTCACTGGTAGGTAGCTAATGTTTCAAGGAGTAAGGCTACATTTATTTATTAAAAATGTAAGGGTTCCGCGACAATAAGGGTGAAACTAAATCTACGCGGGTGAAACTAAATCTACGCAGGTGAAACCGCGGGGCACAGCTAGTATTTAGGTATTTACACTGTGGCTAAGTTGTCATCTCTACAGACACGTGTGTCACATAGTTAATAAATGGATGTCAATGCTATGTGTCATATCAGTCGCAAGTTCAACTTATCGGCACGCTAATAACTTACTGATTACAATTGTGTGTAGAACGTACTAATTAATAAACAAAACATTACAGCCTAGCCTTCATCTATCATGTTATAAAGAGGAAAGATTTGTATGTAAGTATGTTTGTAACGAATTGCCTCAAAAAGTACTGGACCGATTAAAAAAATTCTTTAACCATTTGAATGATACATTATCACTGATTAATATAGGATTTATTTTATCCGAGTACTCCCACGGGAACTGTTTAAGTCCCATGTAATAGAGGGCGAGCCTATTGCCATTAACCGGCCACTAATACACTCCGGGCTGCTACTGGGGAATTACAGATGGAAAATTCAACTACTTAATACTGCCCGACCCGTTAATCGAACCCACGTGATTCACAGTAGGATTTGCCAAGACTTCATTTGATCGTAAAATCAAAAAGTTTTATTCAACACGAGCTGTGCCCCGCGGTTTCACTCACGGTCCTTGAAACATCAGCTACCTACCAGTGAAAGTCCCGTTAAAGTCCGTCCTGTCGTTTCGGAGATTACCCGGAACAAACAGACAGACAGACAGACAGAGAAAAATTTTAATACTTGGTTTTTTTGTGTCAGTAGCGTGTATTCTTTCATATGCATTTAATGAAAAACTGTTATTTTGGAATTACAAACAGACACTTCAATTTTATTTATCTGTATAGATGTATAGATTATGTTATGTTAGTGTAACTACGCAAAACGTGTCATTCGTGACTTCCAATAGTAGCAGACGATCTCATCATAGGATGCAAGTCACGTAGGCATCTTCACGTAGCGGATAAAAACTGTATTTGTACTTTAAAGACACAAAACATTGACCACATTTTATCTAGATGAATATGCTACTTAGTTGAGCATTTAGTATTTCCAATGAATTCTATATCTATACGTCTATACTGAAAATTAAATTGAAGTGTCTGTTTGTAATTACAAATTAACATCTTTTCACTAAATGCATGTGAAAGTATACAGATTTCTCAATAAAAAAAATTTTTTTTTAAGTACTCTGTATGTCTGTTTCTTTGCTCAGGATAATCTCCGAAACTTTTGAACCGATTTTAACGGGTCTTTCACTGCTAACATGCTACAAGGTGTAACTGGGGCTACTTTAATTGAAAAAAAAAACAATAGGGCTCCGCGGGCCACCTTTGAAATAACTACGCGAGAAGGGATAAATATTGAGTAGTTCATATAGATAAGTACATAAGATGAGATGAGAATAATATCTTACCCTTGCAAGACTATTTACGCAACAACATACAATGGGTGTAGTTCCGATCACACATCCATCGACTAAAAGCAACATCCCAATTCCTTACTTCAAAACATCTAAGTAACACAAAATAAAAATTTACAGAAAGACAGCTCCTGAGTTCCTAGTGCGAGTTTTTCACTGCTGCCGTCACAAGTCACCGCGTCAAAGTTAACGCAGATTTGTATGGGATCGGAACGGCGCCTCTGTCGGTCTATTTTAAGAAAACTCGCACTAAGCCCTCTGAGTGCTTAGTGAGTTTTCTTCGCCGTCACAAGTGATTTGTATGGGCTCACATTGTGTCATGTTTAGGCTGACAGAGGCGCTGTTCCGATCCTATACAAATCTGCGTTTACGTCGACGCGGTGACTAGTGCTGGCGGCAGTGAAAAACTCGCACTAGACCCTCGGTGCTCCTTCGCGGATGTATTCATCTTCGTAGGCGGGTTGTGGTTGAATTCTAAACAAAAATTAAATTCGTCTACGTTCAAACATGTCATATATTTGGTCCACAGAAGACTATTAGTGACGAATTGAATACGGTAGCGCTAGCAGTAGTGAACCTCTTTCGATTAAAATGTATTTATTAAGTAATATTAATTTCAAATATTGTTAAAAAGTGATTTGACACAAAATGACAGGATAGCTTGTGTGAAAGATTTTTATGTTTCTGGTATTAAATAAAATAGTAATAAGTCACCAAAATGAAGCGGACTCAATTATCGTAGCGTATTTTATTACTATACCTAGGTAGGAGAAAATAAATTGAGTGAGAGTCGCGGTGGCCGTGCGGTTTAAATTGCGTCGCTTGCGTAGCAGGCAAGTTTGAAATCCCATCGTTGCCTATACCAATGAGTTGCTTCAAAAAAACTTACGTAATTTTACACGACGTACTTTACGGTGAAGGAAAACATTGTGAGGAAACCTGCATATGTCTGTGAAGTAATTCAAAAACTCACCATCTGTCACGATGGCACCTAATCTTTGGTGAAAAGTGGGTGTTGTTATTACAACACCTCTACCGACCCCTTCGGGAAATACAGAAGTTAACATATGTATGTATGTTTAAAGGTAATGGAATCACTGGAGAAGATTTACGGGTAGAAACAAGAAGTAGCTATAAAGCTGACTGGTCGGAGAAACGAGGAAGAAGTGAGGAAGATTTCTAACCACATCAATACGCATAAGAAATCGGCAACTGCGAAGTAAGAAACTGGCCTTCCGTCACCTCTCAAGCTTGCGGTCGGAAGCCGTTCGCTTCGAAGAATCGATATCAGTGATATATGGGCCTTTATTTTTAGCAGACGAGTCCGATAGTTGCTATTGTTATCTAGGGCATCCATATTGCGGGAGATACGTTACTTTTCTGACTTACTTCGGAATAGGTTCTTCCAGATTTTAAAAGCTTGTCTGACTATAGTTGAAGAAGCTTAAAAGAAAGAAATATGAAAGATTTTTTACACAGACAGAAAAAAGTTATTAACTTCTATAAATCTTTAAAAGAATATACACACATATGCTCACGCCTGTATTCCCCGAACGAGTAGGCAGTAGGCACTTTTCACACGAGATGATTAAGTGCCAACGGGACAAATGGTGAGTCTCCGTCTCAGGTACTATACGTCTTTGAATTATTTCTCTGACATATGCAGGTTTCCTAACGATATTTTCCTTCGCCGTAAAGCACGTGGTGTGAATCACTGCACATAAATTTTTAGAAAAACTCATTGGTACAGTACCGCTGGGATTCGAACTTGCGTCGCTTGCGAAACAGGCGACTGCTCGAACCCCGCGGCCATCACGGCACACACATTTTAAATATACGATGAAATTCAAACTATAGGCAAATTCAAACATACATCGTAGCAAGGGCACACCTACGTAGCCAACTCATTATAAACAATTAGTATTTCAGCCAGTTGGTCTGTATCTTCCTGGTACACCACCATTTATGTACTTCCTACCGGGCTTACAATCACATTTAAAATGCATACACAAAGCTAGCTCTAAAAACATGGCACGTAGGTGCCGCTACGAGTTATATAGATAAATAGTTGGGGTGTCTGCACATGTATTTATTAGCGTCACGTCGTACAGAGACAGACACATAAAATGACTAAAGGACCTGTAAGAAGTAGGAAGCCGACTTACTGTAACGTTTTTATTTGTATAAACTTACTTTATACCTAAAATGTACAGCTGTTATTCGGGATTATTTTGTATTCATTTCGAATAACAATTACTTATACGTGGTATCCGTAGGAATTTTATTATTGTACCATGTAACACGAAAGCGATTTATTATTTTTATGAAATAACCACACGGGAGGAGCTCGTGGCACGGTTGCTATTGCGCATATCATTCGATCAGCGAAGTTAAGCAAACATACGCCTAGCCAGTAGTTGGATGGGTGACCGCGGGAGTTCCCTCCGTGCCTCGGAGAGCACGTTAAGCCGTCGGTCCCGGTTGACAATTTAACATCTTTGGCAATCGTTACAGGTCAGTCAGAGGCCTAAGAGAGTCTGACAACTGGTTGAACCCTGATTGCCGATTTTCCTCGAAAAAGGGGATACGAAGGTCAGATGGCAGTCGCTTCGTATAAAAATCAGGTGATCAGCCACATCGGGTTGAATCAAGTGCCGACCCCAAATACATGGGATTAAGGCCAGGGAGATGATGATGAAATAACCACATGCTTTGATTTTAAATTCTTATAATTGCCAGCGAATTGAGTGGAGATTATCAACTTATCCCATACATTGGGGTCGACACTCGATTCAATCCGATGTGGCTGATCACCTGATTTTATACGAAGCGACTCCATCTGACCTTCGTAATCCCTATTACGAGGAAAATTGGTAATCTATCTAAACCAGTTGTCAGGCTCTTAGGCCTCTGACTGACCTGTAACGATTACCAGAGATGTTAAATTGTCAACCGGGACCGACGGCTTAACGTGCTCTCCGAGGCACGGAGGGAACTCCCGCGGTCACCCATCCAACTAAAAGCTTGAGTTAGGAGGTTGTTCAGCTTAGTTGATCAAATGATATGCGCAATAGCAACTATGCCACGAGCTCCTCGATTATCGTGACGACATCTGCACTGAGGGCCTAGTGAGAGTTTTTCACTGCCGCCGTCACAAGTCACCGCGTCGACGTAAACGCAGATTTGAATAGGATCAGAACAGCGCCTCTGTCGGCCTAAACATGACACTATTGTGAGCCCATACAAATCTGCGTTTACGTCGACGCGATCACTAGTGACGGCGATTTAAAGAAAACTAGTACTAGGCACTCTGAAGTAAATAAATAATTTCCATTTAGTGTATGCATGTATGATACATAAACGCATTCAACTCACAGCTATTGGAAAACTTTTCCCTGTATCATATCAGGACGGATGCAAAGCAAACTATGCAGAACTATTGACTCACGAAACAATAGCCATGTTCGAATGGCGGAATACGTGTGCTGACCGAGTATTATTTGCTTGATACTAGCTTCTACTCGCGACTTCACTGTAGTGACTTCGTTCCGCAGTAGTATTAGCGGTCACTACACATACGATCTCGCGAAGAACCGCAACCGCTGGGGTAAACGAGTTCTTGAGTGGAGACCGCGACTCGGCAAACGTAGTGTAGGACGTCAAAAGACACAAGTGATCGCGTCGACGTAAACGCAGATTTGTATGGGCTCACAATAGTGTCATGTTTAGGCCGACAAAGGCGCTGTTCCGATCCTATACAAATCTGCGAATACTTCAACGAGGTGACTTGTGACGGCGGTAGTGAAAAACTCGCACTAGGCCGCCCTAAGGTGGGATGACGATTTGCGAAAGACTACCGGCAGATGCTGGATGCGGCAAGCTGAACACAGGCCGCTATGGTGCTCATTAGGAGGCCTATGGCCAGCAGTGGAAATAAGTTGTAGGTAGATAGGTAGACACATACGAGGCTGTCCTTAAAAATATTCTTCTGAAATCGATAAGGGTGATACGCTTTATTAAACAATCCCTCAAAACGGGGGGCTGGGGTTGGGGTTTCCCTGTACACTACAGAACACCCTTATAAAATTAAATATTAACATGCTTCACTAACAGGGCGGTTAAAAGTGAATAAAGTTTGGTAAAAACGAAAAATCAAAATAAGATAAAAATCTAAATATCTTTATTTGATTAGACTTTTAACAAAGTACTTTCAAATCTTCAGAATGACATAATAACACAGGATCATACATGCTACCGCCAGGTTCGGAAGGTTGCTTTTACTGAGAAGAAATCTATATCTATATATCTATGTAAATAGATAAATAAAATTGAAGTGTCTGTTTGTAATGCCAAAATAACAGCTTTTCACTAAATGCATATGAAAGTATACACGCTACTGACACTAAAAAACCAAGTTTTAAAATATTTCTCTGTCTGTCTGTGTGTTTGTTCCGGGTAATCTCTGAAACGGCTGGACCGATTTTAACGGGACTTTCACTCGCAGGTAGCTGATGTTCCAAGGAGTAACTTACAAAATATTAGGGTACCGCGAAATAAAGCATAAAACTAAATCTACGCGGGTGAAACCGCGGGGCATAGCTAGCAGATAAATAAAATAGAATTGGATTTTTGTGAGAAAATTCTTACTGGCAAACCCTTTAGTATTTAGTATAATTAAAATTGAGTACACGCGTACCAGACAGGTTACGTAACGCGCGTATTGATTGGCGAGGGTTGCGAAGACCCCAGACGCAGTCGACGAACTCAATCATTGAATGAATGAAGCCTCAATATAAACATGGCCGCTGTCTGACACCCTTCGCGCCACCTTACGATCAAGGACCTTTAAACCGACTTCAAAAAAAGGAGGAGTATGTTTATTTTTTTACTAGCTGTGCCCCGCGGTTTCACCCGCGTAGATTTTAATTTCATGGTTACCCGCGGATCCCTAATGTTTTAAAAAAAATCTAAGTAGCCTAAGTTACTCCTTGTACCATTAGCTATCCGTCAGTGAAAGTCCCGTTAAAATCCGTCCAGCCATTTCGGAGGTTACCCGGAGCAAACAGACAGACAGACAGACAGAAAAATTTTATAACTTGATTTTTTTTGTGTTAGTAGCGTGTATATCATATGCATTTAAGTAGTGAAAAGCTGTAAATTTTGAATTACAAACAGACACTTCAATTTTATTTATCTGTATGTATGTACTGTATGTATATGTATGTATGTAGTATGTATAGATATAGATATAGATTTGAAAGGTGATGCTTCCCAACTGGTCCCATTTTAATATGGTCTAATGTTATCTTTAAATATAAATTACTTCTAAGTTACTCATTGTATCATTAGCTATCTCCAAGTGAAAGTCACGTTAAAATCGTTCATGCCGTTTCGGAGATTAACCGGAAAAAACAGACGGACGGAACCTTTGGTTACGGAACCCTGAAAAACGAATAAGTATTACGCAGACGAAACTCGTTGATAAAGCTAGTTTATCATCGAAAAAAAACATACAGTCGAATTGATAACCTCCTCCTTTTTTTATTTAAAAATACATATATGTACAATATTTATTGCGTTTACACACACTATTTATCCGTGACTCATCTTATACAAAGCACGTGTGTTGACAATTGTAACCGAACATTAATTTCAGCTCGACTATCACAAGGCAGCGTGGCCGAGCGGTCTAAGGCGCTGGTTTTAGGCACCAGTCCGAAAGGGCGTGGGTTCGAATCCCACCGCTGTCAAATATTTTTATGATTATTTTGTTTTTTTTTTACACACAGCCGGGACACTGGTCTTTCCGGTATTCTTTTAATATTCGTCTAGGATTTTTTTTTTTTATGTGTAATGTGATTTATTTTGTATGTATTTAGCTTTATCTTTTATAGGCTATCGGTACTCAGACATTGCCCGGGTCCACGGACAGGGGGTCACGGTTTATGCAAAAATCAAATATGTCAATATTAATCTTTCGAAAATCTGAGTAATTAAGTAATGAAATGGCTTGGTCAATATTATATTTTACTAGCTGTGCCCGCGGTTTCACCCGCGTAGATTTAGTTTCATCTTTAATGTTGCAGAACGCTAATATTTTCAATAAATACAAGTAGCCTAAGTTACTTCTCTAAACATGAGCTACCTACCATGGAAAGTCCCGTTAAAATCTGTCCAGCCGGTAACAAACAGAAAGAGTAATTACTGAGTTTCTTGCCAGGTTCTTCTCAGTAAAAGCAACCTTCCGAACCTGGCAGTAGCATGTATAATCCATGTCGTTCTGACGATTTGAAAGTACTTTGTAAAAAGTCTAATCAAATAAAGATATGTTTGACTTTGACTTTGACAGACTGACAGACAGAGAAACATTTTAAAACTAGATTTTTTAATGTCAGTATCGTGTATACTTTCATATGCATTTAGTGAAAAGCTGTTATTTTGGAATTACAAACAGACACTTCAATTTTATTTATCTGTATAGATCTACAGATAATAGTTTATTATTTTTGGTTTACATTTTACTCTTCTCTTTTGTTTGTTCTCTCTTCTCATGTCATCTATAAAATACAGTCATATCCAAAGTTATATTTGCATTTACTTTCATAATCTAACAACAGACAAAGTCAAAGTCAAAAATATCTTTATTCGATTAGACTTCTTACAAAGCACTTTCAAATCGTCAGAATGACACAATTTACAGGATTATACATGCTACCGCCAGGTTCGGAAGGTTGCTTTTACTGAGAACAACCTGGCAAGAAACTCAGTAATTACTCTTTTCAAAAATATTATACAATTTATTACATATGCATGTCTCCTCACAAAGTCTTGTAAAATCACTGCATATAAGTTTTTTTTAGAAAAACTCATGTTGGTACAAGCCGTACTGTAATACTTAATAATTTTTAATTTACCCACATGTGGTAGGAATAATTCAGTTTAAACTAGGCACTTGCCCTAACATTTTCAAGAAGTATTCTAAAAATACATCAAACAGTGAAATGCATGGGCAATTGGGCACTCAATTGAGTTAATTGACGTAAAGTAGCGCCGCTAAAGCATGCTGCGCAAATTTACCGCACAAAATACCTTCATTAAAAAAATAAACAACAAATGTGAGTCACTTTTTAAGCCATATTGCAGCCAGATGTAGATAAGGTCTCATTTGAGCGGATTAAAACACTGGCTGGTTACAAATTTAAAACTATAAATGAAAAAAAAAACTTACTTTTTAAATGGAGATTTGTGGACTTCTGTGAAGCTGAACGAAACTCTTCAACAAAAAGCAAAAAGTTGTAATCCTTGGCAAACACAACAAAACAGTCACATCACATTTCACTCGCTAAAACTATCCTCGTCCATTTTGCGGGATAATTTTCTATCAAGTTATTTACCTTTTCAATCACATGTTAGAAAACATATACGGAACAAACACTACGTTACAGCTTAGCTTTGTACGTTCATCATCTATTACAATAAGCACCTGGCATCACTCGCGGCGAGCTTTGCTACTATCGAGTTTTGGTCAATGAATGTAACATCGAGACCCTGCATCGATAATACAATAATTTGAGGAGTGGGACACAAATCATAAAAAACTCAACCAACACTCGGCGGGGAAAAGCAAATAGCGATTAAAATACAATAATATATTATAGCGAACGCGAACTACGCGAAGTCGAGTCGACTCGCGAGCGAAACGAACCGCAAAAAGCTGCTTCGAGCTTGGCAGCTTGGGGTAGGGATGGCGATCTGAGATCGATTAATCGAAAAATCGATTTTTCGAGCCAAATAAATCGATTTTATAAATCGATATGTAACACTGAATCGATTCAGTGAATCGATATTTCAACCTAGAGAATCGACACTCGATTTTTTCTATTACAACACGTTTTAATCTATTCCGTAGTTTTAGAATTAAAATTTGAAATCATTATTTTTTTTGTTAAAATTATTACTATATATAAGAAATACATTTAGAAAGTAGAATTGTGTCTTCTTTTTAACACGCTTTTATTAGCTTCACCTGTATGTATGTATGTATGTATGTAACCGACCCCTTTGAGCTCGATTTTGTCCTACTTTGTACGATCAGATTTAATTCAAACTTTGCACACCTGTCAAAAGTCGATGACAATGCAATAATCCGATCGAAGCATCCGATTATCCTAATTAGATTCGCCAGGATTAATTAATTTCTTTCCGCATCCTTTGCATGCGAGTAAGATAGATAGAGCTAGTGCGGGCGGTTTGTGGTATTGAGGGCGGTTGATAGTTAGCCAATCGAACTAAATAATATATAGTTTAAAAAATTTAACTAAAAAATAAAAAATAAATAATAGTTTAAAAAACTAAAAAAACACGCTTTCATAAAAAATCCAACTAAAAATCAGAAAATAAAATTTAATAAATTTGGATAAAGAATATTGTAAATTAGAAATGAATGTACATTTTTGTAAAAAGCGTGGGGTGCATAGTGTTAATAATTATAAACATTTTATTGACAGATAATGAGTAGAAGAATCATCACTTTGATAATATAATATCTTAAAAAGCGCATTGAATACACATGATGTTTTTTTAGTTTTTTTTTTACCTGATACTTTCCTATTGTTATAAAAATGATTGTGATCATCGAATTTCTTGAACTAAAAAAAATCCCTGATTTTAATACTAAGTGATCGCTTATTATGGTATCTTGTTTTTTATAAAATGGATTTATATTTACATAGTAAATGCGGACTCGAGAAAAGATCGATTTTTTAGAAATCGATCTTTTTGACCTCGATTTTTTTATGAATCGATTCTCGAATTTTTAAATCGATTCGAATCATGTTACGATTCGAATCGATTTAAAAATCGATCTTTTTTTGAAAGAATCGCCATCCCTAGCTTGGGGCAAGCAAAACATAATCTGACATTGATTGAAGTTGGCCAATGTTGCTAACAATCGTTTTTAATTTCTACTTACTACTGAAAATTACTATTTCTTTTTAGAAATAAATCGATAAATTAAAGAAGAGTGTGTTTAAATTCATTTTGCACTAATGCATTTTTTGTTATACCAAATCATCAGGCGGTAGCAGCCTTGCCCGTGGATACTTTTAGGTACAGATATACTACCAAGTCCAAAATTTCATAATAGCAAGTGAATAAATATCTATAAGGCCGTAACCCTAGTAGCAACAAAATAAATAATAAAATAATCTTAAGCACTACAAATGTTTTCATCTTTAAAATTGTAGTATAAATTAACCAAATGTTGCAACATTACCTACTAGGATTATGCTATGCAACTAAAGAGGCGCTGCTGTCGCGTATTCAATGAAACGACAATAGCGTCATCTGTTGTCCTTTTTTTACTTCACTACTTGACCAAAGATGGCGTTGGTAAGCTTTTCAAAATCATACATCTTTATTTAAATGAATTATTTGAAATGCTGCCACCGGGTTCAGAAGGTTGCTTTGACTGAGAAGAACTCAGCAATTACTCTTTTAAATTTCAAGCCGTTGCTATGTCCGTATAATTCATGTGTTTTAGTTTGTTACAATTCCATAATTGATTTAGGCTTGTTCAAATGCAAATACTAAATCCTTCTCAGGTTCAACAATTTGGCAAAATAGGTACAGGAATCACTTCTGAAGGTAGCAAACCATACAACAGACAGAATTTTATTAATTACTATTTATTATTATTATTTTTATGAGCCTGAATTGTCCCACTGTTGGGCAAAGGCCTCCCTTCCCTCTTTCCATCCCTTCCGATCCAGAGCTTTCTCAGGCCAGTTTGTCAGGAAGGCGTTGAGTTCTTTCTGCCATCTTTTTCTCGGCCTGCCACATCTTACTGTATTTGAAAAAAATATCAAATGCTTCTTAGGTGAGTTGGTTGAATAAATTCACCAAAATTCCTAACAAGACCAATAATAATAACTTTTTATTTCATTTCATCAGTAAAAAGTATTTTACAAGTAGTTTACATAGTTAGTGATAGAAGGCTCCTTTTAACGCGTTCACTGCTAAGGACGCACCTGCGCATCCAACTGTTAGAGAATTTACGAAGAGGACGAAATTTTAGCAGTGAATGTGTTAAGCATGTAGATGCCTGTATTAGGAGCTGCCAATGTTAATCTGATTTTCATAAGAAATCTCTAGCATTTTATATACATTGTGCGAAAGATAGTATGACTAAAAACAAGTGAATACAGATATACCACTGATATAGAGAAATCTGGAAGGACACCATAGGGCGGGAGAATGATGATTATGGACAAATTACAGCTTAAAATGTACTCTACATTATCACTGAGATAATATTCTCCTATACAATTTTATGTTCTTTAAATTTTGTGCTTAACAAACTTACTTACTACATAATTATTGAGTTTCTTGCCAGGTTGTTCTCAGTAAAAGCAACCTTCCGAACCTGGCGATAGCATGTATAATCCTGTGTAATTGTGTCATTCTGACGATTTGAAAGTACTTTGTATAAAGTCTAATCGAATAAAGATATTTTTGAGTTTGAGTTTGAGTTACCTACTAAGAAATACTCGCACAACGATTTTATCATTTTAATTGAAAGCCAAACATCGAATCATGAGTTTATTTGCAAATTTATACTTAAATTAGTATTTACACGCACTGCAGAGTCCAAAACAAAACATTTTTCAACATCTTCGTTCATGAAATAAGGTTAGGATTATCTAGTCGAAACTGTCGCTTCTTTCCTTGCCGCGTCTTGCAAAAGCTGTGTATCCACTTCATCGGCTGGTAACTGCACGTAACGGACCACTGAGCCTCGTATAAAACAATTCTTTACCGATAACATGTGGGGATATTTATCCGGGTCTATGACGCTAATATCAGAGAGCTTTATATTCAGGTATTGGTCCACAGAATGCAATGTTCCGCATATACTGAGGTCATTTTTTAGTTCCACAACCACGTCTTTACCAACTAGAGACTTGAAAAATGAATAAAACAACATTTTTACTAGGAAACTGCTTCGTGCAAATGCTTTTGTTTGCAAGCAAAATATACAATAGCGCCAATAGCGGTCAATCAATTAAAATCAACAAACCGTAAGAAATTCAAAACGTCATTTCATCTGACACTCCATAGATAAAAAAAGGCTGAGTCTATTAATACGTGTTTAAAACTATGACCAAGTTTTTCTATGTCTATGCTACGTACTTACGTATTGTTTGACTTTTTCGTTCGCCATACATTCAGTCATTCGGATCCTTTACGGATGCTTTAGTCGTTCGTTATAGGGATGGCGATTCTTCCCAAAAAAGATCGATTTTTAAATCGATTCGAATCGTAACTTGATGAATCGATTCATAAAAAAATCGAGGTCAAAAAGATCGATTTCTAAAAAATCTATTTTTTCCTCGAGTCTGCATTTACAATGTAAGTATAAATCCATTTTATGAAAAACAAGATACCTTAATAAGCGATCACTTAGTATTAAAATCAGGGATTTTTTTTAGTTCAAGAAATTCGATGATCACAATCATTTATATAACAATATGAAAGTATCAGGTAAAAAAGAAGACACAATTCTACTTTCTAAATGTATTTGTTATATTAAGTAATAATTTTAACAAAAAAATAGTGATTTCAAATTTTAATTCTAAAACTACTGAATAGATTAAAATCGTGTTGTGAATAGAAAAAATCGAGTGGCGATTCTCTAGGGTGAAATATCGATTCACTGAATCGATTCAGTGTTACATATCGATTTATAAAATCGATTTATTTGGCTCGAAAAATCGATTCTTCGATTAATCGATCTCAGATCGCCATCCCTAGTTCGTTAGTTACAAGGAAAAGCCCAATTTTTTGTTGTATTTTATGTTTTTCCCTTCTAAAATAATGAAATGTATTTCAATAGTCTCGTAGTTGTTCCCAGACACGTTACTAGTGCTTTGTTTTGAATATAAGACGTTAAATAAACAATATTGTGTGTGTAGCGTACGCGTATAACCTATAAGTTAGGTGTACACCGCTTCAAAATGTCTACATTGGAAATTGAAAGTTCCGATATTGTAAGTTATTTTCATAATTGCATTCCTTCACATATCTTCAGAAAATTATAGCATACAAACATACGCGAGTGCAAAAATATCAATATATTAAGTTGTAAAGAATTACCAAAAAAAAAAATTATAAGTGTCCGTGACTACTTCAAAGAACATTTTAATAAGTTATTGTTTCGTCCTCTACATAGAACAATCCATAATAATTGTTTATCTGTCTGTCTATCAGTTATATCGATTTTTTTTCAAACTAAATGGATTGAAAACGAAAATTTTTGGCATTACGTATTTTCGGACAACAATTTTAGGTGCCAAATAGACCAGTAACAATCATTGTGAAATTGTGACCCCACAGATCCAAGAAAGAAGAAACATTTTGTACCATATTTCATGTGAATTAATATTATTTCAAATGACAAACAACAAGTATGGTTTCAGGATAATGTTATACCATTAATATGCTAAAATATTGGAGAGGTAAGGCTTCCGGGTTCTCCCAATTGATATTAGGAGTTGCTTGACTGGAGACTGTACCGTCCATGTTACAGAAGATACCACACAAATAATGATACCTTAGAGTAGTGTTGTGTTCATGAGGTGAGTAAGGTCGCCACTCATACATGGAGGGGAGGAGTAGGAGTGGAGTCACTGTGCTAGCAATAGTTGTCATTATGTTAGCACAGGGATGTCATTGTGTATAAGGTAGTCAGGAGGAGTAGGAGTGGAGTCGCTGTGCTAGCATTAGTTGTCATTATGCTAACATAGGGTTGTCATTGTTTATAAGGTAGTTAGTTAGGTTAGTTCGCAGTAAATTGGAAACCTGTGCGTGTGTTTGGAAACCACACGAGACCACATACTCCATCATATTGGAAAAAGTGCAGAAAACCTTCCTTAGGTATCTCTATAAGCGCACTTATGGGTACTATCCATTTCTTTACCCCACAAATTTCCTGCTGGGGTGCCTGAATTATAATTCTCTTAAAGTCAGAAGGGATGTCGACCAAATTGCTACGTCATGTAAGGTTCTCCGTGGCATGATCAACGCCCCTGAACTGATTGGTGAACTGTGTCGACTCTTCGTTCCTGACAGGTACCTGCGTTGTAGGAAACACAAGCTGTTCGCTGTCCCCAACAGTCGAACAGTGGCTCATGCTATGTCCCCCATACCTCGCTCGTTGACTGCACTCAATGCTCTCCTGGAGTCTAACCCTACTGTGGATGTGTTTGATGACGGATGGAACAAACTATTGTTAGAGTGCATGGTGTTTTGCCAGAAAGGATGAATGTTGATTTTCCTTTTTTTTTTTTTTTATAATTTTTTTTAATGGATTATATTTATATGTGTCTTTATTACCTGTGTCTAATTAGTGTAATTGGCATTGTATGCCGTTACAATTATCGAATAAATAAATAAATAAATGAGCGAGTCACACTTGGTGTTACAAGCATTCATAGGCTGCAGTAGTGCACCATCAGGACTGTATGATTTTTCACCCTGGTAATATACTATATATTCTCACACCACCGAAGGGGTAGGCAGAGGTGTTGTAATAACAACACCCACTTTCCACCGAAGATTAAGTGCCAACGTGACAGATGGTGTCTATCACCTTCTAAGACACAATAAATATGTCTTTGAATTACTTCTCAGATATGCAGGTTTCCTCACAATGTTTTCCTTCACTGTAAAGGATGTGATGTGAAATCACTGCACATAAGTTTTGGTGGTAGACAAAAATTTACACACACCACTAATACTGCACCATATTACATGAAGGGAAGTCTGAAAGTAGCACCAGTGACTGAGAAGTTGAAGAATAAACATTTGTCGTGGTATAGACACGTTATGCGGAGGGATGAGGATAATGTTGCCAAAAAAGTTTTTTTATGAATGTGGATGGTTACAACGGGAGAGGAAGACCTAAGAAACGATGGATGGATTGTGTGAAAGATGATATGGCTATGGGAGTGAATACAGATATGACGGCTGATAGAGAGAAATGGAAGAGAAGAACACATTGCGCCGACCCCAAATAACATGGGAAAAGGGCAGGAGGATGATGAATACATGAAGATGATTAAGAGCATTAAAATTTCTAGGATTGGGGCAACGAACGTCTGAGTCGTGCCCAGCGAGCAGTTGAAGCGAACCTTTACGATGTTGACTCCTGGTCCTTGCTCATCCGAGAGGCCCAGACGAGGCCCATCGACAGTGTCCGGACGATGTACGAGAAACTTATCAATGCATTCCCTACTACAGGAAGATATTGGAAGATTTACATAGAACAGGAGGTATGTTGCTGCTGTAAATATTTAATTAAAACAAGCCCTTGGTTGTATGTACTACTAGCTGTGCCCTGCGGTTTCACCCACGTAGAATTTTTTTTATTCCCGCGGAACCCTAAAGGTTTTTTTAAAGCCTAAGTTACTCCTTGTAACATCAGCTACCTACCAGTGAAAGTCCCGTTAAAATCGGTCCAGCGGTTTCGGAGATTACCCAGAACAAACAGACAGACAGACAGAGAAAAAAATTTATACTTGGTTTTTTAGTGTCAGTAGCGTGTATACTTTCACATGTATTTAGTGTAAAGCTGTGATTTTGAAATTACAAACAGACACTTCAATTTTATTTATTTGTATAGATTTAGTCCTAGCCATTTAGCACTAGGTTTGGTCGCAAAGTTCCTTACTACCATGGTTCTTATTAATTCTAAAATTATATCCTCTAGAACTAGAAAATTCTTCATACAAACCTACATTAATTAATACAATTATTTAATTAACAAAAATTTTTGTTAGATAAAAATAAAATGATGCTCCAACTTCCTTTATTTTCGTTCCTTTGCGAAATTTCGCTTTAGTTTTGAGAAGTAATTAAAAAACAACCTGTGATTGTTTCGTAGAAAATGTAAGTAGCTTATTGTACCTAGTACATCCTCTAAATAGATCAATCCATGAAAGTTTGTCCGTCTGTCTATTAGTTGTAGCCTGTTCTGGGGAGAGCGAGTGATCATGCTCATCGCCAACAAAGGGAAGATCTTCCAGCCAGGCGGGTGTCATGCCTGGGGAACCGCAGCTCCAACTGTTCTAGTTGGAAACTTGTATATATACTGCAATGCGCTTGAAAACTCTTCTGGCGCGATTTAGGTTCTCGTGTATTTGTATCTAAACTTCGCATTTGTTAGCGAGTAGCGCCATCTATGAGCGAGTGGAGAAACGCTGCTACATCTGTTTTGTTTCCACAATTAAATGGATTAAAAACTAACATTTTATGTGGTATTTTCGGACAATATTTTTAGAAATACATGTATTAGCTGACATGGCGATGAACTCAACTTCTATCTCGTTGGGAATCCATAATCTTCGATAATGTTTGTATGTAACTAGCAAACCCGATTTCACAGTGAACACAATACCGGTTTGTCACATGAAATTAACTGAGCAGAGAACAATGAGTAGCTGTCAAACAATGTATCACGCACCGGCGCCATCTACTTAAGATGTTGGTTTGTCCTGATTGTTTCCTGAATTTTGTTTGCTATAAACCTCACGGAGCCCGAGACCTTTCCAACGAATGCAAAACCGTGGAAATCGGTACGTGCGTTCTAGAGTTATAGCGTCAGGAAGGAAAACCCGACTTATTTTTATATAGTAGACTAGCTGTGCCCCGCGGTTTCATCCGCATAGATTTTAATTTCATGGCTGCCCGCGGATCCCTAATGTTTTTTTTAAATCTAAATAAGTTACTCCTTGTAACATTAGCTATCCGTCAGTGAAATTCCGTTAAAATCCGTCCAGCCGTTTCGGAGATTACCCGGAACAAACAGACAGATAGACAGAGAAAAAATTTTAAACATGGTTTTTCTTTGTCAGTACCGTGTATACTTTCATATGCATTTAGTGAAAAACTGTTATTTTGCAGTTACAAACAGACACTTCAATTTTATTTATCTGTATAGATTAAAGTTCTAATGAACTTTCTTTTTTACAGATGAAAGCGAGGAACTTTGAGAAAGTTGAAAAGGTTAGTATCTAACAGACTTAGTTTGTTTAGTATTAAGGCTGTGATATTAGAAAATAAGACTGATCTGTGGTTGTCTATGGGCTGCCAAAGAGTGTATAGATGTAAGTTGAAATAAAACTGAGACCATTGAACATTTTCTTTTTTTTCTGATAGGGTGTCTGTGTTCAGACATGTTGGAGGCGAATTTCTTTGGCTAAAAAAAAGAATGGTTGTCTATTCTGCTTCCTACCAAAAAACTATGGTTTTATTTGATTGTTGATAATTTAAATTAGAAGAATTGTTAGTACCAATTTTTTTTACAATTCATTCTGAAATAACCGTAAATTAACGGATTTTTCATTTAAATTTTAATTTATAAGTCGAATGCCAAAGAAGCTCACTTTTGACATGTATCTTCCCTATTCCTGTAATGTTGAAATATTCCAAAAAATTACAAAAATATTGGGGATCGTTTATAAGCCACGATTTTTTGCTACATTCATGTAAAATGCTGCAAGGTTTACCGACTAGTCAACTTGCGTAATTTAACACTGAAAAATATTATCACACATATAAAAAAGAACTTGCTGATTTTTTGAATTCTCAATTAAAATAAAACAAAAAAATATTCAAAATATAACAAAAACTTGTTCCCTTAAAAGATTGCCCAACCAAAAAAAAAATGTGTACACCAAATATAATCTGGCTTATAAATGACCTCTTATTAAAAAAATACAATTTCAAAAAATCACCAGAATATAGGTAATTATACTTTTATGACAAAATCACTTATAGTATGACTTATGAATGGTCACAACAATACAACACGCGTTTACTCGGTAAGTGTGCACACAATTTTATGTAGATATAGAAAAAAAAATTAAAAATGTATGATTTTGCATGCACACTTGATCTTATAGAAGATCTAAACCTTGCTGCAAGACCACAACACTACAATCAAGTTGTCCAGAGTGCCTAGTGCGAGTTTTCTTAAAATCGCCGTCACAAGTGACCGCGTCGACGTAAACGCAGATTTGTATGAGCTCACAATAGTGTCATGTTTAGGCCGACAGAGGCGCTGCTCCGATCGCATACAAATCTGCGTTAACTTTGACGCGGTGACTTGTGACGGCGGCAGTGAAAAACTCGCACCAGGCACTCTGGGATTGAAAAGTAACATTATCCATTAGCTTATAGAAACAATTCAAAATGTACAGGAATGACATATGTCACGTGACTGATTGTGCATGACCAGACATTTTGTATCGCTTCTATTAACGCAAGTGCGAGATGTTACTTTGTCTAAGCCGTTGTGAGTACAGGGTGTTGTTTTGCATTGGTGCCATATTGAAGGATATTGATATACTTATAATGATACATCAGAGTATAACATAAATCAATGATTAAATGATAGACGTAAGCCGGGCACGCTATTTTTGCGCGTTATCTCCCTGTCATTATCACAATATATGGGACCAGGTTTATTATAATAGGTTTGGGGTTTTATATTCTCTGATCAGTCAGATTTTGGGTTACTGACCCATGCTGATTGGATGGATACGGGTATTCTGGATTTTTTGTTTGATAACATAATTTGCCGAAGGATAAGGTTATTATCTCTAGGTGAAATTTTCCTATATTTTGACTTGGGATACTAAGCTACCACTATAAAAAATCACATAAAAACCGCCCAGTAGTTTTGTCAGACAGACAGACAGAAAGATTGTGTTTCACTCACGGATATGGATCTAAATAGATAGTATGCATGTACCTCCATTTGTCTGAAACTCAAGTGTTACTTTTTCCCATGGTTTTCATTATAACGGCTAAATTTCCTTGTCTCCACAAGGAAATTTACAGCTTCATAATTAGGCTCAAAAAAACGGCGACTAAATATCATTGAGAGGGAAGACGAGCATTGTATTTCGCCAATTACAGTAAACCTTTTAAAAAAATAATCTTTTCAATAAAGAGAAATGTTACGAAAAAAAATACTGGCGCGAAAAGTGAAGCGTTTTTTTTCCGTGTCCGAAAGTATTAATATGATTCGCACGCTAAGCACTACTAGCGTGCCGTTTCACTTCATCTATTTGGATCCATATCTGTGTCTATGATCGTGCTAGCGTTCCGTGCTAACTGTATAACCTGGCATGTCATCCAGCTGTTCCAGCGGTGTCTGATGAAGATCCTAAACATCGAACTGTGGAGGCTGTACCTCAACTACGTTAAGGAAACCAAGTGCATGCTGCCGACATACAAGTGAGTATCACCAGTAGGGAATGCAATCTCGATCTCGCGAGATCTCGGCTTTTTAGCGAGATTGATCTCGGACGAGAAGGGCGAGATCTCGCGAGATTAACGAGATTACACTCAAGCATAAAAACGTCTTATTTATAGCGCGAACTGACACTGAAACATTTTTTTTTATATTAGAAGAGACGACTGGTTGTTTCTTCGATTTCGATACTATATAATATACTATACAGTGTGTGGATTTTCCATCGGTGCCATATTTACGGAGTTTGATTTATTCACTGAAAAGCATAAATCTACTTAATAAATATATTATTTAATTTGAATATAGAGCACGTTATTTTAACATTTACCAAACTTTTGAGAAATGACGTCCATCATTTTGATTGTTTTAATTTTTTTAATTTATGTTAGACTAGCAGACGTCACGCGGTTTCACCCGCGCAGTTCCCGTTCTCATGGGAGTACGTGGATAAAATATAGCCTATGTTACTCGCTGATGATGCTATCCATTGTTGAAGAATTTTCAAGATCGGTCAAGTAGTTTCGGAGCCTATTCAATGCAAACAAACAAACAATCAAATCTTTCCTCTTTATAATATTAGTGTTTTTTGTGTGTTTGATTCAATGAAAATAGCGTCACCGAGAATATTTTCAGAACCAGTCAGTTCTGCGACGATCACAAACGCTTTACCAGGGCTTAAACTGACAAATTTTCATTTACCTGTTACAATTTGAAAGTACTATATTTTACCAACTAAGTAATTTCTTTTTCCAGGGAGAAAATGGCGCAAGCATACGACTTTGCACTAGAGAAGATAGGTCTTGATATCCACGCGTACCCAATATGGAACGACTATGTCACCTTCCTGAAGGGCGTGGACGCCGTGGGCTCGTATGCTGAGAACCAGAAGATATCTGCTGTTAGAAAGGTGGGTTATAATCTGGCTTTTTCATTAACTTATATGTCTTTGTGTAATTATTTAATAATAATAAATCATTTCATCATCACCACTAAATTTATTTACCAAAAATAACTTATCACTAAGGCATTACTGGGACATAACAGTGGGGAATCCACTTTGCCCGACCCGGGAATGGAATCCAGGTCCATGCGTTCCGCAGCAATTATCTATACATAAAGATAACTAAAATTGAAGTGTCTGTTTGTAATTCCAAAATAACAGCTTTTCACTAAATTCATATTATGAAAGTATATACGGTACTGACATTAAAACAACAATTTTAAAATTTTTTCTCTGTCTGTCTGTCTGTTTGTTCGGATAATCTCCGAAACGGCTGGGCCGATTTTAACGGGACTTTCACTGGCGGGTAGCTAATGCTACAAGGAGTAACATAAGCTTACTTTAATATACTTTTAATTTAAAAGCAAACATAACGGTTCCGCGGGACACTCATGAAATTAACTGAGCTGGTGAAACCGCGTGGCACAGCTAGTAATATTAATATAATTTGTCGCCAGGTGTACCAGAGAGCGGTAATAACTCCGATCATTGGCATTGAAACACTGTGGAAGGATTACATCGCATTCGAACAGAGCATTAACACTATTATTGGTAAGTTTGTTGATAACACCTCTACTATACAGGGTGTGGTTTTACATTAGTGTCATATTTACGTAGGTTTATTTATTCTATGTGAATAAATCTATACATCTATACAGATAAATACTATTTCATATGACAACTATACGTGTCTGTTTGTAATTACAAAATAACAGTTTTTATTAAATGCATATGAAAGTATACTGTACTGTCTGTCTACCTGTTGGTTCCGCCTAATTTCTGAAACGGCTGGACCGATTTCAACGGGACTTACACTGGCAGGTAGTTTATTTTGCAAGGAGGTCGTTTATTGAAAAATTCTAGGGTTCCATGAGCCTTTAAGTGGGTGAAACTGCGTGGCATAGCTAGTTTAAAATAAAATGTAGTCTGTCATTTGACCAATTATCAGACTTTATTTTTGTGTAGCGGAGCGCATGGCGATGGAGAGGTCTAGAGACTACATGAATGCCAGGAGAGTGGCCAAGGAACTTGAAACTGTGACCCGAGGGCTTAATAGGAACATGCCGGCCACCCCTCCCACTGTCGACCGCGAGGAGATGAAACAGGTACTGCTTACCATCAGCATCAGGTAACTTACGAGACGGCAGGGTAGGGAAATTAGCAGCTGCCCGACTGGAGAATGTACCTCCATCTTACAGAAGATTGCTGACAAATAATGGTGCCTTTGACCAATAGGGTCAGCCTGTCGCTGATTATGAAGATGAAGTGCCAACGTGACAGAGGGTGAGTCTATCGCCGTCTCAGCCACTATACATACGTGTTTGAATTACTTCTCAGACATATGCAGGTTTCCTCACGATGTTTTCCTTCACCGTAAAGTACGTGGTGTGAAGTCACGGCACATAAGTTTTGGAAAGCCTCATTGGTGCAGGCCCCGCTGGGATTCGAACTTGCGTTGCTTTACTCACGTTTTAAACTTACTTCTATTTATTTTTCTCGTGTCACCAGGTGGATTTATGGAAGAAGTATATATCCTGGGAGCGTGGCAACCCTCTCCGGTCAGAAGACACTGCTCTGGTGGCGCGGAGAGTGATGTTCGCGATAGAGCAGTGCCTGCTGTGCCTGGCTCACCATCCCGATGTGTGGCATCAAGCTGCTCAGTTCCTGGATCATTCCGCCAAGCTGCTGCAGGAGAAGGGGGTGAGATTTATATTAAACTACTAGCTGTGCCCCACGATTTCACCCGCGTTGATTTAGTTTCATCCTTATTGTCGCGGAACCCTAATATTTTTTTATAAACAAAAGTAGCCTAAGTTACTCTTTGAAACATCAACTACCTGTCAGTGAAAGTCCCGTTAAAATCGGTAACTGGAACAAACAGACAGACAGACAGTCAGACGGACAGACAGAGAAAAAATGTAAAACTTGGTTTTTTTGTGTCAGTAGCGTGTATACTTTCATATGCATTTAGTGAAAAGCTGTAATTTTCGAATTACAAACAGACACTTACATTTTATTTATCTGTATAGATATAGATGTATAGATTATTTATTTGTGTGACTCACATGTTTATAGTCTAAACATATATCTATATCTATACATCTATTCATTCAGATAAATAAAATTGAATTGTCTGTTTGTAATTCCAAAATAACAGCTTTTCACTAATAGCATATGATTATGCATTAAGTTTTATGTATAGTGACGGGTCGCTCACTTCCCTCTGTAATGATTAAGGAGGGCGATGGCTGGCATTCTCGTCATACTTGTGAACAGGTGCTGCTTGTGGGGGCTGCTCATCTCAAGCTACGCATTTAGATATAAGTACAACTACTAGACTTTTCTTTATGTTAATTTTTATTGACATTTGTGCATTGGAACTGTGTCCATGGGCTTACATTTCTCAAGTGATTTATTTTGTTTATTTTAAATCTATACAGATAAATAAAATTGAAGTGTCTGTTTGTAATGCCAAAATAACAGCTTTTCACTAAATGCATATGCAAGTTTACACGCTACTGACAACGAAAAACCAAGTTTTAAAAAATTTATCTGTCCTTCTGTCTGTCTGTTTGTCTGTTTGTTCAGGGTAATCTCTGAAACGGCAGGACCGATTTTAACGGGACTTTCACTGGCAGGTAGCTGATGTTTCAAGGAATAACTTAGGCTACTTTTATTTATTTAAAATATTAGGGATCCGCGACACGAAGCATGAAACTAAATCTACGCGGGTGAAACCGCGGGGCACAGCTAGTTGTATAATATTTTTGAAAAGAGTAATTACTGAGTTCCTTGCCAGGTTGTTCTCAGTAAAAGCAACCTTCCGAACCTGGCGGTAGCATGTATAATCCTGTAAATTATTATTGTATAAAGTCTAATCGAATAAAGATATTTTTGACTTGACTTTGACTTTGACTTTAGTGTTTGTGTGTCAGGATTCGAACGCGGCTCGTCTGTTCTCGGACGAGGCAGCGGCGGTGTATGAACGAGCCACGAGCGGGCCCCTCAAACAATCCACTCTGTTACACTTCGCCCATGCCGACTATGAAGAAAGCAGGCTGCATTATAATAAGGTGTGTATCGAGAATGTACGCGATAGGTTTCCGAACGCAAGCCATCATGGACTCACGCTCAGTAGCGTGTATACTTTCATATGCATTTAGTGAAAAGCTGTTATTTTGGAATTACAAACAGACACTTCAATTTTATATATCTGTATAGATATATAGATAATTTTTGTTGCGTTGGAAAGAAGACGAAGTAAAGAAATTGAAACTTTTATCATACTTTTATGATATTCTAAATACACCAAACTACGTATCCATACATCTATACATATAGTCCACTCAATGAAGGAAAAATAGGAGAAATAACTCGTGTAAAAGCAATTTTTGGCATAGTTGTAGGGAATGGTGTCTGAAACAACATACTTGAAGTACTGGTAGATGGGGGGTGTAAAGGTCCCTTTTTCAGGTTTTTTTTCAATAACTCGAAAACGGTAGCTCACAGCAAAAAAAGATCTATGATTCAAGTAATCTACATAAAATTCTCTTCAAAAAAAGGTTATATGCATTTTTTTTGCTGGGATCAATAATTAACGAGTTTTTTAAAGGAGAAATGTTAATTATGATCAATTCTCACGTTTCATTTAACGTCTTGGCTCAAATCAAACTGGTAGCACGCACGCCGCGCTCCTGTGGCGTCCTGTTTCTGGCTATTTACCAAGCGCCTGCCGAGGAACAAAATCTCAATAAATACCGGTACTCAGCTTTTTTGAGAGCATCGATGAAGCCGAAATCAGATCAGTACTTTGAGTATATTACTTCAGGCACCATTCCCTACAACTATGACAAAAATTGTCTTTACACGAATTATTTCCCCTATTTGGCAGTTTTTGGTCTTTATTGAGTGAACTAATACAGAGATTTATATATACAGACAATTGAAGTGTCTTTCACTAAATGCATATGAATTCCAATTTATATATATTTTTTTAATTTTGTCTGTATGTTTGTTCCGGCTAATATCCGAAACGGCCGGATCGATTCTAACGGGACTTGCACTGGCAGATAGCTAATACAAATCTACTAACTACTAAAAAAAATCTTTGCGGGCTAAACCGCAGCGCACAGCTAGTTTATAGTATTTTCATATCCATCCAGGTCCACCAGATATATACCCGTTATCTAGACATGGATGAGATAGACCCCACGCTGGCGTATGTGCAGTACATGAAGTTTGCGAGGAGGGCTGAGGGGATCAAGTCTGCCAGGAGTGTGTTCAAGAGAGCTCGGGAGGACTCTAGGTGAGTGCAGGGGCGTGCATTGGATTTTCAGAGGGGTAGGCATAAACAATAAGTAGGTAGGTAGGCAGGTTAAGTCCATACCTATGTGACGCGGCGTAGGTACGTACGTCTTGGTAAAGATGCACATACGAACATAAACACACACGACACGAGTGTATTCAGTGATCACAAATTGTAACTTCTGCTTACCTGCTTATATATCAATGCACGCCACTGGGTGAGTGCCTTGTGTCATGGTAAACATCTCCCTGGCCTTATCCCATGTATTTGGGGTCAGCACTTGATTCAACCCGATGTGGCTGATCACCTGATTTTTATACGAAGCGACTGCCATCTGACCTTCGTAACCCCTTTTTCGAGGAAAATCGGCAATCTGGGTTACTGGGCAAACTGGTTTAAGTTGTCAGACTTTCTTAGGCCTCTGACTGACTTGTAACGATTGCCAAAGATGTTAAATAGTCAACCGGGACCGACGGCTTAACGTGCTCTCCGAGGCACGGAGGGAACTCCCGCGGTCACCCATCCAACTACTGGCTAGGCGTATGGTTGCTTAAATTCGCTGATCGAATCATATGCGCAATAGCAACTATGCCACGAGCTCCTCATTATATTATGGTAAACGGTTACCGTTAAATATCTCTGCTGACCTTAACTCAAACGCAAATATATCTTTATTCGATTAGACTTTTACAAAGTACTTTCAAATCGTCAGCATGACATAATTATACAGGATTATACATGCTACCGCCAGGTTCGGAAGGTTGCTTTTACTCGAAACTGGCGACTAAGGTGTTTGTTAATTATGTTCGTAGAGTATTTGAAGTACTACATTTTAATGAAGGTGTGGAGTCGGTCTGATGATGGAGCCGACAGACAGTCAAAGGAACTCCTCAACGATTTACAGCAAGTACCTAGTGTTTGGGCTTGATTCATTCGTATTGATGAGTGCTGTACACCTATATGGGTTATGACTGGTGTAGGTGCACTTTGATAAATGCCACCGAAAAGCGCAATTGCTTTTTCTTTTTTAATAATATATTTCACAGGTTTTAGTTTTTTAGTGATTTTTTACATTGTACATGATGCCAGCTGAGTTTCTTGCCGGTTTGCCAGAAGGCTAGTTTCCGAAACGGTGGTCTTTTATAAGTGCCTTACCAGGGCCTAAACTGAAAAAATAATTTTCATGTCAAAGTCAAAGTCAAAGTCAAAAATATCTTTATTCGATTAGACTTTTTACAAAGTACTTTCAAATCGTCAGAACGACATGGATTATACATGCTACTGCCAGGTTCGGAAGGTTGCTTTTACTGAGAAGAACCTGGCAAGAAACTTAGTAATTACTCCTTTAAAAATATTATACAATTTTTAAAAACAAAGTAAATCACTTGAGAAATGTAAGCCCATTTTCAAATCACTCTAATGATTCGAACCTTGTCCCAGGTCCCACTACCACGTGTTCGTAGCGGCCGCGCTCATGGAGTACTATTGCTCCAAGGACAAGAACATAGCCTTCAGGATCTTCGAGTTGGGATTGAAGAAGTTCCCTCACATTCCTGAGTATGTGCTGTGCTATATCGACTACTTGTCGCATCTCAACGGTGAGTTCAAATTATTATACACTAACTGTGCCCCGCTGTTTCACTCGCGTAGATTTAATTTTACGGATGGCTCTACTTCTCAGATCACTATCTACACTAATACTATAATTAAAGATTTTATTGTTTTTTTGTTTGTTTGTTTGCATTGAATAGGCTCAGAAACTACTTGACCGATCTTGAAAATTCCTTCAGCAATGGATAGCTACATCATCAGCGAGTAACATAGGCTATATTTTATCCCCGTACTCCCACGGGAACGGGAACTACGCGGGTAAAACCGGGTGTAACGTGCTTGCCTTAACCTTAATATGGTACCTATTACATTATTTAAATTTTTCTATATTTTTTAAGAGGACAACAACACTAGAGTGCTGTTCGAGCGAGTCCTGTCGTCGGGCAGCCTCAAACCCGAGAGCTCAGTGGATATATGGAACAGGTTCTTGGAGTTCGAATCCAACATCGGAGACCTCGTCAGTATTGTGAAGGTTGAGAAGCGGCGGCAAGCTGTTTTGGAGAAGGTATTTCAAAAAATTTCGGAAAAATAAACCATACATATGCTCACGCCTGTATTCCCCGAAGGTGTAGGCAGAGGTGTTGTAATAACAACACACACTTTTCAAACAAGATGATTAAGTGCCAACGTGTCTCAGTCCATCGCCGTCTCAGCCACTATACATACGTGTTTTCAAAGTCAAAAGTCAAAGTCAAAAATATCTTTATTCGATTAGACTTTTTACAAAGTACTTTCAAATCGTCAGAACGACATGGATTATACATGCTACTGCCAGGTTCGGAAGGTTGCTTTTACTGAGAAGAACCTGGCAAGAAACTCAGTAATTACTCTTTTAAAATATTACACAATTTTTAAAAACAAAGTAAATCACTTGAGAAATGTAAGCCCATGGACACAGTTCCAATGCACAAATGTCAATAAAAATTAACATAAAGAAAAGTCTAGTAGTTGTACTTATATCTAAATGCGTAGCTTGAGATGACCAGCCCCACAAGCAGCACCTGTTCACAAGTATGACGAGAATAGAGAGTTTGAATTACTTCTCAGACATATGCAGGTTTCCTCACGATGTTTTCCTTCACCGTAAAGCACGTGGTGTGGAATCACTGTACATAAGTTTTTTAGAATAACTCGTTGATAACCCCGCTGGGATTTGAACTTGCGTCGCTTGTATAGCAGGCGACTGTATATGTATTGTATACTAGCTGTGCCCCGTGGTTTCATCCGCGTAGAGTTAATTTCATGATGTTTTTTTTTAGTAAAATTATCCTAAAACACTCCTTGAAACATCAGCTATCTGCCAGTGAAAGTCCCGTTAAAATACATCTAACGTTTACGCGTGATGCCGTGACCAAGGGAAATGTGGATTTATTTTTATATATAATATTTATCTGTTATTAGATCAAAGAGTTCGAGGGTAAGGAGACAGCCCAGCTGGTGGATCGATACAAGTTCCTGGACCTCTACCCGTGCAGCATAGCTGAATTGAAGTCTATAGGATACACTGAGGTAAGGAATAATTATAATATTACTAGCTGTGCTCCGCGGTTTCACCCGCGTAGACTTAGTTCCATGTTGTTGTTTTTTAATAATATTATTATTGATTAAAATCCACCCAGCCGTTTACAAGATATACAAAGATATTTTCGATAATTACTTTCTAATTAAGGCGACAAACAAGCGTAAAGTCCGGCTGATGGGAAGCTACTCGATACACACAAATACCGTTGAAGTGTCTGATAATCATCTCCCTGGCCTTAATCCCATGTATTTGGGGTAGGCACTTGATTCAACCCGATGTGGCTGATCACCTGATTTTTATACGAAGCGACTGCCATCTGACCTTCGTAACCCCTTTTTCGAGGAAAATCGGCAATCTGGGTTAAACCAGTTGTCAGACTTTCAACCGGGATCGACGGCTTAACGTGCTCTCCGAGGCACGGAGGGAACTCCCGCGGTCACCCATCCAACTACTGGCTAGGCGTATGGTTGCTTAACTTCGCTGATCGAATCATATGTGCAATAGCAACTGTGCCACGAGCTCCTCGTTCGAGTTGAAGTGTCTGATAATGTAAATGATTTATTCAGTTTAGGCCCTGGTAAGGCACTTATGAATGTCGAGAATTTACCACCGGTTCGGAAACTAGCCTTCTGAGAAGAACCGGCAAGAAACTCAGCTGGCATCATGTACATTTCATTACATAGTAAACAATGATAGTTACAATAAAAAATATTCACAACTAGCTGTGCCCCGCGGATTCACCCGTTAGTTTCATTCTTATTGTCGCGGAACCCTAATATTCTTAATAAATAAAAGTAGCCTAAGTTACCCTTTGAAACATCAGCTACCTGCCAGTGAAAGTCCCGTTAAAATCGGTCCAGGTACAGACAGACAGATATAAAAATTTTAAATTGGTGTTTTAATATCAGTAGCGTGTATACTTTCATATGCTTGGATTGTAAAGCTGTTAATTTGGTATTACAAACAGACACTTCAATCAGTGGCGTGCATTGCATATAAGCGCAGGGAAGCAGAAGTTACAGATTATGATCACTGAATACACTCGTATTGTGTGTGTGTGTGTTTATGTTCGTATGTGTATCTTTGTCAAGACGTACGTACCTATGCCGCGTCACATAGGTATGTACTTAACCTGCCTACCTACCTACTTGTTGTTTATGCCTACCCCTCTGAAAATCCAATGCTCGCCCCTGACTTCAATGTTCATTATCATGAATTTAAGAGTTGTGACTCTTGTCGGTGTAACTGATGCAACTTCTTCCATCGTCTCTATCTAGTGCCATCTCCTTGTCCTCCCTATACGTCATTGCAGACACATTTTCCTTGACTTGTCTCATGTATGTTAACCTGGGTCTTCCTCTTCCTCTCTTTCCCTCTAATATTTTATTTATCTGTATAGATGTATTGTTTGTTTGTATGTAGGTGGCGTCGATGTCAAATAAATCATGGGCGCTGGGCGGGCCTCTGGCGGGGATCTCCCCCGAACTGGCCGCCGTCATACTCGGGAACAAGTAAGTTTTTTAAATAAAGTACTTAAGTAATATACAACTATATAGGAGCTCGTGGCACAGTTGCTATTGCGCATATGATTCAATCAGCGAAGTTAAGCAACCATACGCCTAGCCAGTAGTTGGATGGGTGACCGCGGGAGTTCCCTCCGTGCCTCGGAGAGCACGTTAAGCCGTCGGTCCCGGTTGACAATTTAACATCTTTGGCAATCGTTACAGGTCAGTCAGAGGACTAAGAAAGTCTGACAACTGGTTTAACTCAGCTTGCTGATTTTCCTCGAAAAAGGGGTTGCGAAGGTCAGATGGCAGTCGCTTCGTATAAAAATCAGGTGATCAACCATGGTATAAGGCCAGGAAGATGAACTAGTATACAACTGTAGCAGTGTTTCTCCACTCGCTACATAGATGGCGCTACTCGCTAACAAATGCAAAGTTTGAGTACAAACACGAGAACCTAAATCGCGCTATGAGAGTTTTCCCAACTAGAACAGTTGGAGCCGGAAAAAACACTTTTTACAATTCTTTTCTCTTTCTGTTTGTTCCAATTAATCTCTGATGCAGGACTTTTGTTATGTACTAGAACGTCACGTGGTTTCACCCGAGTAGTTCCCGTTCGAGTACGGGGATATATATATATATATATAGATATATATATATATTTTAAAGTCAGAGCAGTAATTTTTGTGCCAATTCGTTACAAACATACTTACATACAAATCTTTCCTTTTTATAATATTACTAGCTGTGCCCCGCGGTTTCACCTGCGTAGATTTAGTTTCTTCCTTATTGTCGCGGAATCCTAATATTCTTAATAAATAAAAGTAAGCCTAAGTTACTACTTGAAACATCAGCTACCTACCAGTGAAAGTCCCGTTAAGATCCGTCCAGCCGTTTCAGAGATTACCCGGAACAAACAGACAGACAGACAGAGAAAAATTTTAAAACTTGTTTTTTTTGTGTCAGTATCGTGTATACTTTCATACGCATTTAGTGAAAAGCTGTTATTTTGGAATTACAAACAGACACTTCAATTTTATTTATCTGTATAGATAGTATTGAAAACAATAATGTGTTACAGAGACAACGACCCCAACAAGGACATAGCGAGGCCTGACACCAACCAGATGATTCCCTACAAACCCAAGTCGAACCCACTGCCCGGGGAACATCCTATACCCGGTACTTTTATATACTCATTCATCTACACTAATACAGTGAAACTTGGTTAAGTGCAGACCTGGATAAGTGAGAAACCTCCATAACTGGAACTCATGCTGAGGTCCCAACACTTTCGCACTGAATTACCTCTGTTAGTGGGACGAGGTAAGCCTCTATATCTGGGATTTGTTCTTTCGATTTGTCATCATAGTTACCCCTATAACTGAGACAGCGAGTAAATTTTATATGCATAAACCTCTGTAACTGAGATAGCATTGTTTGTTTACTCATTCTTATTCTACCCACAAATTCCACACGTAATCTATTAATGGAACCCTCTGTAAATGAGACAGATATTTATTTATACCTGTATATCTGAGACACTGGGTAAGTGGAATACCTCTATAAGTGAAACGACATTGCAGGTCCCTTGATGTCTCACTTAACCAGGTTTCACTGTATTATAAGGAGGAAAATTTTGATTGTTTGTTTGCATTGAATAGGCTCCGAAACTACTTGACCAATCTTGAATATTCTTTCAGCAATGGATAGCTACATCATCAAAGTCAAAGTCAAAAATATCTTTATTCGATTAGACTTTTACAAAGTACTTTCAAATCGTCAGAATGACACAATTTACAGGATTATACATGCTACCACCAGATTCGGAAGGTTGCTTTTACTGAGAACAACCTGGCAAGGAACTCAGTAATTACTCTTTTCAAAAATATTATATAATATTAAAAATACAAAGTAAATCACTTGAGAAATGTAAGCCCATGGACACAGTTCCAATGCACAAATGTCGATAAAAATTAACATAAAGAAAAGTCTAGTAGTTCTACTTATATCTTATACATCAGCGAGTAACATAGGCTATATTTTATCCCCGTACTCCCACGGGAACGGGAACTACGTGGGTGAAACCGCGTGACATCCACTAGTCACTTATATGAATATTTAGCTGGATTTAATGTGACTTACATTACATGTCCCGTCACGAGTTAAGAACGAGTCCCCTTTGAATAACCTTTGAGCAGCAGTAATTTTGGGAAATGAATCTCCGGGTCGGGTGTTTTGGATTTCACACCACGGTAAAGGAAAACATCGTGAGGAAACCTGCATATGTCTGAGAAGTAAATCAAAGACGATTGTATAGTGCCTGAGACAGCGATAGACTCACCATCTGTCACGTCGGCACTTAATCTTAGGTGAAAAGTGTTTATTACAACACCTCTGCCTACCCTTAAATAATGTGTTTGTGTCCAGGTGGTACCTTCCCAATGCCTACCGCAGCAGCGCACCTGTGTACCCTGATGCCGCCGCCAGGATGCTTCCGAGGACCGTTCGTGGCTGTTGATATGATGCTGCATCTCTTCAACCGAATCTCTCTGCCCGATAAACGTGAGTCATCTTATCATCATCTCCCTGGCCTTATCCCATACATTGTTGGGGTCGGCACTTGATTCAACCCGATGTGGCTCCATGTTAGTCGCAATCAACTTATTAACTCCTTGTCCGTTATGTGCGCCTGGTACTTCGTGTACCATATCATCATCTCCCTGGCCTTATCCCATACATTGTTGGGGTCGGCACTTGATTCAACCCGATGTGGCTCCATGTTAGTCGCAATCAACTTATTAACTCCTTGTCCGTTATGTGCGCCTGGTACTTCGTGTACCATATCATCATCTCCCTGGCCTTATCCCATACATTGTTGGGGTCGGCACTTGATTCAACCCGATGTGGCTCCATGTTAGTCGCAATCAACTTATTAACTCCTTGTCCGTTATGTGCGCCTGGTACTTCGTGTACCATATCATCATCTCCCTGGCCTTATCCCATACATTGTTGGGGTCGGCACTTGATTCAACCCGATGTGGCTCCATGTTAGTCGCAATCAACTTAATAACTCCTTGTCCGTTATGTGCGCCTGGTACCTCGTGTACCATATCATCATCTCCCTGGCCTTATCCCATACATTGTTGGGGTCGGCACTTGATTCAACCCGATGTGGCTCCATGTTAGTCGCAATCAACTTATTAACTCCTTGTCCGTTATGTGCGCCTGGTACTTCGTGTACCATATCATCATCTCCCTGGCCTTATCCCATACATTGTTGGGGTCGGCACTTGATTCAACCCGATGTGGCTCCATGTTAGTCGCAATCAACTTAATAACTCCTTGTCCGTTATGTGCGCCTAGTACTTCGTGTACCACATCATCATCTCCCTGGCCTTATCCCATACATTGTTGGGGTCGGCACTTGATTCAACCCGATGTGGCTCCATGTTAGTCGCAATCAACTTAATAACTCCTTGTCCGTTATGTGCGCCTGGTACTTCGTGTACCATATCATCATCTCCCTGGCCTTATCCCATACATTGTTGGGGTCGGCACTTGATTCAACCCGATGTGGCTGATCACCTGATTTTTATACGAAGCGACTGCGATCTGACCTTCGCAACCCCATTTAAGAAAAAAACACTGGTAATCTGGGTTAGGCCAGAGTTGTTGTTGTCAGAGGCACAGAGGTAACTAGATTTGAGTTGGAGTAACTTTGGTGATCGAATAATGCACCATTTTGTTATGTCGACTTCAAAAAGAAGTCAGCTCCGACAATTTATCATCGATAAGACAACCCATTTTAGGATGGTATCCGTCAGTGTGCAGCCCTATAAAATAAGTATCACCGCAAAAAACACTCCCTAACGACACTGACAACTTATGTCACCTTGACACTGACATATGTCAAATTGACACTGACAGTCCGCCTAAATATTTTATTTTTTTGCACTGGAAGCACCGCCGCCTACACAGGAGAACGGCTGCGATACGAAACTGTTCGACCTCGCTCGCTCCGTGCACTGGATTGTGGACGATGAAGGAATCACTACCGTGTCAAACAAGGTACTGAAATAGCTTTATTTAATTTCTATTTATTTTTATTATTTTACGTGGACGAATTAAATAAGTATGTAAGGATCGTAGCATAAGACCAACGGTGGTCTATGCCTACCCCCATGGGATACAGGCATGAGCATGTATGTATTAATATTTAACTAGTTGCGATGCAAGCGACTTCTAAAAACTTATGTACATTGATTTCACACCACTTTGTTTAATGGTGAAGGTAAACATCGTGAGGAAACCTGTATATGTCTGAGAATTAATTTAAAGAGGTATGTATAGTGTCTGAGACGGCGATGGACTCACCATCCATCACACATATTCAGTGAAATGTTGTTGTTACAACACCTCTGCTTACCCCTTCTTGGACCCTTTTGGGATGATGTAAGCATATTTATATAAGAGCCGTGGTGGCCTCGGGGTTAGAGCAGTCGCCTGCTACGCAAGCGACGCAAGTTCGAATCCCAGCGGGGCCTGTACCTATGAGTTTTTCTAACAACTTATGTGCAGTGATTTCATACCACGTGCTTTACGGTGAAGGAAAACATCGTGAGGAAACCTGCATGTCTGAGTAATAATTCAAAATACGTATAGTGCCTGAGACGGCGATGGACTCACCCTCTGTCACGTTGGCACTTAATCATATTCGGTGAAATGTGGGTGTTGAAAATTACAACACCTCTGCTTACCCCTTCTTGGACCCTTTTGGAATGATATAAGCATATTTATTATATTTCTTTATTGATGTATCCTCAGGCTCGCAGAAGAAAAGCAGGTGAGGATTCTGATGATGATGAGCTCGGAGTAGCGCCGCCAGTCAACGACATCTACCGGCAGCGGCAACAGAAACGTGTCAAATGAATTAATGGATCGTAGGTAGAGTTTTAAACAATGTATTGAATTAAGTAATTAATAAAGATTTTATACAAATTGCTTTGTTTTATTTATGTCCTTACGGTCGATTTCATTTATAAATATTTTATTATTGGAGTATAAAAATATTTACTCTAGCGAAAAAAGCCTAAGCTAAAAGCCGCGGTAATTTTTTCCGAACTTATGAATTTGGGGTCATTTTTAAACTATCGTCACTTACCTACCATTGTGGTTAATCACTTGTCCCATAATTAATGAAAATAAGTCGTGGGCAAGTGAAAAAAGAACCACTGGCAACTTTTAGCTAAGGACATTTTTTATTTTTACTTGACACATGTCATGTTTGACCATAATATGTCGTTTCGGTCTACGCACTACCTACTTGTGCAATTATGGCAAACGTTACGTTGAAAGCCATTATATTAAAATCATTAATTCCTTTACAACAACTCCTGGCTGAATGATTTACGTACATTAAAAAATACCAAATTAGATTCTGATACGTGTTATATTAATATTGCTTCTTTCATAGATGTTGAATAAGCCTGTATGTATGTATAAAATAAAATTAATCGTCTGTGGTTTTGTGACATTCATTACTTTGTCAGCTGTCAGTTGGATACCGTAAAATGAAACGTTCTATCTTTCAGTCCCGTCAAAAATGGCCTCTTTGCTAAATGTTTTTCTGAGAAAATCCTCAGCTTTAGGCCAAAACGCGGCCCTATTAAAGAATTTACCGGCCGTTTACAATGTAAAGTAAGTATTTCACACAACTATAATTTAATTTAAAGCTTGCTTCGGGTATAAAAATAATAAATAATTATGTAATATTTTAAGGTTATTTTGTTAACAATTTCGATTTTGTTAATATTTTATTACTATAACAACAATAAAAACAGTTATTTTGAGAAGTTTTCTTTCATTTTCGTGATGCTTAATTCGGTAAATAACAAATTAAGTGTTCACATATATGCTGTTATTTGTAAACAGCTGATCAATATCAACGTTTATTTTTAACATTTTGTTTTTAATGAATGTGTATTAAATTTAAAACAGTCTATACTAGGCTTATCTATTCAGATTAAAATTAATATAACCGTAGTAGCTGATGTTACAAGGAGTAACTTGGGGGCACAGCTAGTCATTATTATAAGCCTATTGAAGTGTTTTCATATATTTTATAAAGCCTCGACAATTATGTCCACAGTAACGGACCTGGCATATATGCAGGGTTGTCTGTCTGTACAATATGAAGTGGGGACACATTTATAACATAACTAGCGTGACACACATCCACTGCTGAAATTACATCTTCTTTGTAAATTCTCTAACAGTCAGACACACAGGTGCGTTAGCAGTGAACACGTTATTTTCGGAGAATCCTAATTTGTTTTATTAATAAAAGTAGCTTAATTTACTCCTTGAAACATAAGCTATGTGCCAATGAAAGTCCTGTTAAAATCATTCTAACCATCTTGGAGATGAGCCGGAACAGATGGATAGACATATTGGGATAATTTTTATTTATATTGGTTTTTTGCAGGAGTACTATGTATACTTTTATATGCATTTAGTGAAATGCTGTTGATTAGGAATTACCAACAGACACTAAAAATTCCTGGTATGCAGGTTCAATGTTACTTATGTACTTAAATTCCCTTCCAGTTCCCAACGGCATGGGAGCCGATGGTTCCCGGACGCGGAGTACGTGAAGCAGTTTGATGGAGTGGTTATGTACCCAGATGAGGTCACGTCCCTGTTGAAGCACCCTCCATACTCCAGTAAGTAATTACACTTTCAAGTCATTAAGACTGTCAGATAATGTAGCAGAGAAGGTCCCTGGAGGGGTAAGCAAAGGTGTGTTACTGGACCATAATACATTGAGTTGTTTACTGAGAGAATGTAGTGTATTTAAGGGTGTGCATTCTGTATAAAAAGACAAGCGGTGCTTACCATTTGTGTTGACTGAGTACACTCATGTCGTGTGTATATGTGTGTATACCAAAACGTATGTACCTATGCTGTGCCACATTGGTATGTACCTAACTTACATACTTATTGTTTATGCTTATTCCTCTGAAAATACAATGGTTTTGGTTTACTTATTTTTGATTTTATTTTATTTATTGACTAGCTGTGCCCTGTGGTTGCACCCACGTAGATTTAGTTTTGTCCTGATTGTCGCGGTACCCTAATATTTTTAATAAATAAAAGTAGCCTAAGTTATTCCTTGACACATCAGCTACCTGCCAGTGAAAGTCCCGTTAAAATCCGTCCAGCCGTTTCAAAGATTACCCAGAATAAACAGACACACAGATAGACAGAGAAACATTTTAAAACTTGGTTTTTTAGTGTCAGTAGTGTGTATACTTTCATATGCATTTAGTGAAAATCTGTAATTTTATTCATCTGTATAGATAAGTAGTTCAAAGGTGCATGTATACTGGCCGAGACGGCGATGGACTCATCCACTGACACTTAATCATATTCGGTGAAATGTGGGTGTTGTTATTACAACATCCCTGCCTACCCCTTCGGGGACGCTTCTGGGATGGCGTGAGGATATTTATTTATGTAATGTGTGTCAGGTGTGATCAAGCCGAGCGAGAAGCAGGTCCGCAACATGATCCTCAACTTCGGGCCGCAGCACCCCGCTGCCCACGGCGTGTTACGACTCGTGCTCGAGTTGGACGGAGAGGTCAGTTACCTACATTTAATTATTTTAGATTTAGTGCCGAGGACATCAGGTTTGAGCAGACGCCTACTAAGTAAGCGACGCAAGTTCGTATCCCCGTGGGGTCATGAGTTTTTCTATACTTTCACATGTATTAAGTGAAAACATGTAAATTTTAAAATTGTAGACAGAGATATCTGTGCCCCGCGGTTTCATCCGCGTAGATTAGTTGTTCATATCGCGGAACCCTAATATTTTTTAATAAATAAAAGTAGCCTAAGTTATTCCTTGAAACAGCTACCTGCCAGTGAAAGTCCCGTTAAAATCGAGCCAGCTGTTTTAGAGATTACCCGGAACAAACAGACAGAAAGACAGAGATTTTTTTTAAAACTTGGTTTTTTAGTGTCAGCAGCGTGTATACTTTCATATGCATTTAGGGAAAAGCTGTTAAGTGTTTTGGAATTACAAACAGACACTTCAATTTTATTTATCTGTATAGATGTATAGATATAGATTTTGTTCCTCATCCCCAGACGGTCCGCGGCGCAGATCCCCACATAGGTCTCCTCCACCGAGGAACAGAGAAGCTGATCGAATACAAGACGTACACCCAGGCTTTGCCCTACTTCGACCGACTGGACTACGTCTCCATGATGTGCAATGAACAGTGCTACAGTCTCGCCGTCGAGAAACTCCTCAACATCGACATACCGCTGCGGGCTAAATATATTAGGAGTAAGTACGCATTTTATTTATATACTAGCTGTGCCCCGCGGTTTCACCCGCGTAGCATAGCATTTAGTTTCATCCTTATTGTCGCGGAACCCTAATATTTTTAATAATTAAAAGGGAGCCTATGTCCTTTCTCAGGGTCTAAAGATTGTCTGTGCCAAATTTCATCAAAATCGGTTGAGAGGTTTAAGCGGGAAAGCGTAACAGACAGACAGAGTTACTTTCGCATTTATAATATTATATAGTAGGGATTTACTCACTTCACATACCTACTAATACTTATACTTTTTATATTGTATTATAACGAATAACACAGTAAGTAAGACGTATGTATAGTGCCTGACACGGCGATTGACTCACCATTTGTCACGTTGGCACTTGATCATCTGCGGTGAAATGTAAGTGAAACTACAGTGAAAGTCCCGTTAAAATCGGTCCAGCCGTTTCGGAGATTACCCGGAACAAACAGACAGACAGACAGACGGACGGACAGACAGACAGAGAAAAAAATTATCAATTGGTTTTTTAGTGTCAGTAGCGTGTATACTTTCAGATGCATTTAGTGACAAACTGTTATTTTGGATTTACAAACAGACACTTCAATTTTATTTATCTGTATAGATGTATGTAACTAACAAACTTAAACGCAATAATAATAAATACTTTTCAGACATATGCAGTTATCTTTACAGTATTTTCGTTCACCCTAAAGCATGTGGTGTGAAATCACTACACAAAAGTTTTTAGAAAAACTAATTGGTAGCGAACACTGGGACTCGAACTTGCCTCGCTAGAGTAGCAGGGGACTGCTCAAACCCCACGACCATCACGGCTCATATAATATGTCTTCGTAAGTCCTGCCTACCCGTGAGCTTACAAAATTGTTTTTCTTCCAGCCCTGTTCGCTGAATTGACCCGCATTCTGAACCACATAATGGCGGTAGGCACTCACGCGCTGGACATTGGAGCCCTGACACCATTCTTCTGGCTGTTCGAGGAGAGAGAGAAGATGATGGAGTTCTACGAAAGAGTCAGCGGAGCTAGGATGCACGCTGCTTACATCAGACCGGGGGGAGTTTCCTTGGTAAGATTTACATATGAAGAGAGAGGAAAGATTTGATTGTTTGTTTGTTTGCATTGAATAGGCTCCGGAACTACTTGACCGATCTTGAAAATTCTTTCAGCAATGGATAGCTACATCATCAGCGAGTAACATAGGCTATATTTTATTCTAGTACTCCCACGGGAACGGGAACTACGCGGGTAAAACCGCGTGACGTCCGCTAGTTATATATATACAGATAGGCCGACGTGTACTTATAGTACAGACACGCGAGCGTTGCAAGTTGGATATCCCAGTGGGGCATGTACCAATGAGTTTTTCTAATTGCAGTGAATTCACTTTATCAGATTTTTTTTAAATAAATGTAGGCTAGTTACTTCTTGTAACGTTAGCTATCTGCCAGTGTAAGTCCCGTTAAATCGGTCCAGCCGTTTAGGAGATTAGCCGGTAACGGACAGACAGACAAAAAGGATTTTTTTTAACTTAGTTTTTCAGTGTCAGTACCGTGCATACTTGTATATGCATTTAGTGAAAAGCTGTTATTGTGGAAAAACATACAGACACTTCGATGTTATTTATCTGTATACAGGGTGTCGGGGAAATCGGGACAGCTCTTAAAATATGTGGTAGGGTATTATTTAAGGAAGCAATTAAAATTATTATGGCAAAAATATCTTCTTCCGTTTTCGAGTAACTGACGTTCAAAGTTGACTATATCAAGACCTTATTTTCGGCTACAGCTGTAACGTAAAGTTATTCACGTGAAATCTAACTACGTTTTTATTTTTTTTTTCCCACTAATAAATCCTGAAATCATCCCATAAAACCATTTTTCGAAACCATTAACCATCCCCTTAATTTAACAAGTTTAATGACCGCGTACGTAATGTAGGTAAACGCGGCCGCGCGTTCATTCAATCGCTTAAGGCCGCGAGCTCTTCGGATATAGCCTATAACTATGTTATCGTTGGAGCTAGATATTTTACGCTTTTATTATAGTGATATATTCATAAAACCCTACAAATTCTAGAATTCAACTGTTCCTTTTTCTCCGACACCTGTATATGAAATGTATATTTTGATTTCAGGACATGCCTATCGGTTTGATGGACGATATATATGAGTTCTCTAGCAAGTTTGCGGAGCGTTTGGACGAGGTTGAAGATGTACTGACCACCAACCGGCTGTGGGTGCAACGCACCAAGGATATCGGCATCGTCAGCGCTCAGGACGCACTCAACTATGGATTCAGGTAAATACATCGTTTTCAGTTCCAATTCAAATCTATATCTATACAGATAAATAAAATGGGAGTGTCTGTTTGTAATTCCAAAATAACAGCTTTTCACTAAATGCATATGAAAGTATACACGCTACTGACACTAAAAAACCAAGTTTTAAAATTTTTCTCTGTCTGTCTGTCTGTCTGTTTTTTCCGGGTAATCTCTGAAACGGCTGGACGGATTTAAACGGGACTTTCACTGGTAGGTAGCTGATGTTTCAAGGAGTAACTTAGGCTACTTTTATTTATCAAAAATATTAGGGTTCCGCGACAATAAAGATGAAACTAAATCTACGCGGGTGAAACCGCTGGCCACAGCTAGTTCAAAAATATTTATTCGATAAGAATTTAAAAAAAGTACTTTCAAATCGTCAGAACGTCACGATTACACAGGATTATACATGCTACCGCCAGGTTCGGAAGGTTGCTTTTACTGAGAAGAACTATAACTATATACAGGTTGTCGGAGAAAAAGGAACAGTTGTCTTCTAGAAGTTGTAGGATTTTATGAATATATCACTATGTTGAAGTCGTAAAATATCTAGCTCCAACGATAACGTAGTTATAGGCTATGGTTGCTAAGGACCGAAGAGCTCGCGGCCTTAAGCGATTGAATGAACGCGCGCTCGCGTTTACCTACATTACGTACGCGGTAATTCAACTGTTTAAATTAAAGGGAAGGTTAATGGTTTCGAATGGGATTATTTCAGGATTTATTAGTGGGAGAAAAAAAATAAAAACGTAGTTAGATTTCACGTGAATAACTCTACGTTACAGCTGATTTTTATGTGAAAATAAGGTCTTGATATGGTCAACTTTGAACGTCAAATACTCGAAAACGGAAGAAGATATTTTTTTCATAATAATTTTAATTGCCTCCTATCCCTCCTATCACATAGTTTGAGCTGCTGATAAACCTAAACCCAGTAAATACATTTACTAATGATACGTCTAAGTGAATTAAATTTGTACGTCTGTATGTCTGATCGCAGTGGTGTGATGCTGCGAGGGTCTGGCATCAAGTGGGACCTTCGTAAATCGCAGCCTTACGACGCTTACCATCTAGTGGACTTCGACGTACCCATCGGTACCAACGGCGACTGCTACGATAGGTGAGAAACACACATGCATGATTATACTGCCGTCACGAGATATGAGCTCAGAGAACCTAGTGCATACATACATACGCTCACACCTGTATTCCCGAGGTGGGTGGATGATTAAGTGCCAACGTGACAGATGGTGAGTCTATCGCCGTCTCAGCCACTATACATACGTCTTTGAATTACTTCTCAGACTTATGCAGGTTTCCTCACGATGTTTTCCTTCACCGTAAAGCACGTGGTGTGAAATCACTGTACATAAGTTTTTTTAGAAGAATACATTGGTACAAGACTCGCGAGGATTAGAAGTACTAGCTTTTGCTATTTTAACTACTATCTATACTTATACTAAAAAGAGGAAAGATTTGTATGTAAGTATGTTTGTAACGAATTGGCTCAAAAAGTACTGGACCGATTACAAAAAGTTATTCAGGAACGGATAGCTACATTATCAGCGAGTAACATAGACTACATTTTATACCACGGGAACGAGAACTACGCTAGTGAAACTGCGTGACGTCCGCTAGTATATTATAAATTGAAGTCGTCCAATACATGACTCAAAGGTGACTGACTGACTGACATAGTGACCTATCAACGCACAGCCCAAACCACTGGACGGATCGGGCTGACATTTGGCATGCAGGTACATGTTATGACGTAGGCATCCACTAAGAAAGGATTTTGATTAATTCTACCCCCAAGGGGATAAAATAGGGGATGAAAGTTTGTATGAAACTAAATTTACGCGGGTGAAACCGCGGGGCACAGCTAGTGTTTAATATATTGTATGTGCTAGGTACCTGTGTCGCGTGGAAGAGATGCGAGAGTCTCTCCGCATCATAGACCAGTGTCTCAACCAGATGCCGGCGGGGGAGGTGAAGACTGACGACTCTAAGCTCACCCCCCCCAACAGGGAGGAGATGAAGGTACCCTCTTATTATTTAACAGAAGTAGCGCATAACGAGATCTCCCGAATGAAGCTCTTGTTCCAATATTATAAGTACAACTACTAGACTTTTCTTTATGTTATTTTTTATCGACATTGGTACATTGGAACTGTGTCCATGGGCTTACATTTCTTAAGTGACTTATTATGTATTTTTAAAACTGTATAATATTTTTGAAAAGAGTATTTACTGAGTTCCTTGCCAGGTTGTTCTCAGTAAAAGCAACCTTCCGAACCTGGCGGTAGCATGTATAATACTGTGTAATTGTGTCATTCTGACGATTTGAAAGTACTTTCAAAGTCAAAGTCAAAAATATCTTTATTCGATTAGACTTTATACAAAGCACTTTCAAATCGTCAGAATGACACAATTTACAGGATTATACATGCTACCGCCAGGTTCGGAAGGTTGCTTTTACTGAGAACAACCTGGTAAGAAACTCAGTAATTACTCTTTTCAAAAATATTATACAATTAAAAAAAAAACACAAAATAAATCATTTGAGAAATGTAAGCCCATGGACACAGTTCCAATGTACAAATGTCGATAAAAATTAACATAAAGAAAAGTCTAGTAGTTCTATTTATATCTAAATGCGTATCTTGAGATGAGCAGCCCCCACAAGCAGCACCTGTTCAAGTATGACGAGAATGCCAGCCATCGCCCTCCTCAACCATTATAGAGGGAAGTGAGCGACCCGTCATCCTGACGCCGCTTTGTAAAAAGAATAAAGATATTTTTGAGTTTGGGTATATGCAGGTTCCTTCACGATGTTTTCCTTCACCGTAAAGCACGTGGTGAGAAACAGCACATAAGTTTTTAGAAAAACTCATTGGTACAGGCTCCGCTGGGATCGCATACATTGTATAATGTTAATACATTTTGTTCTTCCAGACGTCGATGGAGGCCCTGATCCACCACTTCAAGCTGTTCACGCAGGGCTACCAGGTCCCCCCGGGGACCACCTACACCGCCGTGGAGGCCCCCAAGGGAGAGTTCGGGATCTACCTCGTCTCCGACGGCAGCTCCAAGCCTTACAGGTATACAAGCATCTCCCTGGCCTTATCCCATACATTGTTGGGGTCGGCACTTGATTCAACCCGATGTGGCTGATCACCTGATTTTTATACGAACCGACTGACATCTGACCTACGTATCCCATTTTACAAACAGTAATCTGGGTTAAACCAGTTGTTAGACTTTCATAGGTCTTTGACTGACCTATAACAATAGCCAAATATGCATATATATCTAAGAAGTAATTCAAAGACGTTTGTATAGTGCCTGAGACAGCGATAGACTCACCATCTGTCACGTTGGCACTTAATCATCGTGTGTTGTTATTACAACACCTCTGCCTACCCAAGACTATATTTTTTACCGTTTCTTTTCAGATGTAAAATAAAGGCGCCCGGCTTCGCTCACTTGGCGGCGCTTGAGAAGATCGGCAAGAATTCCATGTTAGCGGATATAGTGGCTATCATCGGAACATTGGACGTCGTGTTCGGCGAAATCGACCGATAAACACCGGTTATTACAGCAATCTATCGATAAATACCGGTTATTTAAGACTTGATACCGTTTTTATGATTTTAATGCTTGAAACACATTCTAAAATCTGTAAATGGTTAGGAAAAATGTGAATATACGTAAAATAAGGGATTGAAATATTCGACACAGAAGATGTAGGCACCAATAACTCTATGGCAGAGTAACTGCATGGTTTGTACGAGGTTGTGGGTTCGAATCCCGCTTCCTGTTCATATTTTTCCAAACCAATTAAAGGATTTGAAACCTTCATTGAAATACACCGGTTCGACCACCTTCCGGTAGTAAACGGTTGTCGGTAAGTACCGGTTTATCGATAATAACCGGTTATTAGTCTAAGAGTAACATTCATTAGTGAATTGACTCCGTAGAGTAATCTGTATATTTTTATTTTTAAGCAATAAATTATGGTCGATAGTTTGACTTTTCAGTTATCACCGCTAATGCTAAGACTAGTGGCATTGTGGATAGCAAAGATTCCTTTCACAGGCGGTGAGTTGGTTCACAGGTTCTAGTTTCGGCAGAAAAATCCAATTTATCTATACAGTGCTATGACATGTTCAAAGGTAGTAGCTCAACCATACGTTTTGGCCCAAATGTATATAGGCTAGTAGTTCCCGTTCCCATGGGAGTACGGGGATAAAATATAGCCTATATTAATCAGTGATAATGTAGCATTCAAATAGTGAAAGAATTTTTTAAATCGGTCCAATACGGAGTAAATTACAGCTGTTCACTAAATGCGCAATATGAAAGTATACACGCTACTGACACAGAAAAACCAAGTTTTATTTTTTTCTCTGTCTGTCTGTCTGTTTGTTCCGGGTAATCTCCGAAACGGCTGGACGGATTTTAACGGGACTTTCACTGACGGATAGCTAATGTTACAAGGAGTAACTTAGGCTAATTTTATTACTTAGAAATATTAGGGTTCCGAACGAAGCATGAAACTAAATCTACGCGGGGCACAGCTAGTTAATTATAAAAATGATAATGATTCATTCAGTTTAGGCCTTGGTAAGGCACTTATGAATGTCGAGGAATGTACCACCGGTTCGGAAACTAACCTGAGAAGAACCGGCAAGAAACCCTACACGGGTCACAGCTAGTCTTAGTATAAACACACAACACTTACTTATAATATATTTATTAATAGCTTAAGTCATCTTTTTCCAGAATTTCAGGACAATCTCTCTCTGTTTCCTGATCAAAGTAATTTTCAGGTATCACATAGTTTTCAGGCGGTCGCATTGGTCCGTAAATCTTCGCATCCGTCTCACTCACTCTCTTCTCAACTTCTATCGCTGTTTCCTTCACTCCTTCTGTAATTTGTGTATCTATGTCTCTCTCTCTAACTGTCACTGGTGTTTCTATCTCTTTCGCACTCATTTCTTTTGAACCTGCTTGTATTGTTGTCTCGTTCGCACTCTCTGCTTTGTGTTTGCTATCTCTGTCTTCTGATTTATTATCGGTTTTCATATTCTCTTCTTCATCAGAATCCATTTCTTCAATAAATTCTGATTCTGGTTTCTTAACTTCAATTTTCTTTTTAGATTTACGGTCGAGGTCTTCTTTTAGTTTTATCCTGTGAAGATAATTATTATGTAACTTTACATTTAATTAAATAGAATCAAAATCGCTCAGTAAATGATTTTTAAGAGCCTTAGTGACCCCTTATGTGCATTGATTCTGAGAAGTAATTCAAACACGTATGTATAGTGCCTGAGACGGCGATAGACTCACCATCTGTTACGTTGGCACTTAAGACTTGAATTTTAATGACAATTTATCCTCTGTCTGTCTGGTTGTTCCAGGAAATCTTAGAAACGGTTGGACCGATGTTAACGGGAATTTCACTGGCAGATAGCTGATGTTACAAGGAATAACTTAGGCTACAATTCTTTAAATAAAAAAAAAACACTTGGTTTCCGCTAGCCATCTGAAATTAACTCTACGCGGGTAAAACCGCGGGGCACAGCTAGTAGACAATAATATTGTGTGAGCCGGTTCTTCTCAGAAGGTTAGTTTCCGAACCGGTGGTAAAATCCTCGACATTCATAAGTGCCTTACCAGGGCCTTAACTGAATAAATAATTTTCATTGTGTGTAGGCTCGTATTGTGGTATTTTTCAATAATATTGTGTGTGGTCCTAACCATGAATAACCTATGTCCTCACCTCTTGCCATAGATAACAGAGTTGTTCTGTTTGACGGCCATCTTGGAGTCAGTCTTGACCAGCGGCGGGAGGTGAGCAGGTCGCGCCAGGTCTGCCAGTCTCTGGGTCTTGGACAACGATGCTTTTAGCTTTTGGATGCTCATCTGTTAAATACAATATAGAAAATAGTTGAAAATATCTATATATAAAAATGAGTCCCCATTTCCCTTGGTCACGGCATCACGCGTAAACGGCTGGATGGATTTTAACGGGACTTTCACTGGCAGATAGCTGATGTTTCAAGGAGTAACTTAGGCTAATTTTATTATAAAAAAAACAGCATGAAACTAAATCTACGCGGGTGAAACCGTGGGGCACGGCTAGTTTAGGTGTAATTATTATACTTGAATTAGGTTTGATTCCCGCGGTGGGGCATGAAACAGCAAATATAACACTAAGTAGTTCCCGTTCCCGTGGGAGTACGGGGATAAAATATAGCCTATGTTAATCAGTGATAATGTAGCATTCAAATGGTGGAATAATTTTTAAAATCGGTCCAGTAATTTTGAGACAATTCACAAATATATTTTTAATTCTTTGTCAGTCGGTCTGCTTGTACCGGGTAATCTCCGAAAAGGCTGGACCGAATTTAACGGGACTTTCACTGACAGATAGCTAATGTTACAATGAGTAGCTCAGCTACTTTTATTTAAAAAAAAGCATAAGGGTTCCGCGGGACAGCCATGACATTAACCCTTTGCGGGTGAAGCCGCGGGGCACAATAAGTATTTCCAAAACTACAAGCATTTAAAAAAATTACAAGGTCTTAAGGCAGTCTGGTAAGTTCAGGGGCCTTACCATGAGCTCTTATTGCCATGATAGTTTCACTCATTTATGAGACAGATGTATGTGACGTGTATACATCTGTCACTGTCACACAACTGAATTAACATTGCAATAAGAGCTCATGGTTGGGACCCAGAGCCTATAGACAAAGTAACATTATCCTCACGCTTCGCTAGTAGAAACGATACAAAATGTACGGGAATGACATATGTCACGTGACTGATTTATGTCATTGCCATACATTTTGTATCGTTTTTATTAGCGCAAGCGCGAGAGCATGTCACAACATAGATAGCACTGTCCTCGGTAGGCATACCTTGGTTTTAGAGATGTCTGCCTTCTGCGCCATGGTCTGCCTACCCAGCTGCCTCATGTACTCGTCCAGGGCGTCTTCATCACCTTCAGCCTCGGCGGGAGTGGCTCTCAACCTGTCTAAAGCCTTCTCTTCTGATGTAATCCTTGATTCTATACTTGATATTTGCTCCAACTGTAAGAAAAAATTAAAATAATTATTATTTACATACATACGCTCATGGCTGCTTTCCCTGAACGGGAATTCACTTTCTCACAAGATGATTAAGTGCTAAGACAGATGGTGAGTCTATCGCCGTCTAAGACACTATACATACGTCTTTGAATTACTTCTCCGACATAAGCAGGTTTCCTCACGATGTTTTCCTTCACCGTAAAGCACGTGGTGTGAAATCACTGCACATAAGTTTTTAGAAAAACTCATTGGTACAGGCCCCGCTGGGATTTGAACTAGCGTCGCTTGCTTAACAGGCGACTGCTCTAACCTCACGGCCACCACGGACCTTAAAT